>RJWH01002652.1:73881-167592 GCA_004363575.1 Solenodon paradoxus
TCCCCACCCCCGCTCTTGTTATTTGGACCTGCCGACTTTGTAATGACCTTCAAGGGTCCTTTTTGGGCCCCTCTGACCTCACTCTCTCTTGGCACCGGGAAAGGACCAAGTGCCTGCCGTCCTGCTCTCTGAGCATCCCGAGAGCCCAGGCCGGCTCTCTGTCCCAGGCCTGACCAGCTGACCTGGGCTTCCCCCACTTACTCCGAGCGCCTAGAAATTGCCAGATGCGGGGTGTGCCAGCCCCACAAGTTCAGCTCCTCATTCTCTTTCCTGTTAATGAAGGAGGCCATTGCTCAAATCACTTGGAAGGGGAAACATGGAATTTACTACCTGGGTGTTCCTCTTCCATGCTGTTCATATAAATTTAAACTTAGATTCCTGAGAATTAGATTGAACATGACAAAAACTGCTGTGTGGGCACTTTAGCTGAGTACTTGCAGATTGATAGAACCCTTTGTAATAACGAAGGGAAAGGTTCTCTAAGCCACTCAGTTCCAGAAGGTGAACTCACTCGTCATGGAGGCATCTGTAACTCAAGGTCCTCATTAACCCTTTTCTGGAGGGTTAAAGGAATGCAAAAGAAAATGTTTGAAAGATAATCTGCTTCTCAAATCCTGGCCTTGGAGGACCTGAGAAAGCGGCTTGCCCAGCCCCTCCCCGTCCACAGGTACCTTATCCTGCTCTCAGATTTTCTTGTCCCCCTTTTTTTTTTCACTCTGACTCCTTTTAAGTTCATGAAATAGCCTCACACCGTCCCCACATCGTGGCCATGGAGTGCTGCCATGGCTCGCTGTACCAGTGGTCAACTTCTGTGTTCGATTACATAACCAAATACCACATAGAACTGGAAGATGTCAGAGTTTGAGTTGTCCCTCTTACCTAGCAACCCAGTCGCTGTTTCCACCGAAGCCTGCAGCAATTTCTTTACCCCGACTGAAAGATGGAGCCTGTCGCGTGCCCACGAGGCTGTCCGAGCCCAGTGGGGCCTCGGCTCTGCGCGCTCTCTCACACTCAGGGGGCGCAGACGAAGGCCGGCGCCCCCTTCCTGACTGGACGAGCTGCCTTACGTGAGGCCCCGGCTGCTGGGCCTGTCTGCTGGGCCCGTCTGCACGTCAGAACAGCAGACTGCTTTCCTGCCATCCTCTTGATTGACCTTTATGAGCTTCCACAGCTTAATTTTCTGTCCGTTTCAAGGCTCTTATTATTGAGAAAACTGGACCCAGGGTCAGGAGAGGGAGCCAAGCCAGAGCATCCTGTTCCCGTCCTGGGGGCTGGACGGAGACCAGTCTGCAGGGTAGACAATCCGGCATCTGTGTGTCTGTCCTGTGTCTCGTAGGTCGTGCTCCCTTTTGCTGCCTACCTCTGCTTACCACGCGTGTAACTTCGCTGAAGGATTGGTCGCCTCTCGGTGCCGTTCCTGAGAACCGTGTCTTTGGGCTCGTTAGGTTCGGTTCACTGACTGCAGGCTGCGTCCAGAGTCACGCTGCGCAGAGCTGGGCGACGGCAGAGTGAGAAAGGGAACCTGGGATAGACGCCGAAGGTCACCGCTCTCCCTCAGACTGCGGTGGCTTCCTGCTGCACTGGAAATCAAGCCCAAGCGCTTCATGCAGGCCCGAGCAGGACGTCGCTCCCGCTGGGACTCCATGAGCCTCGCTGGCCTCCCAGCTTCCCTTTCTCCCCTTGCTCCCACCTTCAACCTGCGTGGCCGTTCTGCCTGCGATGCGCTCCCCACCCCACCACGTGTCCTTGTTAGACATACTGCTGGGCCTCCTTCCCAGAGGGACCCTTCCTGACTGAATCTGAGGCAGACCCCAGGCATTCTGATCACCTCACTTGGTTCTCATATTCATCAAAGTCCTTGTACTGAGTTACAGAATTTTGTTTGCTGCTTCTGTCCCCACCAGCACGGACATTCCACAAGAGAAGGGACCTTGTTGATCTTGTTTTCTTGTACGTCCCCAGAATAGGACCCCTAGAAAAATGCTTGCCACATAATAGGAGCTTAATGTGCATGTATTTGCTGAATGGCTAATTCCAGTGAATGGCGGTGGCTAGCAGAGCGCGTTTGGAAGAGGAAGTGGAGGATTATGAGGGGACACAGAGTCGGCCGTATGAGGATTTAACCTGAAGGAGAGATGACCCAGGGGTCCGGAAGCTCACTGTCTGAATTCTCTACCTGGTGCCACCCTCCTAGCCGAGCCCCACCCTGCTGGAAGAGATCTGCCCCTACAGCCATTTCTCTTGGCCAGATTGCTGTCCTCTGAGGAGACGGGCTTGTTCTGGGAAGCCCCATGAGGTAGAATTGGGCCAAGTAGTGAAATATATATTTGGCTTCAAAGGGGAAAATATCAAGGACTGTCATTGCTCCTTGAGGGCAGATTGGACTCCACTGGCAAGTGGTCATTTCTAGAGATGGTGCGTGGGCTGGGCATGCTCTGGGAAGACCACCATGGGAAGGACTCGGCACGTGCTTTTTGCCCCTTTATCCACCAGGAGGGCTGAAGAGCCTGCCTACATTTTTGTTATTCTCTTGCTCACTCAGTAAGCGCAGTGACTATTTGCTCTTCGTGCATTTACAGAGGGTGGGAGGTGGGGGCTGTCTCCTGACCTGCTCACAGCAAACAGCATTGAGCAGGGGCGGACGGGTGCAGATCTGTAGGAAGACAGATGGGTGGGACTGGTCTAGGTCATCACGAAAGCCTGCTGGAGGAAGAGGACTATCAGAGTCGCCGAGAGAAGGGGACGAGCACCCTGCAGGGAGAATGGTGTGGAGCTGATAGGTTTGAACCTCTCTAAGAAGTTTTGTCACTGCGACTGGCATTTAAGGGGCAGGGCCTGGAAAATTAAGCATGCTCAAGGCAGACCCACGTGGTAAAGAATTTTGCCAGTATTGCCCCTGCGCGAGTCAGTGATAGAGGACTGCACACAGGGAGTGGAAGAAAAGAGCCGAAGGGACTGGAGAGCTGGGCAGGGGCAGGCCAGTGAGGCCTTGGAAGGCAGGTCTGGGCTGCGTGCTCAGGGCACCAGGAGCCTGGGGGTTTGCGTATTTTGGGAAAAGTGCTGTCTGTCTTCAGTGTGGAAAATGGTTGGAGAAATAATGGGGTTGTTAGGTCTTCCTGAAAGCAGATGGTGGTGGCTTCGCCAAGGTGGTGATGGTGGGGTGTGGACAGGCAGGCAGGTTTGAAAGAGGTCGGGAGGTGGAGTTCTGAATGCTTGATGGACGAGGGCCAGGAGAGGCCTAGGTTTCCGTGGGTGTCGGCCCATGCAGGGACTCTTACTTTCAGGGGCGAAGACACAGGAGGAGAAGTGGTTCCATTGGAGGCATGAGTGTGATGTTCTTGGGGGACAGCTGGTGACATTTCTCAGTTTGTCCATCTGAAGCTGGTGGTTCACAGCCTGGAGATGAAGCTTCAACTCCCAGGTGTGAATGAGGCAGACAACGTTGAACTGGAAGAAGGTGGCCTGGGGCAGAGCTCATAGACACACTGGCGCGGAAGGGACCAGGAGAAGAGGAGCAGTCGCAGTGTCAGACACCAGAGCGGGGTCCAGAACCAAAGGAAGAGTATCTCCAGGAGGAGAAATCCCCAACCTCAGGTTCCCTGTAAGGTGAGGCCAAATCAGGTCTAACAGGCTGGATTTAACAGCTTATAGACCACCGGAGACCTGAACAAAAGCAGTTCTTTTTTCTGTGATATATTGTCCCCCTACGTTTAAAGGATGTCCTGCTGATGTCAGGAGGCGCCTCCATCACAGCTGCTGAGTCTCAGCAGTGGAGAGGCGTGAACTCCAGTGACTGAAGTCTGGAAGACCCTGGTCTCACTCCCAGTGAGGAAAGCCTGGTGTGTTTCTACCTGCAATCAGCACTGGTACTAAGGACAGTCACTCTGCCACTAGCTACAGATGACCGTAAGTTAGAAATTTATAAAAGGAATTCATGTCTCTTAAGGACTTACCATTAAATAGATCTAGGGTCGATGACTTAGTCGTTATTCTGTAATCAGGTCCTGCTCCAAGTGGCTAAGCAGATTATCAGGGGGACAGAAGAGCCGGCAGGGGTAGGGCTGTGGCTGTGAGCAAGTCTGGGGAAGTCTGAGTCCAGAGCCAAGAATGTGGCTTCTATTGAGTCGTGAGAGATAGGGCGGGATTTCTAGCTGTGGCCCACGGAGATAAAACATGGGATTGTATCGGCTTGTCCTGGAGTTGACAATGGGGTGCAGGTGGGGGGTAATGAAAGGAGCAGAGGCGCTGAGTCTGGCCTGGTTTTGAGTCCAGAGTTTCTTACTTCGTATTCAGGTGACTTGGAACCTCTGGGTCCTCCAGTGTCTCATCTGTGGAATCCAGTGTACATATCTGCTGTCACACTGGGATTAATGTGTGTGGAGCCCGGGCACAAACGAGACGATAGTCACTACTGTCATCCTTACCATTTTTGTGATCATCCTTGTCAACATTCCATTCATGTGGTTGCTATAGCTTGCAGTACACTTTGACACGTTCTCACTGAAATAAAAACACATTTCAGCCCAACTCACTCCCCTACAGTGAAGTTTAGTAATTGTCCTCTGACAGCACTAGTAATACATTGTCACCACAGTGGTAAATCTGCCAACCCTGTTAGACTCTAAGCCCCTTAAACAGAGAGATCCCTTCTTATGGGTACCCAGTGCTGGAACAGACTGGAGGCCCCTTTCCATGTTCTGTGGGCCCGTGCTCAGAGCTCTCCAGGAGACCCAAGATGGGAGCTCACCACCCTGAGGACCTGTCAAAGTCTTCCTGGCAGGGACGTGGTTGGGAAGTGGCTGACCTTGCTGGGAGGCTGGCCGTGGTTTTTAAACCCCTGCTTTAGCCTCCATTGTTGTGATTGGATGAAACGGTTCTGATGTCCTCTCGAGCTCATTCAAAAGAGAATTTGTATTTGTTTTCCTTTGTAGGCCCTGTGCAAAATGAGACGGACATGGGTAGCCTTGGGACCTTCCCTCCACTTCCATAGCTCTTCAAAACCCACAGAGAACTCACCTTAGCTTCAAAAAAAATGTAACAAATGTTTTTGAAGGCTACTTCTATATGAAGACAGTATTAACAAAACATCACATTGTCCCTAAATGTTAGGCAGCATACACTCTATAACTGTAGATTTTTATTTTCTCTTTCATAGAAGAGACACTTCAGTGCCACTACCAGAGTGCTGTAAGTTCACACTATGTAAATAAATGTAATGAAATATTTACTTAGGGTTTCCATAAAAGAGGTTCGGAGGAGAGAATAAGAGAGCTTCTCTTTGCTGGTTTGAGAGACTCTGCTGGGAATTCGGGGTGAAATTTAAGCCTCTCAAATATGTTTTGATTGGCCTCCTTCGTGTTTTATCTTCTGTAATGAACTCTTTGTCAGTTTGTCAATTTTGACTAAGGACAGAAAGTTCATGGGTAGTAACAACACAGACTGAATTGCAAATTATGGTTTCTATCATGATGTAATAATACTCGCTCCCTTTTCCGTTAGTCAATATTTACCTACTAGGCCAATATATTCTAATCCTGACTTCAAAAGAGGACACTTTATTTTACCTTCTCCGGCTGTTGGTTTTAGATACTTGTAAGAGCACGACTGGAAATCGAGCCGTCTGAGATGCTGGGCCACGTTCTCCCGGGGCTGAGTTCCTCGATCACCGCAAGCAGTGACCCGGCAGCACAGCTGTGCGCTTCTCAGGACGAGGCAGCTGAACTCTGCGCCACGCTCCTTCCTCTCCTCTTTCCAGACAGCCCTCTCCTCTGTGGGAATGAAGCCTCGCTCGTGATCCCAGGGCAGCCGAGATCTCTTGTGTGGAACAGGGTTTCCGTAACACAGTCACGTTGCTGCGGGCCATGAAAAAGCTCAATGGATGCCCGTGGGAGGGAGGGTGGCCTCTGGGTGTGAAGCAGATAGGGGTGGGGAATCTTAAGTTCTTTCCCTTCCCTGAACCCCTTCTTTTAGCCACCCCATGTTCAAACACTTTTCCATCTTAAAAACTGATCAAAGACTCCTTAGTGAGAAAGGAATAGAAGAATAGTAATTAGCCAAAATGTGCAGATAAGATGTGTAACGTCTTAGGACTGATTGTCCTTGTAACCAGAGGAGCATGAGGTCGCTCGTTAGTAAGCGCTCCTGAGTCCACATGGGTGTCAGGACTCGCAGAAAGTCATATCCAAAAGGGACTTGACTCCTTTTCTGAAGTCCATATCAGCCCTGAAAACTGGCTCAGAATAAATCTACTCAAGTCACCTGCCTATAACTCACCCAGCCACTATGAACAGGGACGGGCTGGAGTAGAATTGCATCAAGGATATATTTAAATGTAAGCAAATTTAACTTTGTGCTTACATCTTCAGTGTGCTTCTGCCTGCTTTTGACGGTGTCTTCCAGCTCTGTATTTCTTTTACATGTGTGCTCTTTCATTTTCTGTCCAGTCTGTGCATTTTCATATACATGTACGTGTGTGTGTCCACTCACATATGCTCGATGAATGTATTTATATAGGATGTTCAAGT
Source organism: Solenodon paradoxus (assembly GCA_004363575.1). NCBI lineage: Eukaryota > Metazoa > Chordata > Mammalia > Eulipotyphla > Solenodontidae > Solenodon > Solenodon paradoxus. The sequence continues at coordinate 80,406 of RJWH01002652.1, forward strand.
GTAAAGCTTAAGTGTATAACCTAACTGGCCCTCGTATCCCCTCTTAGGATACATTTCCACCAGCCTCAGTCTTCTGAGCCTGTCTCTGATAGAACTGGTAAGGAAGGCAGGGCCTGTTGAAAATGGCTCTCCCAGGAAGGAAAGGACTTTGTAAAGGGGGGTGGGGGCAGTAGGCCTTTTATCAGGAGGCAAAAGGCCACAGGCATTGCTACTTCATTCACTCGCATATTTATTGAGGGCCTGCCATATCTTCGGCATCCTTCTAGGCCACGGGCCTGCAGCAGTGAGCTTTGCACAGAAGGCCCTGCCTTCCTGGAGCTTGCATGCAGGGAGAGATGAGACTACCTTATCTGATAGTGCAGAACGCGCCGGAGAAAAGACCACGGTAGGCATTGTTAGACAGGGAGTCAGTGCTTTCAGCAGGCAGGCGTGGAAGCCGAGGGCAGAGAACAGCATCTTGTTCTGGGCTTCTCAGTTGACCCTTATAGAGGCAGAAGGTATCTGATAGGCAGATCCTGTTGAGATTATCCCAGGTGTAAGAAAAGGCACAAGACAAGCAGGCATCAGGATGAGACGAGGTGGGTGTGTTCTGGGAATGGAACGTGGTTTCCTTGATGGCTGTAGGCAGAGTGTGAAGACGTGAGACTCTGCTTCTGGTGAGGTGGGTTGGGGAAAGACCAGCAATGGCATGGGCTCAGAGCTGGCATCACCTGGTCTAAGTGAGAAAGGTTGCTAACAGCGATATGGAGGGCCCAGGACACATGAAGGCGGGTGGCCAGCCTTGGGGCGGAATCAAGGCTGTGACTGGAAAGGATGGTGAAGGCAGGGCTTTCAGAGGCAGAACGTGCAGGATTTGGGGGTTAACTTGTTTCTAGTGGCCTGAGAGCTTGTGTTTATCATCCAAAACGAATCTTCATTTACAAGTTTACCAATGTTTACTCAAAGGCAAGATGCCTTTAGAAGTGGCAAATTTAGTAAATAACCACCGCGATTATTCAGGATAAAACCCTCATCATCTGTTGATATACAACAAGAAAAGGAATGATTGTACAAATCCCAAGGGGAGGTGGGGCGCTCCCAAGACTGGAAATGGCAGCCGGTACCCCAAGCCCGGGGGTGGCAGGCATCCTCGGGAGGGATCCTCAGGAGCGCTGGCCCGGCCTGGCCCGGCCTGCCGAGCCGACCTGACTGTCCTCCTTGTGTGTTTGCAGGCACCTTTGAAGTGGGCGTTCACATTGCTGATGTCAGTTACTTTGTCCCCGAGGGGTCCGACTTGGACAAAGTGGCCGCCGAGAGAGCTACAAGTGTCTACTTGGTTCAGAAGGTAAAAATCAGTCTCCACCTTCTTGGATCAAAAATATGCTACTTTTCAGTCTGCTTCTCCCTCCCTGCCTTTGTTTCATTCTGTCTTAAAAAGTAATTCATGAGGCACAGCCATCTTGCCTGAACATCTTTTCTTATATCTAGTAAGGCCTTTAGAAAGGGTTTTTCTGGAAAGCCCTTGCACATTTTCCTGGTCGGCCCTGGATGGATGCTCTGGGGAACCAAATGGAAGACATGCCGCAGTGAGAGGCTCTTCTGCCTGGGCCTGCCAGGCATTCGGACGACAGTCAGCATCCGAAGAAACGAGGCAAAAGACCAGCTTCAAACTCTCTTCCAAAGCAGAGCTCAGCAGACTCAGCCTGTGACAGCCACAGTTCTCGTAGCTTTATTGCAACACAGTCACTGCCATTCATTTATGTCACCTATGGCACTAACCCCTGCAGCAGGAGAGTGGAAGGAAATTTTATTATAAGCCTTTTCAGGAAAACGTTGAACCCCTGTGCTGTAGGATGGGAGCTCGTTTGGTCCTAACCTGCCCTTTACAGGATAGCCTGGAGTCTTAGAGATGGAAAGCAGGGAGCCAATTAGGAGTCTGAGCTTTTCCCCCGGTCCTGATGCTGCCACTCCGAACACTCTCTGGTGTCTCTCTAGAGACAGTATTTCATGAGCTCCAGTTGTCCGCCAGGCACGGCTTTAGCCCTCTGGACAGTGGGGAATGAAAGGTCATCCATCAGTTATTTCCACCCCCTCACTGGAGCTAACAGATTCCTCCAGGTTTCTTTCTTTTAACGTCGGGTTCATCTGCTTTCTCAACTCATCTTATTTCTTTGACTCCATCGTGAGTCTCCCTACCTAGCTCCCTTGCACCTGCTGTTCCGGTTTGGATTGCTGCCTGCTCCAGCTGGAACCTTTCCTCCTCCCGTGCCCAAGACATGACCTCTGGGTGTTTTCTCCTTGATTACACCAAGGTGGGTGGTGTATCCCCACCAGTTACACACACTGTGGCATTGTGCGAGCTGGGGATCTCCCTAGCCCCACCTCTCAGAGTCGAGAACAGTCCAGGTGCCAGACCTGCTGCATGCTTGGAACTTCCCGATGTGCTCACCTGGGGGAGGCTGGCGCTGCCCATTCTCCCCACACTGCCTAGTTGGTCGACAACACCCAGTGTGCCCACCCAGCTGGCAGCAGGCAACCCCGTGCTTAACAAAAGACACTCGCTACAGAGTGGAAGACTAGGCACAGACTGGGGCAGGGGAGGGAGGGATATTTGCAAAAGCCATATCTGATAAAGGACTTATTTAGAAAATACAAATACTCCTAAAACTCAATAATTAAAAAAAAAAAAAAAAAAAGAAAAACCCAATGAGGTTTGAGCCCCAAAATCTTCACCAGAGAAGATTTACAGATGAAAATAAACACATGAAAAGACACTGCATGCCATGTGTCGCTGGGGCCGTGGGAATTAAACAGCAGCGCAACACGGCCGCACACGGCAGCACCAAGTGCTGGTGGGGACTCGGAGCAGCAGGAGGGCAGTCGTTTCCGGTGAGAATGTCAAGTGGTGTGGCCGCTTTGGAACTTACTTTGGCAGTTTCTTATAAAATTACACCTATTCCTAACCACATAATCCAGCAATCACACTCTTTAGTATTTACTCAAAGAAATGAAAATTTTTGGTGCAAAAAAACCTGCTCCCAGATGTTTGTAGCAACTTTCGTTCATGTGTGCCAAAGCCTGGAGCGGCCGGGATGTCCTTTGGTGGCTGAGTTGGGTGAACTGGCACATCTAAACAATAGATTGTTCAGTACTAAAAAGAAATAAACTATCAAGGCTTCAAAAGACTTGGAGGAAACTTAAATGCATGGTACTAAGGGAAAAAAAAAACAATATTAAAAGGCTACATGCTGTATGATTCCAAATATATGACATTCTAGAAGAGGCGAAACGTGGCGACAGTGTAAGATCAGTGGTTGCCGAGGATTAGCAGGGAGGGAGAGATGAGCAGGTGGAGCACAGAGGGTTTTAGGGCTCTGGATCGACTCCATAGGATACATTTGTCCAAACCCATAGAACCATGTGGCATTGTGAATAGTATGAATTATGCACAGCAGGGGCGGGAGGAGGGGGTAGTGATGGCTCAGCGCAGCCCCTAGGTTACAACAAACATTTTGTGCTAACGGGAATGATGATTAAACCATCCAGTCTATAGCATTTTTGTTATAGCAGCCGCAGAGGATAAGACAGTGTCTCTACCTACCTTGTGGCCCAGCAATTCTACCTCTTAAGCATCAAACCAACAGAAATGTATGCATATATTACCGTGATAACCTGTAAGAATTTTCGTTGTAACACTATTCAAACTAGCAAAAATCTAGAAACATTCACTAGGTACCCATCAGCTGTAAAATGAGCAAGTGAATTGTGTTCTTTGTGGCATGACATATAATGAGAATGCAGGAATAGAAATCCACATACAAACACAATGATGAAAAAAGCCAGATCCAAGAGTATATAGAGATGAGTTCATTTGTATAAAGTTCAAGAACAGACACAGCTACTAGAAGTCAGGGTAGTGGCTACCCTTGGGGAGGAAAAGGCCCAAGTGATTGGGACGCTTATTCTAGATCCGCATGCTGATTACGTTACTGCAGGGCGTTTCCCGTGGTCGCGAGGAGGAGGGTTACCTCAAGCCTCTCATGGCGCGTCACAGTTCCACCGGGACCCGGGAGAAGTGAAATCAACGAAGTTTTACTGGCAAAGTGAAAATAAGATAGAAAGTGGACGGAGTTCCCTCTGTAGAGTTGTTTTTATTATCTTAGTAGCAAACCTCAGTGTTGTATGATTTACCAATGATTAATTCAGAAATGAAGACCTTTGGAGATCAGTGGGGTATTTCTCTCTCCACCTGGAAGAAGGCAACTCTCAAATCACCACTGACAGGCTTCCCAGTGAAAGGAGGGCAAACAGGATCTGACTCATGAACACGTGTGGGTTGCTAGAAAGAGCAGAGGAAAATAAAGAAACCCCTGCTGCCTCCCATCCTGGAAGCGGGACGACAGTGATAAACGAGAACATGAGATGGAATGCTCTCCTCTCTCGTCTAAGGAAGCCCCATTAAGGCTGAGACACCAGAGAGCTTCCTGTAGGAAGAGCACAACCACAATAACCTCCTCTCTCATCTTCCTCCACACTCCCTGTCACCAGCGACGCCCAGATGGAAGCGAAGTTTCCTTGGCAACGCAGAGTGGGCAAAGTGACAAAGTGCAAGTACTGTGAGAGCAAAGTGAAAACAAGGGTGGGCGAGAGTACAGAGCCAAGGGTAGAGGGCGCTCCCAGAGGACCGACCACAGTTCTAGGAGTTTGGACCTTTGTCAGGCTCGGGCAGAGTTCCATGCCCTTGGCTCCACCCAGGGGCATTTTGGGGTGAGTTTCTCCCTGTCATCCACAAGGGGGTCAAAACTGCCAATGTTTATACAGTGAGCTGGTTCACTGAAGAGTGAGTCTTGCTCCATCTGATTGGTAAGCTGATCAGTAGAATCTACTTTCTGTGGGTGTTTTTTTTTCTCTTTTCCTGTTTTTCACCCTTCACCCATTCCCTACTCAGGCTGACTGCTACCTAACAATTACATGAGTGTTCAGTTTGTGAAAAGGCTTCAAACTCACCTTTACGACTTATGCACGTGTGTGTGTGCATACTGAGTGTGTTTGTGTGTTTATATTTAGGTATTTAATATATATTTAAATAAAAATATATCGGAATCTTTTTGAGGTGACTTCTACTTCACTTTGATTCCTTTTAGGTACCTTACCCTGCTTGGTCCTCCTAAGTACAGAAATCTGATATTTGTCCATTGACACCACTTACTATGACCTCAGGTTCGAGACATCCCATGCACACTTCCTGCCCCAACACGCAGTTGGTCAAACGCAGCCTCTGCTTGGCCCATGGTCTCGTAGAGAAACGAGACTCCAAAATCCCTTTTATCTACAAAAACTCTGATAGAGAAACTGAAGTAGCAATCTCTTCAACTTCAGAGGTCACATAAGATGAATAGATGTGAAACATTCTCTCCCCGTGGAAAAGTTTAGAAAAACTCATCTGCATCAAATATTTGAGAAATTTAGACACGATTAGAAGTTCTCCTGAGCAGGTGGCTTTCTCCTATTCAGGGCTGCCTTCTCCTTTTATAACCAGGAATTAGGTTTCAAAATGAGAAAATGAAAAAAAAAAATAGAATTGGTTTCAATAACAAAGCATGTTTCCCTTTCTGGTCTCTTTGCTTTGGTTCGCGATTGTCACTGTCTAGAGTTTCTCTTCGGGACTGCAGTGTTGGGATTCTGCTCCCAGGCTCTGGAAGTGGGCGGCTGGATGCAGGTCCTCGTGCCTCCGAAAGTCTTTGGCCTCTGCTGCCCATCTCTGCCCAGCTTGGCTGGACCCAGTGGTGCTGGCCCCCAACCTTGGACAGCAGCAGCCGTGCCTTCTGATTCCCCTAAACCACTGCTCCGACCTTTCTTCCTCCTCGTTTTTGTTTCTACAAGGACCGTGTCCAGGAACTTTTTGCTGTTTTCACTTACTTTGCCTATAAAGTTCTTAAAAGCTGGATGAGCTGCTTTTCCCTTCTCCAGATTCCCTGCCTGCTCATTTGGCACAGAGATTTCTCTTCATCAGTGGGGGTAGAGTGTGCGCACTGGGCATGGACATGGGGGTGCCCTTTGGTTTCCCATCGAGAGGGAATGTCACGTCCCTTGGGCACTGCTGACTATAACTAACTGATGTCGGAGTTACCATCTCAGCTTGACTTGGGAAATGATCCCAGAGATTTAGGACAGTGCAATGAAATGATACTGGGTCCAAATACCATCTACTGTCAAAATATCAATTTACTGTCTCTTAAATGAAATTATTTTTTGTTGGGATTTTACTTACTATAGCAGAACTATTTGGTCACTTTTGTTAACAATAGGGTGTACTTGGGAGGAAAGATGCATTTAAATGTTTTCCATTTAAATCCCATGCAGAACCCTCTTTTTGACAATGGTTGGATATCTGTTAGAGTAGGGGACAACTATCTACTCAAGTATAGGCCTGTCCTCAGAAGTTAGCTAATGTCTTAATCCCAGCTGTCTCCTCTGAGAAATATATTGTAACTATAAACTTTGAGATAATTTAATGAAAATAAGTGCATTAAATTTTAAAAGTAAAAGAAAACCTAAACAACTGAAACCTAAACCTAAATTTTCTGCCTGTTGGCCCAAGCCCGCGTGTTATTTTAGGTGTGAAACAGCTCAAGTGAAAGTTAGCCCATAAATCTCTATGATATTTTATTGGTGCAGCTTTATAATAGAGATCAAAAATTGGGATTGGAAGCCTGTCTTAATGTGGAGTCCAAAGCACTTTAAGATGTTCCTTCCTGACCCCAGCAGGTTGTCGAAGTGGTGATGTTTTGTTAGTCTCAAACTGAGGCAGAGGGTTGATCAGATTCGGAATTCGTGGGAGTGCTGATATGGAAAGGAAAGCTCTGAGCAGACGTGTTGAGTGCAGTGAATTCTCTTGGTTCTGTCAGAGAGCAGAGTGCATGTCATTGTTCAAACCTTAAGATCCTCAGAAAGGAAGGAAAAAACTTCCCAAGTTCTCATGTGTCTTCAGCCAATGGACAGAGAAGGAGTGAAAAGTTCGGGAGCCCACAAAAGCCTGGGCTGACGGGGCAGAATAGGGGCCTGTGGCCCCTTCTGGCCCCAGAGAGTCCCCAGGGAGTCATTGGCGCCGGCCCCATTGGGCTGTTGGCGCCCCCACGTCGCTGCTCGTCCCTCATGCTCCTCCTTGCCTGGATGGTTGATTTCTCGCTCTGTGGCCCTTTCCGCTGGTCACAGGGCTGTCCTGGCTAACCCCCTGCTGAACTTGGCCAGCCTGCCCGCTGTGGCTTTAGCAGATGTTTCTACTCTCCGAGGCGAATGTAAGATTTTATAGTCTTGCTGGTACCCCCACCCAGCTGCCTTGGGCAGTGGTGTATTTACCTAAATGATCAGTTTCTCGCAACTCTCCGAGCCCTAGTTCAGAATGCTTAGAAAGTCGGTGTCCTGTCATCGATGTCCCCTTTTTCATGACCAACTTTTCAGCGCCACCCTGACCCAACTTTGACCTTGGTCCTGAAAGAGCACCCATCAAGCCCTTTTCCTTTCCCTCTGTCCAAAGGGCTCTCGGGCTTCCCGTTAGCATTACTCGAGTTCCAGCTGCGTGCCAGCTGCGTGCCAGGTGCCAGGTGCCAGCTGCGTGCCAGGCGCCAGGTACATCAAGATGAGAGAGATGCTGACTGTGCGTGAGAGGCTGGGGGAGTCAGAGCAGATGGCACGTGACAGACAGGTATGGCACACTGGCAGCCTGCGGTGACGGAAGTACTCCCAAGGGGAAGTGGTGTCAAGAGGACAGAGTCGAATCTGCCAGGCTGGTGGTAAGCGAGGAGTTTTTGCAATGGCCGAGTCTTCAGAGCAGTTGCTTTCAGAGCAGCGTTGCAATTTTGAGTAGAAAATTTCTAGGTGGACAAATGAGTGGGGAGGCTAGAAAAAGCCTGGAAATTCAAGGTGCAGCATGTCCCCCGGAATTCTGCGGGGTACATTGTAGGGTGAGCCAAGAGGCAAAGTTACAGAGACGGGCCTTGAGGGCAAATAAGGAAGAGAGTTTACCAAGATGGTGGCGTCCAGTTGAAGCCCTAGAGAACTCAAGCAGTGGATTCTTCAACCTGTGCCAAAATGGGCTCCTGAATAAAGAACTTTCCATAGTCGCCCCAAGTTGCAATCCTCTCCCATTCCAGCCATCAGTATCACACACGAGAGTGAGGCTGCAGAGGGGAGAGGTTAGCGTCCCTCTTACCCCTGTGTCTCCTTGGAGATAGGATCCAGAAGCCTCTGCCAGCTTTTCCTTGGGAACTTTAGCATCTGAGACATGAGGGTCCAGGTCCAGGCTGTATGGAGGACTTCTTGGCCCCATTGAAGGTATTCGGACCCTCCCTCATTAGCAAGTCTAAGAAGATCAGATGACTGCACTTGAATTCAGCTCATGAACTACTAGGGAAGGTCAAAATTATGTATCCTGATATAAATGGGATTACAGATTATCACTGGGCGGAATTTCAGTAAGAGACACAAGTCCGGAAGATGATAAGGAAATCTTAACCAGAATAATTTCCAGCCCAGAACTCTGGCCAGTTTAGAAGATGATTAGAATGTAGATGTATTCTGTATAAAGGGAGATGTAAAGGTGTCTGCCCTTGAACAGCGGAAGCTGGAGAGGAAAAGATGCATCTGAGAGAAATCTAGGATATCAAACCTATAGGGGTCGGAAAGTGACTGGACATAGTGGGGAGAGGAGTGGGGAGAAAGCAGGCACTTGTGTTCTGTGGGACAGGTGTGTGTGGAGCGGATGGCGCTAGTGTTTGTTTGCTTATTTTAACTGGGGACAGTGTGTTGCCTTTCACAGATGAGCTGAGACACAGGAACAGGTGCTGGAGGAAAACAACACGCTCGTCTCCTGCACACAGAACTGCAGTCTGTGTGGGTCACCCAGATGCATTCCCTGTGGGCGCGTCCTGGAAGGTGTACAGTTACCCGGAGAGCGGGGCTCTGAGTGCAGGGATGGCCTGCATTTGAGGTCAGACCCCGCGTGAGGGAGGCCCTCCGAGAACGAAGAACGTGTCGTCGGAAGAACAGAGGACAAAGCACAGGGGGAGGAGCACCCGCATTTAGGGAGCTGGCCAAGGGGAGGAGTGCGTGAGGCCCCCCTGGGGGAGGATCTGAGGAACACCCACCGACTGAGTTCAGAGAACGTATCACCTAACGCCTGGACATCTGTGTGACCAGGAAAGGAACAAAGGTTCTGGGCTCCCGTGTTCACATTAGTCTGAGATACGGGGCCTCAGAATTCTTGTGTCATGTTTCGATTTGTGATCACCTAAAATTTCCACAGTGAACAGCTGATTTTTGTAATTAAAGCATGTCACTTGGGTGGAGAAGTGAAAGGAAGGTGAGAATGAAACGGGAAAGTGCCAGCCATTGTGAGGCGTTTATAGGAGTGAAGGGGAGGCCGGCGGGAGGGAAGGCTTGCATTGGGGAGGAGGCTGTTTATGCTGTTACAACGGAAGACTGACCATGGCCTGAAGGTCTCAGGGAAAGACTAGGACAGCAGAGCAGGGAGCTCATTGAGAAGCACGTTGGCAGAAGGCGAGGATCCCAGACACCACAGAGAGCCAGGCCTGGGGCAGGAGGTGCCCCCTGTGAAATAGCAGGGGACTGAGGCCTGGGAAAAGTGGGGGCTGGGGTCCCAGGAATCTTGCTGAAAGAAAGGGCGTGGACAGATGCTGGGAGGGGGCTGTCTGAAGTCTATTTTTTCTGTAAGAAGAGCTGAGGTTTTCTGTTGAGGAGGGTGAAGGCAGTTGAGTAGGGTTTTAAGGAGAGCAGTGAGGTTTGTGAGGAAGAGTGTGAAGAGCTCCGAGGAAGGAACTAACCAAAGACAAGTGCAAGGCCCACCCGCCAGGCGAGCGCTAAGGCTGGCTGAGGGCGACATCTCCCGGGCCCTGCGCTTTGTCCAGCCCCTCAGCTATGAATTATGAACACAAGGCAGGTGCTGGTGACAGTGAGCGAGTGTAAGGACTTCGAAGGCGTTGTCCCTGTGGTCCCCACTCAGGAGGGGAGCTAGTGAAGGTGAAGCAGAGGCAGAAAACTCCACATCGAGATGGGTGAACATTTACCCGAGGCAAATGGCAGCATTTCTCAACTTCTGGAGAGACCCTTCTGCCCTTTCCCAGCTCTCCACATCTTCCGCTCACCGGCCCTGCCTCAGTCAGTGACAGAACTCCCCTACGTAGCAGGGAGCCTGGCGTGCTGTGCTGCTATCTGGGCGGGCCCCCCCGAAACAGCAGGACGTGTGTTTGAGGAAGCTGCTTATCAGGAGTGGAGGCCTGTCTCCCAGAGCCCCTCCCTCTTGGAGATCCTGCTGGGCCGTGGCAGGACACTTGGGCCCTGTGTCCAGGAGCACATTCCCAGTGACCCTGGCAGAAGTCAGGCCCGATTTATGAGCGCCTCTGACGTGCCAAACCACACATGTGATGGTAACGTCTTCATTCCTTTTCCCTTGAAAGACAGAGGACTCGTCCTCTATTGAAGAAATTATACGGACATAAAAACTGTTTTCTCAATTCCATCTGAGTTCTGCCCCAATATCTGGTGAAATATCATTTAAACTAATGTCCTTTAAAGTTAAATATTGTTATTTTTGAAGGTGCAGGCCGGAATGAAGGCGAACAGAGGCAGGCAGGCAGGAAGAGAGAGGAGGAAGAAGCATTTTATTTATTTAGTTGTTCATCTTGGTTGCTTTCCCAGCCCCGGGTCTTGAACTGGGGATCTTGGGATGCATGCGGGCTACACCTGGCTTAAACCACTAGGCCACAGGGTGCGCCTGAAATTAAATATTCCCCAAAAGGTCTTGGTGCTTTTCTTCTTCATAAGTATTTAGCTGCTTTGGCATCTGGCCATTGCGGTGTAAATATTGTCTTTGAGTGTGCCAGAATTTTTAGAAAGGAATAGCAAAATAGTTTTTCTTATACTTACACCGGGAGCACCTATGAAATTCGTACATAAAGATGTTTGCGTAGACGTGCACCATAGATTTCATCAGAGCTTGTATGTGCTGCAGTAAATGGCAAACATAGAAAATAATGGGTGATTTATTTTCTGCATACAAGCTAGAAATGCCTGCTGTATGTCAGGTGTGGACAGACAGACAGGATCAAGAGCTGGTCCTCATTCCTAAAGATCCCTTGTCAGTAGAGAAAGAAGAAATAGAGGCGCACCCTGGTGGAGCAGCGGTTTGGTCAGCTGCCTCCAGCTGAGCGCTGTCTACATACATCTTGGGGACCCAGGTTCTCATACTGGCCCAGCCTGGCACTGCGGGGGGCGGTGGTTTGGGGGACTTGAAGGGGACCAACCAAGATGCACAACTAAATTTTTTAAAGTTCTTCTTCCTTCTCTCTCTTCTTGCTTGCCTGCCTGCTCGCCTTCATTCCCACCTGCACCTTTCCTTTAAAAGGAAAAGATTTTGATGAGAATGAAAGGACTGAGGGGATGGAAGGAAATGCAGAAGTTAGCCAGAGAGAGGTATTCCAGAAACAGGAATAACTCATGTAGAAGATGGAATAGTGAGCAACCAGGCAGGTGGAGGTGAGTGTGTACAGTGAGCGGGCAGGTGGAGGTGAGTGTGTGTGGTGAGCGGGCAGGCGGAGGTGAGGGAGTGCGGTGAGCAGGCAGGTGGAGGTGAGGGTGTGGGGTTGGTGGGCCCACCTGGTGCTGGTGCCCAAAGTGAACACCAGGGCGAAGAGTGAAGAGAGGGCTGAGCAGGGCAACCACAGGCCCTGGGGTGGCATTGAGCTGACTTACTGCGCATCCTTTCATGTCTGACTAACAGCCAAGTCTCAGGACTGTGCTGACTTGCCAAGGTGTGCAGGAAGGGGCGGGCAGGGAGACCACCCCATCTTCCTTGAGTCTTTGCACTTCTGCGCACCTGTGCCTAATGACTTTTTGAGAGTTTTCTATGGTAAAAGCCTTTGTGCAAATAAAACCTTAACTCCTAGCTAATATCTAAAAACAGATATGATTATATTGTAAAATAAATTTCTACAAGATTTAAATGTATAACTGAACTGATGAGACCAACTAATGAAAGTAGCTGCTTTTTTATTGATTAGCTCTCTGAAACTGAAATAATTCGAGATTCACAGAAAAGTGTAAAGACTGTATGGAAAGGTCCCACACACCAAACAGCCAGTTTCTTCTGTCCAGGGCACTACACTGCTTTTCGTGGTAATGACTTTTCTTTTTGACAAATACTAAAACATGAAGTCACAAATTAGGTTAAATTCTCAGGTACTCAGCTTGTGTCCAAAGTACGGAATTGCTTGAACATTTAGAAAAAATACAAATTACCTGTTTAAAAAAAAAAAAAAAAAAAAAAAAAGGTTTTAAGCCCCAAAACTCAAACATGTAATGTGAGTAGCCTACTGTAAAAATTTAAAAAAAAAAAATCAGAAGTATTTGTTTTATAAAAGCTGTTGTCAGGAATTTTCAAGCGGTTATTAGAGATTAGATAGGAGTTAAAAAGATACTGTGTCTTTCAGAATAATGTCCAGTAATACTATACAGTTGTTAATTATCTGTTACTGGTGCGGCCATGAGTTCTAGAATGTACTTTTCCATGCCAAAGGTCATTTACTGCACTGCAACGGAGTACAGGTACAGACCCTTCACAGAGAATAGGAAGCTACTGAGATTTGTCGCTTCGTCTCTTTGTTTTTGCTGATAAACTGGCCAACTTTACCTCTACTAGTATGTGGCCGCCCCACTTGCCTATTTGTGATTACCTAACACGGGCTTATCGAGGTACCTGTGCCGAACCTTGAAAATCAACATAGGCCCCCATACATGTGTTGATTACATGACTATCAATGCTGACATTTCTAGTTTGGGTGATAGGTGAATGGTGAAACCATGAATCAAGAAAAGTGTGGGAGAAGGAATAGGTTCCAGGGAGGAGGGAGACAATGTGAAGTGTCCTTAGCAGATCCAGGTAGAGATACTCATCTCCTCTTTGGCATTTTAGAGAAAGCAAGTACTATTTGGGATAAATGATAAAGTCATAACTAAAGTTAAAGATCATTTTTCTAGTATTAGAGAGGGTATAGTCATCACTGAATCATTTAATTTTTTATTTGGGAATAGAACGAATAAGGGAAGACGTACATTAGCACTAAAAATCTGCAGAATGGGCGACTAGTTGACCTCATGTCCATGTGGGGGACCCAGATTATTGAACCTTTCACTTTTATTGCTACACCGATGTTTCACTGGAGAATTCTGTTAACGTTCCAACATTAACAGATCAGCAAGCTGTGGTATTTTCCGTTACTTTCATTCAATAGTTTTACTTGGGTGAAGCCCTGTCACAGATTTACAACCCATCAACCTTTTGGAGGAATCATTGGCAAATATAATAATATATATTAAAGTGTACACTGTACAGATTTGATGTGTGTAGACAGTCTCTAGCCATTCATTCAGCAACAGACTTAAGGTATTTCCACATCTTGACTGTTGTAAATAATGCTGTAATGAACATGGAAGTATAGCTATTCCTTCAAACAACTGGTTTTATTTCCTTTGAATATATACCTCAAAGCTGGATCATATAATACTTCTATTTTTAATATTTTGAGGAACCGCCATACTGTTCCTATATGGTTATTCCAGTTTATATTTCCATCACCATTGTATAAGTGTTCCCTTTCTCTGTATCCTCACAAATTTTTATCACTTGTCCTTTTTTTTATATTAGCCTAACAGGTGTGAGGTGATACAGAAATTTAAAAAGCAATCCCATTTACAATAGTGTTGAAAACAATAAAATACTTAGGAATACATTTAACCAAACAGATGAAAGACCTGTACACTAATAAGTATAAGACGGCGATGAAGAAACTGAAGGAGCCGTGAGTACTTAGAAAGATGTCCCTTGTTCTTGGATTGAAAGAACTAATATTGTTAAAGCGTCTCTACAAAGTGATGTACAGATTCAATACAGTCCCTGAGTTCCAGTGGCGTTTTCCACAGAAATATAAAAAACTAACCTAAGAGTTCATATGGAATCACAGGAGAATCTGAACAGCCAAAGCAACCCTGCAAATGAACAAAGCTGGAAGCATCACACTTCTTGATTTCAAATACTATTACAAAGTTATAGTAATCAAAACAGTATGATATAGGCATAAAAACAGATACATAGACAAACAGAACAGAAAAGACAACAGAAATAAACCCATGTATATATGGTCAACTAGCTTTTGACAGAGGTACCAAGAACACAAAATGGGAAAAGAGTCATCTCTTCCATCTTCAACAGATGGTACCAGGAAAACTGGATATTCACATGCAGAAGAATGAAACTGGACCCTTATCTGAAACTTGCACAAAATTAACCCAGAATGAACTAAAGACTTAACATGCGAGAGCTTGGGTTCTTAAGTATATAGTTCATTTGGAAGATTATCCCAAAGTACAAATCATTTTTGGGTCTGGGCCTTCAGTTTTAGTATATAGTAGTGTATAGTAGAAAGAAATTATATTTTATCCCTACAATGTATTTTTAACCCTCTGTTACCATTTATTTTCACCTCTCCACACTTATTCTTCTGGGAATCTAGAAACTCGTGAAAAGCTACCAGTAGAATGGTCTTTCTGCATAGTCTTAGGTGTTCCACTTGTTCTGGAAAATCAATCTTATGCCACAGCTCTGCCCTCTGGCTGCTTCTGAGCCTGCGGTCAGCTCCTGCAGGACTGCACATGTGCTCACGGGCTTCTTGTTTTTTTGTAGGTAATCCCCATGCTTCCCAGGCTGCTGTGTGAGGAACTGTGCAGCCTCAATCCCATGACGGACAAGCTGACCTTCTCTGTGATCTGGACGCTAACTCCAGAGGGCAAGGTAATGACTTCCACATGTGGTTCCATTCAGCAAGTCCCTGGTTAAGCACCCATGGTGTGCCTGGTGCTGGGCTGGGCTCCCTGGCGGTAGGAGAAAGGAGGTATAGGGGCAGCTGCCGTAGAGAACACACCAGAGCTCCCACCTCTGAGAAAGCAAGACTGCCCCTAAGCAACTAGAAACAACTCTCTTATTTTCTAGTTTATTATTGTTGAAGGAAGAAATGGCATAAGCACAGTCCTGTGGGAGGCGGAGTGAGACATGGGATGGAAAGGAAGGCCCAGCAGAGGCGCCAGCAGCCTGAGCTGCAGAGGAGAGCAGGCTGGTGCGGAGGATGACGTCGAGGAGAGAGTGGAGGGCTTGGGTAGGTGCGTGGAATCAAAAACTCTGGGGAGTCTCGAATGCCCATCACAAACAAACTGTAGGTATTAGGGTTCCTCTGAAGTGTCATGAGAAAGGTGGTATTTTAGAAAAATTAGTGCTTTGTCATTATGCGGGATGACCTGGAGGTTTGAAGATGAAAATATTAGCAAGGTGGTGCCATAAAGATTGCACAAGGTGATGAAACGAGGGACAGAAAACAGAATAATGTCAGCAGGCATTCCCTGAATCTCAGGAATAAATGCAACAGATCAATGAAAGATGACTCCAGGAAAAATCAGTTCCCTCCCGCAAAAGAGAAACAACTCTCTCTATCCAAAACTAGGTAAGAATTAAGGGTAAGAATTAAGAAGCTATTGTATGGACTGAAGAGAACTTACTAAAACCGTTACTGTGTAATGGCCATGTAAGAACACAGGGAATGTTTATGCTGTAATATTAAATAGAAGTAAGAAAAAGATATTTCATTATAAAGAGGTTTCAAGTAAAGATGGAGGATCAAATACCCACATTTACTTTCATCCCCTCCCAAAACCTCACTAAAACAACAGTGCAGAGATTTCTTTTAAAGACACTAACCCACAAGGACAAAGAGAGTGGGAGAGGAGACAACAGCAACAAAATTTTGGAAGCTGGGAAGCAGATGGATGAGTGGTAACTGACTTAGCAGTCCTGAGAAAGCCGAATTCTAAGCCAACAAGAGACACAGCCAAGAAACAACCCGGTTTACACAATGAAACCCTAAAAATTTTCAGAGATTGACAATGCCAGGTAACAATAAGTGGGGGACAGGTAGGTGACAGTGAGACAAATGACAGTGTTGGTTGAAAGTTTATTTTGTAAGATTGTCCTTCCTGTAATTTAGAAGAAGACCAGACATTTATTCTCTGGGTAAGGTAAAGGTTGAAGTCGAAGGCACCAAACACTCTTGATGGCAGTGGTGCCCTTGAGAAGAAGTGAACAGAGGTCCACCAAATAGTGAGTCCCAACTGTTTCCGCATGCAGTTCCAGAATTCGAGTAACCAAGCCTACTGCTGTTTCTAGAAAGGTTAAAATCTGAGGACTCTGACTAGTGGAGAATAAAGACTTCAAAGACAATAACCTCAGGGTTTCCAAACCAGCAGCCCAACTGTATCTCCTCACAGTAAAACTTATAGTAAACAAGTTCTACCTGTACAATCAGAGCATTTTAGGATTTCAGTTTCACACAGAAGAGACTCTAATGTGAAATAAAAGGCAGAACAGACTATACAGGGAAAAAAGAAACTCTTATTATAACCTCTAAGAATTTCTAAAGAAAGTAGAATCAGGCACATCCTGGTGGAGCAGCAGTCGGGCACAGTCCACATGCATCTCAGGGTCCCAGGTTCACCTCCCAGGGCCAGTGGGAACAACCAAGATGAACAACTAGATAAAATAAGTAAAATAAGAATCTAAAAAAAAAGAAAATAGTATCTATGTCTTAGGAATCAAATACATTAAAAAAGAAAAAGAGGGTCATAAAGGAACTCTTAGAAATTAAAAACATAAGTGAAAAAATGAAGAAAACTCAAGATTCTGGTTGGAAGGTAAAGTTGAAGAATTTTCCCAGAAAGAGAAGATGTAAGAAAATTAGAAGACCAATCCAAGATAATGAAACATCAGTCAGTATTCCAGAAACAGAACAAAGGAAACGGGGAGAAAGTATCCTCTAAATAAGGAAATTCCTGTTACTGGAGAACATGGCTTTCCAGAATGGAAGAGCCCACTGCCCCGCTCTCTGCTGGAGACCCAGTGTCTCCAGACCACATCATCAGAACATTCCAGGACCCTGAAGACAAAAGGCCTCTAAGGTGGGAGTGGGGTAACATACAGAAGATCAGGACTTACCAACCCCTGGAAGCTAAATGACAGTGGGTTTCTGAAAGACTGATTTCCACACTGAAATTCTATTCCCAGCTCTGCTATCAGTAAGACGAGAGAGTAGGAGAAAACACTTGCAGACAGGCAAGGCCTCACAAAGAAATATACCTCTCAGGAAACACCCTTTCTCAGGAAACTACCAGAAGATGTGCTTTACCAGAATGAAGGAGTAGGTTAAGAAAGAGGGAGACTTGGGATTCAGGAGACTAATTAATCAATACAGGATTGAAGGGGGAAAAAAATATCTCTCCATCACAGATCAGCAAACTTTCAGTGTAAAAGACTAGATAATAAATATTTTCCACATTGTAGGCCGCCTAGTCCATCGCAGTTATTTCACGCTGCCATTGCCGTGGGAAAGCAGACAGTACTCAGTGAGTGAGCGTGGCTGTGTTCCAGGAAAACTCTAAGCGCAGGTGGCAGGCTGCATTTGGGCCACAGGCCATCATTGGCAGACACCTGCCCTAGACGATGGTGAAGAAAGTTCCCAACATACCAGCTTTGGCCAGGGAGAGAGGCAGCGGGCTCGTAGGGGAGTGGGTGAGAGGGCTCAAGGAGAAAGATCTTGAGGAAATTAAACAGTTCAACACCTGAGTCTAAATTTCTTAAGACATGATTTAGACCAGTAGTAGCCAAACTATTTAATCTCAGAACTGGTTATACTAAAAAATTATTGAGACCCTCAGAGAGCTTATGTCTATGTGAATTACCAGTTTGCCTTATTAGAAATTAAAATGAAAACTTCAATACTGATTTCAATTAAAATGACCTATTATATTAACATGAAAGCTTATGAAAAATAGCTATTTTCTAAAAACAAAAATCAGGTGAGAAACTTACTTTCCATTTTTATGAATCTCGTGTCCATCATAGAGAAGCTATTAACCTGGGTTTTTGTAAATGCCTCTGTATTCAACCTGTTGGAATAAGCTGTGTGAGGTGAAATATGTGAGGAAAATCTGACTTCAGACAGATATGTAATTGGAAAAGAAAGGAACATTTTGATAGCTTTTTCCAGTAATTGTTGGTATTCGTCTTTGTATAACACGAAAGTTTGACGAGTAGTTGTTTAAAAGTGAGTTGGAGTCTTGAATCTGAAATCGTATCTGGTACGGACTGAACTGGGCTTCACAGCCATTCACGTGGTGAAGACCTGACCCCTGTGTGGCTGTGTTTGGATGTGGGGCCTACACGGAGATACTCAAGTTAAGTGAGGACATACAGGAGACCCTGATCTCATGGGGTTAATGTCCTATCCACGACCTGCAGGCTAGGACGAAGCTCTCACCAGGAACACAACCAGATGGCACCTTGACCTGAGACTTCCACCCTCCAGAACTGTGAGGAATAAATGTTGGTTAAGCTGCCCAGCTTAAGTATTTTGCCATACAACCGTGCCACACCCATACAGTGGCATTTGAACTTGTTTTGCTGGTTTACATTGAAACCTGTTGATCTGTCTTCTACTTGGAGTGGATTGTTTATCCATACGTGATTGTTTAACATTGTATAGCAGTCATTTAGGAAATATTGGCTTGTTACGCTGATCTTCTAAATGTGGGCACGTTATATTATATCAAAATATTATATTCGTTAATATCACTGCAGTCTTAGAGAATACCTCTCAGTATTGGGAAACCGTCAAACTCGTGTCAACTACAAGGTTTTGAAAATTCTAATTTTTATGAAAGACAAAAATCTTATCATTGGCAATCAATAATGTCAGTTTTCCTTCGGTGCCAAATACCAAGTCTAAATACCATAGTTTGTGTGTCACTTATTCCTTCAAGTAAACGTGGTGTTTTAAAAACAGAAATTAGTCAGCTAACAACTCAAAGTTATATAAACGCTTCCCCTCAAGATCACCATCATACTTTGACCCACGACATGAGAGAAAAAGACACACACTGGAGAGTCATGATATAATAATAGTAATAATTTTTACCGCTTCCTCAAGAACATTCCTATGTGAACTGACTTGTGTCCCTTGCGAGTGTGCAGTGGTGACCGCCTCTGGTAGCGTCCATGCCATTGGTTGACGTGTCCAAGGCAGCAGAGGTTTTCCCACCAGTGCTTTTGTACCATCGGTGTGAAGATCAAGACGGAAAAGGGCAAATAGTGCCCGAGTGTTATTATGAAAGCCGATCTGTCCTCGGGGGCCCTTGAAAGGGTCTCAGGGACCCCTGGAGGTACAAAGACCATAATACCTCTGTTTTGACAGTTAGTGGAAAGTTCAGAGCGGATTGATGTACACAGTACTCTGAAAGCCAAGCATATTAGAACAGGACAGTTACTCCAGTGAAAATAAAAATTTGTGTTGGAAAGAATAATAACACTTAGTATTTATGTAACCAGAATACTTAATTCTGATAGTTCTGATGCGACTTCATTGGGAGGATGAGGGCCTGGGACGCTTCTGCGGGTTTGGTTGGGGGAAGGGAGCATGTGTGGAAAGAAAAATAAATCCTCTTCTTCTATAGTGGAAAGTTTGTGAGTAATACCTAAAACTGAAAAACCAAGAAGCAGCAGTCAAACAGCCAGCATAGAAATGTGAAAGTAAATACCAACTCATCCGCTGAAAGAGATGAAATGGGTTAGCCTTGAGGAGGCACAGGGAGCCTGTTTTTCATAACAGCCTTTACAGCGATTTGACTGTTTCAACTATGGCTACTTTAATTTTTATTTCGAAAAATTTCAAATTTATATGAAAATAAAGAAAATGGGCACAAAAAACCCCACCATCCTTAGTTCCCAGATTCAACTACTGCCAGTTTTTTTTTCTTCACTGAAATACTTTCAGACAAACCACAGACATCTTGTCATTTCACTCATACAAATTTTGATATGTGACTCAAAAAAATTTGGACATTTTTCTCTATAACCACAATGCCGTGAGCGTACCTTACAATTAATACTAATGCCTTGGGGTCATCCCAAAACCTAGTCCATGAGTACATTTCCCCGATTGTCTTCGACTGATTTGTCCAAAGTCGAATTAAAGTAAGTTGCACACATTACATTTGATTGTTAGTGGCTCCTGTATCAGATAATAGATTTCGTTTTAGGGGTCAAGAAACAAACATTATCTGAAATATAAAGCAGGAATTGTGAATACAGGATTCCAGCAGTCATATTTTGGTGGGGGTGGGAACAGGCATGGGGAAAAAATGAATGGAAAAGACCAGAAAGAAATAAAATGGAATGCCAATAGTTGTTGTATTTGGGAAGTAAGACTATGAGTAATTTTTTCTACTTTTTTTTGTATTTCCTAATGCTTTTTTGAGACTTATTACTTTTATAGTTTATAAATGCTTGTTTTTATGAAAGTTTAACTAAATAGAAAATAAAATCTTAGAGAAGAAAACTAGCTTGAGTCAACAAAAAAGAAAGTTGAATCTGAATTATGCCTGCCAGGGTTAGAAGCAAGAAATAAAAAGCTGCCCAATCTAAGAAGCTTCTAAAATACGAGGGTCATAAAAGCAGCACTAGAAAGAAGCAAACTCTAAACATTCAACTGATCTTCAGGGTTTCTATTGGAAGCAGTGTCTAGTGACCAAACCTCCTGGCATGAGGGGCTGGAGAGCAGGTGTGAAGTAGGCACGGGGTCCAGAAGAGGGTTTCAGGCTTCCATCACACACAGCCTGATGGGAAGGATGAGGTTTGCACTGGGGACAGTCACGAAGCAAGATCCACTAAGCACACACCTTGTGTTGCCGTGAGTGGTCATCCAAGCACCTTAGCCGGGAGTGGACCTGCTTGGTTATCCTGGGATGGAATGACAGCTGAGTCTCTTATGGTCAGGTCATAAAATGAGAGCGCAGACTCCAAACTCATGTCCACAGGATGCTTATCGTTTAAGTCACTGGCAGGGGACACCTGGGTGAAGTGTGTGCTGGAGGGCAGGGGCGCGCAGCGCCAAACCAAATGGGAGGGTCAGGGACTGGGAGAATTCCAGGGGCCCTGCATCAAGAACCCAGATGAATAAAGTGGAGAGTGACCCAGAACTGGGCTCGCTTATCGTGGTGGCTTTTCTCAGTGGAAGGGCCTGGCCTCAGAAAGAGCCAGAACGGAGCTGCCGGCATCGTGCCATTCAGCACGGCAGTGTGGCCTCCAGTCTCCCTGGAGCTGAAGTGGAGAACATTGCATATTTTCCCTTCGTTTGCTGGGATGTCTTTTCTTGGGTGGACAAGACCAGGTATAGAAAGCGTATTCCAATTTTTAGACACCCACTAGATTTTCGTAAACAGCCAGCAGAAAATCTCAGTCCTATCTGCTTTCATTAAGTCAGTGCCCAGATTTTCAGCTCAGATGCTGAAGGGGCTGCTTATAGCAGATGTGTCACATGTTAATGGGGAAAGCACTGTGCTTGATCTAGACACTGTGATTGTAATTGTCACAAGGGAATAGCCACCCAGCTAGATCTTGTGTCTCGTAAGCCCCCGCAGGTGCCCTGAAATCCACTCTGGCCTTGCCCGCCCAGGGGTTTCACTGTTTCCTCCCGCGCCTCTGTCTCACTGGGCACCTGGGAGTGCGAGGTCCTGCACACAGACATCACACGTCATTTCCACTTTAAAGAAGTCACAAGCAATGACTCTAACTTGATGACTTAGTCCTTAGAACCAGAAAATGTCAGGGTCACGATGAGAGTAGCGGAATCTCTGCCAATGCCTGTAGCTACCCACCCCTGCCTCTCCCTCCGCAGCCCTGCCGTGCACTGTCCCGCTGTTGGAGTCCACATGTGTACTCCAGAAGTCGTCCGTGTCAGCCACCATGGCAGCCTGACTGCAGCCATTTTTGCAGGCCCCCACCCAGGAGGCCGTTGTTCATGTTGGTCTCTCTCCCCGCTCACTTCCATTCCCCCAGTAAATCATCTCAGCTTTGCTCTCTAACCACCTCCAGGCTCTGTCCTCCATTCTCCCCGCCACCACGAGACTGCCTGCTGGGCCGCACCCCCATCTGCCCCCAGACCCCAGCGGCCTCCTCACTGGGCTTCTGGCTCTGACCCCTGCCCACCCCACCTTTGCTCCCCACAGCCATCAGAACCATCTTCCCAAAGCAGAAATTCGGGCTCGCTTCTCCTCTTTTAAAACTCTCCAGGTCATTGAAAAGAAAATGAAAAGCTTTCGCACTGAGGTTTTCCTGTTCTCCCTGCCCCTCGGTCTCCGCTGACACACATGCCCCGAGTCTCCCGGGGCCGCCTTGCACACGGCAGAGGCTGGTCGTCGCTGCGTCGCTGGGCGCCGCACTGTGCAGCGGCCCACACCCCAGCCCCGGTGACCTGTCCCAGTGAAGTCAGACTTTCCTCACCGCCATCCTCGGACACCCTTCAAGTCTCCCATTCCTGGTACCTCGGGAAAATCATTCCAGTCCTCGGCTAACACCGCCCCCCCGTTTTGAAAATGGGACATTGCGGGAGAACTGTGCTCTCTGCCAGGCCTGGCTTCCTTCTCCTGCGGGACCTGAAGTGCTGCTTAGGAACCCTTTGAGCCGTCGCTGATGTGGCTGTCTCAAAGCCTTTGTCTTAGTCTCCAGCCCGCTGCTCCTCTCTCCCTCGAGACCCCTTTCACGCGGGTGACTTTCATTCTCCTGGGAAACCAGAGTGACCAGCCAGCTGGGCGGCCATCCCCCTTCAGAGCCCGGTGCTGCTCTCTCTTCCCTCGTCCCGTCCCCTCCCTGTAAGCGGTGAAACGTGCTCATGTTCTTGTTCCGACGTGAGTGTCAGTCCTGTGTTCTCTCTACCTGTGAGTGGTCACTGTCCAGGAGCCACTCAGCTGTTCAGTCTGTGACCTGCTTCTCATCTTCCACGTCCCAGCGGCCGACTGTTCTGTCTTTGCAGTGTCTCTAATCAACCCTCTGTCCCCTATTACCACAGTCCCACAGTCACCACGCCTACTCAAGTGCTTGCCATTTTCCCCTTGGGACGTGAGACTGTTCAAGGCCTCTCCAGTCTGTTTCCCCAGCGGCGTTAGAGAGCTTTCTAGAAGCGGGCCCTGTCCCTTTACACCGTTCTGAGCAGCATGACAGCGGGGTGTGATTGTCCATGAAGGTCCAGTCTCCGGGGCACCTGCAGAGATCGGCCAGCTCCTCCCCCACCACGTGACCATCTGTGCCCCTCGGCCTCTGCTCTGGAAGAGTGTGGCCTAATACAGAACTGCCACACTTCTGAGACGGCATGTGCCTTCCCCTCTTCCTAGAATGTCCTTCCCTCGTCTCGCCCAGACCCAATTCTGCCAGTTCTTCGAGATAGCTAAAGTGCCGCTTCTCCCATGAAACCGTTAGTCGTCCCTCATCCTGTCATTTAGCAGCTATGCTCTGGTATTTGCTCTGTTCTGGCGGTTGTTAGACAAGGTGCTAAAATACAGGAACATGCAAATAAAGACAAGTCACCGCCGATGGTGGGGTTTTAGGGTGTGTTTTCTTCTTTTCCCTCCTGTATGTTTTAAGTTTTCTGTGATGAGTGCATAGCACCATTGTAGTAAGAGAAAAGTAAGAATTATTTTGAGTTTTCCATGTTATAGATAAACAGATATGTCTATATATATGTCTATAGCTCTCTGTATCTATCAGAGAGGAGCCCCCACTGTCCCTGCCCGTCACTGCCCGGGCGCCACCCTTGCACCTGCACCGTCGTCTGCGCTTCAGAGCCCCAGTGCGCACATCTCCTGTCCTACCAGGACAGGAGCGCCCTTGTAAACAGAGTCCGGTCTTAATGTCTCATCTCCACACGCACAGAGCACAGTGCCACATGCCCTCGAGTGCCCAGAACGGATTTCATAGAGTCAATCGTGTGTCTCTCTTTGCCATTCCTTACTGAATGTGCTAGGTGGGAATGGCGCCCCTTCCCCAAGGCACACCGAGCTGCAGCGGCCTTCTTGGCTCTCCTGGCCACATCCTGGGAGTTAGGAGGGCCTCAGCTGCCCGCTTCCTCCTGAGCCCCTCCACGGGGTCCCACCCCTCCCTGCTCCCCACTCACCCTGCCCTGAAGGTGGTGTCATTCCCTCTCATCTGGAACCAGACCGTCGTTGGGTCCTTTCTCAGCAGAGTTTGTGGGACTTGAGTGGGTGTTGGCCTGGGCACCTAGTCTGCCATTCTTACCAGTGGGTGCTGGAGTCCGGGCGCAGGAAACTTGGCCTGCAAAAGGGAGTGGCCCGGATCCTGCGATGAAGCAAAAGGAAGGTCATGATCCTTTTTCTGAAGGGTTTGTTTATGAAGCGCCTCCTGGCTTTTTTACTTTTTCCATGAAAAACTCTGTTCTTTTGTCTTCTGCCACGGGCCCTGGTTATGAACAGGGCGTTGATGTGCACACAGCTTCCAGATTGGAAATTAATGAGGTGTTCCATCCAGAGAGGCCTTCCTCCCATCCTGTACGGCAGGCTGCCCCTGGGAACCCACCGACCCCACTTGGGATTGACTTCCTGGCTGCCCTTCTCAGCTCCAGGCTGCACAGCATGCTCGCTGCCCAGCTGCCGCCCTGCAAGATGTTTCGGGCCACTGTCCTGGCCAGAGCGCCGTTGCGGTCCATGTGTGGCCACGTATGTGGTCAGATCTGATTCCGCTCATCAGTGGATTGGCTCAAAGGTGCTGGAGACCCCGCTGCGGGGCCAGGAAGTGCTTGGTGGCTCCTTGGGGCTTCTCCTTCAGCTTCTCTCTGTTCCAGGGGAGGCTGGTGCAGCTCTTCAGATGGCAAACGTCAGGGGAAGTGACTCAGGTTCCGTGAACGCTGCGCTGCCGTCTCACATGTGGTGATGCTCACGTGTGCGCTGTCACTGCCTGACTCGCTCAAGGAGCAGACGTGCCCGGCAGGAACAAAGTGACTCAAAACCGAGAGGGTGATGCCCACGCGTGGCTAGCTTTGATGAGGCGTATAGTTCTAGGCAGCAGATTTTAAGAACTAGTCAGGATTCAAAGTGGCTCCTGGTCAGGGCGCAGCACTTCAGTCAGCCAGTTCAGAGGGAGCCACAGAGGCCGGCCAGCCGGGACGCGGGAACGTGGGGTGGCAGGGCGCCCGGGGGCCTCGCAGAACCTCCCACGAGGTTGTGCGCGGACCTGTCTCAGCAACAGGGCCGGAGCGCCCGTGAGGATTTGAAAGCCGTTCTTCACACATCAGTTTACGTGAAACAGATGTCCAGTCAGCAGTTCCGGCCTCCCTGACCCATGAGCAGTAGTCACCCTGTGCAAGTGTGCAGGCTGTTGGGTGTCCTCTAGGAAAAAGGGACGCAGACCCAAGAGGCCAGAGCCTCTACGACCCAGCCGCCAGTGACACTCCCTCAGAGGGTGTGAGAGGAGCAGAGTCAGCTGGAAAGTCTCCCTAGGTGTGCTAAAGACAGACTGTCAAACAAAATGTGGACCCACAGACAGAGGAGGGGGAGTGACGGGGTTTGGAATGGAATAAAGAAAAGGAAACAAGCTGAATCTCTAGGGGAAAACTTTTGACCACAAGAATGAGTAGGCCGTGGCCCTGTCATCCTAGAGGCGTTGGAGCAACTGGCTTCGTGGAGTTTCCAGGAAATTGGATGGCATAGGAGGACATGCACGTGACCCTGAGAGGGCTGCTCCCTGTCCCCCTACGTCCCCACTGTCCACAGGCTGCATAGAACCTAGACTGTGATTTGTCGTGTGTTCAGCACACAGACGCCTCCTGAGACCCGCCTCGGGACCCATTTTCCACAGCAGAAGAGTCATGAGCATGATATTGGAATGGCTTGTTTTGGGCGGGTGGGAGTGTTCTGGGAATAATCCAGAAAGTGTAGTTTGAGAGAAATTAAAGTTTGTTCCAAGGCCCTTGTTACGGAGTTGAAGGGAAGGGGAGTAGTTGCTCCATCTCTCCTCGTGCTTCCTGGTGCCATTGTGAGAGCGCCGACTCTTCCGCCAGGGGGAGGGGAGGGTTTCGAGGGTCCCTGTGGCCTTTCGGGGTGGAAGCTCTGCTCCAGGAGGCTCTGCAGTGTGGACAGCTCCTGTGGACTGGCCCTCGCCCTCGCCATTGGGAACATCTGTGACCCCTTAGAGAGGCTACAGATGGAATGACTGGGTGAAAAGGAAGATGGCGGGTCTTTACCAGCCCAGCTGAGTGTGCACCCTCCCTGCTCCACAGCCCCTCGGCAGCTCTGTGTCGGGCCTTTCCTTGCTCGTCAGTCACGTTTGCCGCAGCATTTATCTCGGAGCTTTCCCACTCTCCGCGGTCAGCGCCTTCCTTGTTGGCCGTACGCTTGACGCCACCCGTCGCTTGACGCCACACCCTCAGGCTGTCAGGCGTGAGGGCTTTCGGCTTCTCCCTTCCCCTCAAGACCTCCCCCTTGTCTGCTCCCCGCTCGTGGCCAGGTCACCTCCAGTTGACCCGGACTCCTTCACCTCACCTCCTGCATCTTCCTGTCGTCCTGGAGCCGTCCCTCGCCCTGCGACACAGCGCAGGCTGCAGCCACACTCCTTGCTTCGGCTCCACGGACAGCCATGCAGAGTCACCCAGACTCTTCCACAGCACGACACACAGTCCACTGTGTGAGTGGCACACGGGGCACAGGCTGAGGGCAGGCAGGGTGTGGCTGCCAGGGGCGAGGCGGCAGTGTCGCTGGAGTCCGCTCACAGCCCGCGCCTGGAGTCTTCGCCGTTTCACTGCGACCCCCGCCCCACACGTCCTCCTGAGACAGCCGTGCGGCGTGAACTTGCGAGCGGGAGGCCTTCCTCTTCATTTCACTGGCAGGTGCTTGGATTTGGGGTCAGGGCGGCCGGAACTGCTGACTGGACATCTGTTTCACGTAAACTGATGAGTGAAGAACGGCTCTCAAATCCTCACGGGCGCTCCGGCCCTGTCGCTGAGACAGGTCCACGCACAACCTCGTGGGAGGTTCCGCGAGGCCCCCGGGCGCCCTGCCACCCCACGTTCCCGCGTCCCGGCTGGCCGGCCTCTGTGGCTCCAGCTCAGGCTCTGGGGTCGGACTGCCTGGCTCGGCGCCTCTCCAGCAGCATGACCTTGGGCGGAGCGTGTGTTGTGCCTGTGCCTCGTGTCCTCGTGTGCAGCGTGAGGACGCTAAAGCATTCGCCTCGTAGGGTGGTTGCGTGAAGTCCATAGCTGCTGCGAGGGGCAGTGTGTCAACGGTGTCTTCTGTCTTAGTGCTTCTCAGTGTCTGCTGTTACTGTCGCTGTCCCTGACCTGTGCCCTTGCGTGAAGTTAGTCCCCTGCGCTCCCTGCTAACATGGGGCGCCCTGATCTCTCGCCTCTGTCTTCCCTTTGCTTCCAGAGTCTCTTTTTGCTCCCTAACATGGAGGGGGTGTTAGAGGATGCAGCCTCAATGCCTAACTTGCCATTTCTCTCTCCCTCCCTCTCCCCTGCCTCTCTCTCCCCGGCCCTGCCCCTGTCCTTGCTGCCAGCTCCCCATCTCCACACCACACCAGCCCTCTCTCCGGCCCGGGTCCACAACCCGAATGCCTGCCACACACCCCTACCCAGATCCTCTCTGCTCCTGTTTAGATTCAGGAGCCCCACACATAGTCTAAGTTTTATTTTTGTTGCGAAAGTACATGCTGATAATAGAAATGCAGACAAACTGAAAGGATAGACTGCACATCAAGAGTAATCCCACCACCCAGCAAGCATCCCAGACTTTTCCCCAAGAGGCGATTCCTCTTGGGGGACATTCCTGTCTGTCCACTCAGGGTGGGGGTGATACTGGTATCTGGCAGGTGGCGTTCAGGACACTGTGACTTTTGCAGAGGACAACCCCCCTAGACAGATGGCCAGTAGCGAAGAGGGCAAAACCCGGTTTGGACCTTTGTCTACAAAAATGCTCCAACTAGAACAAGCTGGAATTGGTTTTCTCTCTACTTCCTGCTTCGCCACCTATGCTGTTCTGTTGGTGACCCTGCCTTCTCCCTCCATCCAGCACCGCACCCACAGATGCCCATCTGTCACATCTGTCCCTTCTCTCTTCCAGTCTCGATAGCTGACCACTCACCCAAACTGATGCAGAAGGCTCAAGCAGGCCCTCATCTCGGGTCTCCTGCTCGCTCACACCTGTGCCACTATGAGCATGAGACCTCCTGTCACCTCCCTGCACGTTGAATTAGGTCCAGTCCGTGCTCTGTACACCTCACGTGAATGTGTCCGGATGGATGGGTGCATGAAAGATAAACCTGGAAAACATTCTCACTCCCCCTCACAAGCTGCTGGTCTTTTCAGATTCTCAGTGAATGGATTGGCCGGACGATTATCCACTCCTGCACTAAGCTGAGCTACGAGCACGCGCAGAGCATGATTGAGAACCCAACTAAGAACTTTTCCGAGACGGAGCTGCCCGCCATCTCCCCAGAGCATACCAGTGAGCAGGTCCACCAGGCCGTCTTGAATCTCCACGGAATTGCCAAGGAGTTACGCAAACAGCGGTTCGCAGATGGTGCACTGCGCTTAGATCAGGTCAGTGACTTGTTTCGTTCGGTTCAGCCAGCAGATCTGGCCTGCGCCCCAAGCCCGTGTGGATGGCAGTCGGCATGGCGGTCTCAGGCGCTCCCCTCCTCCTTTCCCCCATCACTGCCCAAAAATAGTGTTCTCGAGGCAGGCAGGGGCGAACTCCCACCCACCCCTCCAACTCACAGGCGCTCGAGGCCTCGTGATATGAACCAAAGGGGTGTGTCTGCGGGTGGCTCTGCAGCCTTGCTCCCAGTTTCCCTGGCAGGCCTGTGTCCCGTATTTGAGCCTCACCTCAGTTTCTACCTCAAGTTCCTCTTCCTGGAGTAGGGACAAGAAACGTGGATGTTTAGAAAACAGCGGATCAGTGTCTGACCATGAGGCTTTAAAAAGTTGCTTCTTATTCCCTAGCTTTCAAGAAAAGTTAGACGTTTACAGATTGCACATCAGTATCTGAAGGAACAGGCACATGAGGAGACTGTAGGTATTGGCTGTTGACGGAAACAATGCCCTGGAGCAGGACTGATTGCTCCACAGAATGACAGTCATGCCAGTGACCCTCTGGGACTTCGGCAGCCATCGCTCATACCTGCTCCAGTTTCCATGTCTGACAGTAACTCTCAAGATGCAGGAATTCTTTTCTCGTTGCTTGTCAGCACATTACAGAGTCAGTTCTGTGCTGTGCATCCTCCAGTGTTTTTCTCCTCCTTTACGCTTCTCACCCACACCCCAGAGATCTCACTCTCCTCCCCTGTGCTCTCTGCTACTGGAGTGTCTGAGAGTGAGCAGGGTAGCAGCATTGGCTAACGAAGTTGTTTGCCAGACCATTGGCAGGGCTCAGCCTCACAGAGACTTCCTTCTCCCAGCCTTTCAGCTCGGAGTGACCTCAAAGGCCTTGTTTTAAGACCTTCTAATGGAAGATTGTATTGCATGCTACTTCTCTGATAACTTGCACAAATGCTTCTCAGAAGGTATGACAAATAGCATACCTGCACCTCGGAATAGGTTAGCTGCTCCCAGGACCAGCGGATGGCACACTCTGCCTGAGCTTGGCAAGCCGGGTCTCTGCGGGAGCGCTCGTGTCCCTCCTTCCCTGGGCTCCAGCAGCCTGACAGGCCTCTGCACAAGGCTGTGATGCGGAGACAGTAGGAAGAGTGGCTACCAGGAGAGGGACCCAAGGCGTGGAGATGACAGACTCCTCACCTCCTGTGAAATCGTTCGTGAGGGGATGGACACACTGATTTGCACCCGCCGGTGTGGCTGGTTGTCAAATCCAAGACTGCTTTTCAGTTCCTGCTTCCTCGCCATTGGTCCTGCGCTTGGCCCTGAACTCTCACCTCCTTGGTCTGTGCTTCTCCGCACATCTCCAGAAGTGCCCCTCTGGTCCCCGCAGAAGCCACTTCCTGGGCTCCCGCCATAGACTTGGCGTTCCCTGGGGTCTCCTGCCCTCCTCATCTCTGTCCCCACGAATTCCTCTACTCTTGTGAGCTTCACCACTGCTGACATCAGAGTGTCTCTCGGCCCGGCCCTCCCCGCCCCAGTCTCCAGGCAGGCCTCTCTCCCCGCCGCCTAAACTCTTCACCCGGCTGCCCACGGGCATCCCAGCCAGGACCTGTCACCCCTCTGCAGAGCATGGTGACCGTGCACGTGCAGCTCTGCTCCCACAGGGCAAGTGTGTGTGGCAAGAGTCCTTCCTGTCTGTCCCCGTGCCTGGTTATGTGAGTTGTATGTGTTATTTTAATGACAGTTTTTAAATGTCAGGTAAAATAAGGACATAAAAAAGAAAGCTCTTAAGTCAGTTGGAAGGACTTGATGAGGATGAAGCTTCAAAACTTCAGTTATTTGGGTGTGACAACTATAGAAGATTCGGGAAAAATCACAAAATCCAAGAACAAGTCCATACTCGGATTACTTTGCAGGTATCTAGGTTCTCACTCTCTTTCAAAGAAACAAGAACTATACATAATAAACAATGAAATATGAGTGTACTTTATTCAGAAAAAATTATAGAGAAATCCAGTGAACACACTCATTTTTAGAAAGCTTTATGCCTGTGTAAATTAAGTTAAAGCAAATGAATTCTTCTCTCTTGTCAGCTTCTGGAATAACTAACTAACCCCTGCGTTTAGCACAGCAGATGAGAGCGTTTTTTGTTATAATATTTTAGCACCTTTCCCCACCAGAGTCACAAGTTAATTAGCACGTGAAATACTCTAGAAGTCGCCTGGCGCTCTCAGCTCACAGTCTAGGGTGTCATAGTCAGAGCGAAAGAATGGTCCCGGCTTCTTCACTGATTCTAACCTATTCACCTGTCTTAGAATCAGGATTTTATCTCTGAAAATAACTTCAGCTCTCTAGATCTCATTAACCTTCTGAATTTATACATTAGAAAGTCGAGGCCTACAAAGGTTAATGAGTCACTTATATGCCAGAAATCCAAATAGCTAACTCTTTGTTCGCTTTCCCTCCATTTATACCATGCTGACTTACGAGAAACAGAAAGAGAAAAAAAAAAAAAACCCAGATCCTCGAAAGTCCTAATTAGGTTCCAGTTAATTAAGGTTTGGAAATAATGGATTTGCAGCCTTGGAGGCTACTCTTTGGTTCCCCAGAAGACAAGTTTGTGGGCCACCGCTTTAGAAGGAGGAGAGCATCAATCTCCCACGGGGGGGCACTGGCAAGGCCTTTACAAGTCAGTAAATGGCCCCATTCAGAAGTCACTGTGCCTATGCTTGACCTCACACAAATCCTTTCCTTGCTGCTCTGGCGTCGCCTCTTCCTTGGAGCTCCTGTCTGATGCTTTGGGTTCCTCCCAGTTCACCATGTCCACATTTGTCGTGGCAGTCCTAAAAAAGTATGTCCTTGCACATTGGCCTCGTTCGAGAGGCTCTGAGGGGGACCCATCCGTGTCACACAGGACGCCCGTGAAGGCAGAATAGACCTTCTAAACCAGAAGTTTCACTTGCCAAGAAATCCACGTCCTGAGACGGCCTTCAGAGTGAGTGCAGTGGGTGGAGACACCAGCTCGACACTCTTCACTGATCAAGGACAGACAGCTTAGGAGGTCGCTGTCACCTCGCAAATACAGAGCAGTTGATCACGGCGTAGTTACAACCCACAACTAGACCAGAACTGCCTCGCTCTCCCTGCTGTGGTGCAAGGTGCTGGGCCTCTTGAGACCTGATGGCTGCCTGACCTGCAGGAGGTTGCTCTTCCCAGGTGGTCAGAGGGCAGGTGGCAGAGGGATGTGAATGGCTTTGAGCCACTAGCTTTGAAATTTAGAGAAAGTTGTAGTGAAGAAAAGCTGGTATTTCCATCTTCCTAGGCAAAGCGCTCCATACTAAAAGAACCTTCTCTAAAATCTCTGCTGCATCTTTTAAGAATCCCAGCTGACATAGTTTTGAAGCCCAAACTTCAGGTAGTTTCTTGGAGTTGACTTGATGATGAAGATCCCCTTGTTCATGGAAATCATTTTTAAGTACCTTAGGAGCCATGCTGCTGTGGACTGCTGTGGTGGGTGATGACCTTGGCCTAGCCAGCCTTTAAGTCAGAGGCCAGTAGATTCCATAAAGGGCAGACAGGAAATGCTTGAGGCCTGTGGGGCACAGTCTCTGTCTCAGCTACTCAACCCTGCTGCTGTAGTGTGAAAACAGCCAGAGACGAATGCCGTAGCTGTGCTCCAATAAGCATAAAGGACATTGAAATTTGAATTTCATATATTTTTCATGTCATAAAATAGTACTTTTCTTTGAGTAGTTTTTGTTCATTGAAAAATGTAAATGCCATTCTTAGCTCAGGGGCCATTTGAAAGCAGGTGGAAGGCGGGATTTGGCCTGGGATGTGACCCCAGTGTGCCAACCCTGCTTACATGAAATCCAGCTCTCTTACCCAGTCAGCGTCTAGCAGCTCATCCTCACTTCACTGGGGAATCCGGGGTAGGCAATGCAGAACAGTTGTGCTAAGTTAGCTCTCAGGATGGTTTCACGCAATTAAGTAAATTATTCCTTTGATTAGTACCATGCATGGCAGGTCCGACTGGGGGCCAGAAATAGAGGGATGAATCTGTTTAGCACCAGTTCTCTTACCCTATTTTCAATCAGGTAATCGGGTAGCTTTAATTAGCCTAAAGCAAAAAGAGCAATGGTTTTAATTTTCCACCTTTGCAAGCTCGGCAGCCTCTGCACAGTGAGTCCCACTGACCCGGCTCCCCAGCCCACTTGCAGAGAGGCTGGCTCCGCCATCTTGTCGGGGACACCAAAGGTGGGAACTGCTTGTGGAAAACACCGC
Organism: Solenodon paradoxus; assembly: GCA_004363575.1. Lineage (NCBI taxonomy): Eukaryota > Metazoa > Chordata > Mammalia > Eulipotyphla > Solenodontidae > Solenodon > Solenodon paradoxus. The sequence goes on from RJWH01002652.1 coordinate 113,213, forward strand.
TCTGAGGCAGCCGCATGACATTTCTCCCCCATCTCACTCCTGCTGCTGTGTTGCCATATGTTTTGTTGAGTCATGCATTTAAAAATTAGAGTGAATTGAAAATGCCTCTGGACCTTCTCTTCAGTTGTTTATAATTTCTTTATACATTCCATCTCCCTGCTGTTTAATTTTTATACAGTATGATATTTAGTTCAGAAAAAAAGGGTGGGCCGTTCATCCTGTCGCATTCTTCCTTGGTCTTATGACTTACATCATCACTAAGACAAGAGTAATCTGTTGATTGGGTGTTTGGATATGTTTGTAGAATTGGTCTCTATCATCTTAGCCATGGAGTTCTTCGTTTAGCATGTCTTTGGAGGGCATTTATTGCATGCTTAATGCATGCTGGGTGCTGGAAATGAAGTCTGAAGAAATGAGATTCAGCCCTAGTTCTTAAGCATATGTAGTGAAGGCACCAGCAGACCATGCAAGAGATCAAAGTGCTGAGGCAGAGCCTCCCAGAGTGCAGTGAGGCACCCCCAGGATTCCTGGGGGGATTTCCCAGGAAGGACTGGGTGTACTCTAGGACTTTTGAAAAGACTTGAGGGGCTAGCCAGGATCTGAAGACCAGGGAGGGCATTTCAAGCAAACTGAAAGAAGGGGTAGAGATGGCACATTCTGGCAGCATCAGCTTGTTCAAGGTTATGTGGTAGAGTGCAAAGAGAGGGGAGTGGCTAGAGAAGGAGCAGGGTTGGGACTGGAAATCTGCAGGAGCCAGCCTGGGGGCGGCAGGTATGGAATGACTTTAAATAGAGAAGTGACACGGTCAGAACTGATGTTGGAGAAAAAGCTTCCTGGTTATAATATGAAGTCAACAAAAAGAAAGCAGAATAAAGGACTCCTATAATTCACAAGAGAAATGGCAAGGGCCCGACTGATGGTGGGGAGAGAGAAAAATAGAGATCCGAAAGAGGAAGGAAAATTGCCAAATCTTGACAAATTGACCAACTTAATTAGATGTGGCAGGGAGGTGGCGGGCAGAGAGGGAGAGGGAGGAGTCAGCGTTTTCCCCTGACCTGTGAGAGTGCCATGTGCTGCCAGCAAAGGCCATAGGATAATGTTAGAAAATTTAGAAACTTGAAAAGTAAATAAAATCATCTATAGGTCCATCACCCAGAAAAAAAGCTATTATTCTTTCGATATATTATAATTCTTTATGAATTTCCTCTATGGTAGGAAGAAGTCATTAGCATAACATATATATAATTTTTTACTCTGTATTTTAATATCATACAATGAGGTTTTCCCATGTCATTCAAAATTCTTCTAAAAGGTAGTACCTATATAATATTCCATCATATGACTATACAGTTGACCCTTAAACAAAATGGGTTTGCGCTCCCTGGGTCCACTTCATGTACATTTTTCCAACCCCTCCACTTCTTCCTCCTCCTCCTCCTACTTAGCTTGAGGATGAAGAGGATGAAAAATCTTATAATGCTCCACTTACTGATTTTCTTAACATTTTCTTTTCTCTACCTTACTTTGTTATAAGAATACAGTATATAAAACATATAACCTGCAAAATATGTGCTGCTTGACGGCGTCATTGCATTATTGGTAGGGTTTCGGTCACCAGCAGGTTATTAGTAGTTAAGGTTTTGGAGAGTCAAAAGCTGTACAGAGATGTCGGGCATGCCCCGATGGGCTCGGTGCCTGGGGAGCAGTCCACATCCAGCCCAAGATCCTGGGCTCAGAGCCGGGACCACAGGAAACAACTGAAGCAAACAAGTAAATAAATAACAGTGCTTCTTCCTCCTCTTCCTTCCTGCCTACTGCCTGCCTGCCTTCATTCCTCTTTGTTAAAAAAGTAACTTATACACAGATTTCTAAGTGCAGAGGTTGGTGGATTAGTGTCTCTAACCCCCATGTTCAAGAGCTAACTGTCCTCTGAAGCATTTAACCAGACCCCATTTGCGGGTATTTATATTCTGATTTTTTTTTGATACTGTAATGGCGCCGTGGCCATCTGTGTTCATAAATCTTTGCCCTGAGCTCTAATTATTTCCTTAGGACTTTTCTAGAACTGTAATGACAGGGTCGGAAATAGAGACATATTTAAGAGTCTTGACTGAATGGGGTCCCGTGTCCAATGACGGCAAATAGCGGCCTCCTTGTACGTGACTCCTTACGGTTGCTCTCATGGGCCTTGGAGAGTCTTTTCTGGAGGACATTCACATTTGACCTGACAGTACCCCAAATCTAGGCTCCAGGCAAGTATTGAGGTGCCTTTGGAAAGCTCCAAAACACAAGGTCCACATTGGCCAAGTCATCGTGTCCATCTGCACCAAGCTGCAGAGCAAAGAGTATATAATTGAGGCCCTGCGGGGGCCAAGTTCAAGTTGCCTGGCCACTAGAAGATCCACATTGCCAAGAAATGGGGCTTTAGCGAACTTAATGCAGGTGAATTCGAAGACATGGTGGATAAAGAGTGGCGCACCCCTCATTGAGCCCCTGGACAAATGGTGGGCCCTGTGCTCATAAGCTGACCCCCTCCTCCATCACACCCATCAATAAATTGTACTTCCTGTCAGAAAGAAAAACAAAGCTTTTTGGGGGGATGTACACAGATATCCAAGTAGTTCTTAGCATTTGCAGTTATACCTGATATTTATAAATCACTTTTATTATTTATTTTTCTGAGTTGTATTCACTGAGTTAATATAATAGAATGTTTTTAAATATAATTCCAAAAACAAGACAAAAAGAATATTAAAATATATTTCCACAGTCCCTTCCAAAAGGTTGTACAAATATGTATTCCCTCCAGTAGCTGGTGAATAAAGGCACATGTGATGGAAGTGTGCGTGCGCGTGCGCTTGAGGGCTGTGTGCAGGCTCTCGCTCTCAGCCATGTCTCTGTCTCCTGAAATGTCCCAGTAACTGTGGTCTCATATTTTACTTACTTCACACGGGTTCTTTCCCACACGAGTTCAGCGTTACACCGCACTCTTCCTGATTGCATTAGCCAGTGTAAAAGTGCTCCTAAGAATCCTAACATTGTACCCAACTGAGAAAGGGGGTTGAAAAATCTTGGTAAACTTTATTTTTCTTTTTAAAGAGAGAGCTGGCCGGCAGGGATGAAGGCAAGTAGGCAGGAAGGAAGGAAGGAAGGAAGGAAGAGAGGAGAAAGAAGCAGTTCTTTGTTCATTCTGGTGGTTCTCCCAGCCCCAGGTCATGAACCCGGGTCCTCAGGTTTTATGTGGACTAGCCAGCAACCACAGGTTGAGTGCGTTTCTTACCTCTGAGATTGGAGGGCCACCTCGCATCCCACACTAAAGGTCTTCCCTCTCCTTAGAATGAGTAAAGACTCCCATTGTATTTGAAGTGGTGCTGAGAACTATTGTATTTTCAGCTCCTCTGAGAGCACTGGAAACTACCAGCCTTTTCTGTGGCTCTTACCTCCTGTGTGTCATAGCTGTCAGGCATTGTTTGGGTTGGCCTGACATGAATAATTATAAGGAAATTCAGCTGCATCGGGACTAAAGAGAACAGAGTCACTATGTAATCTGCCCACACAAGAATCACCGTTTCTCTCAAGGATGGTGACCATCTGGGAAGGCTTCGACGAGACGTTCAGGGCTTCTGTTTCAACGTTGACAGACAGCACATTACTTCAGCCACGGAGATAGTTCTAGAGTCAGTGAGGCTTAAAGAATATTAGCCTGTCAGATTTTCTCCCGTTTTCCCCAGTTACCGGTTTCCTAGGAATCATATTAGCCAAATGTCCATTTCAGTGTATCCGTCTTATTTATGAAGACATCCGCATCCAAGAATGTGTAGGCTTCTGAGCCTGCCTCCGAGCTGTCGAGGACAGGCCCTGAGGAGGAGTGGGGGAGTGGGGCTCCCAGGAGAATGGGCAGAGGCACGCCAAGTCATGGGGCCCCCAAGTCTTCCCCTAGGGAGAGATTGATAGTTACACCCTTTCACTTCACATGGAACCTGGGAAAACAGTCCTTGTTTATGCATCCAAAGCCTGAGCAAGAGACAGAATTGAAAACTGACCTAGTTTTGACAATCCTGACTGCAGTCTTCACACCTTCACTCTTCTTGTTGGCATGGCAAAGAGTCATTTGCTCCTAATTTTCAAAAACTAGAAGGAATATGGGTCAATCATTCTGAAAGCTGTTAAAAATACAGACTCAGACATGATCTCCAACCCTTACCAGACAGATATTTCTTGAGTTCCTATTGCATCGCAAATACTGCTCCTAGTTCTGGGCAGAGCCTTGGGCAGTGGAAGACAGACTTCTCCCCTAGAATTCCATGTGAGCTTGAGAACTCTACTTACAGGGAACTCCAGAAAGATAGAAGTAAGGGCAGAGTCAGCTGGCAAAAGCCGCGGGAATACCCAGGCTGCTGGTGATGAGGTGGGTGGATTAGCAAAGGAAGCCTCACTTGAGAGCTGCTGGAATCATAGTGCGGGGGGCAGACTCCTGGTTGTGGGGGGCCTTGCTGAGTGACAGTGAGTGCCCACCCTGCATTCAGGGGACGCATCCCATCACACTCCTCACCTCTGAGTTCTGAACCCACTGAGACACGTTAGTCTGATTGAGATTAGACATTCTGTCCTTAACTGGTAACGTTTGGATGAGAAAAGGCAGCTAAAGCAGCAGGTTCACGCATTTAGAACAGCCCAGAAAAAGTTCACGTAAAGAGAAACCCTCACTAGAATGGCGAGAGATTGCAGAAAGTAGCCGGGACCCAGAGAGAAGCAGCAGATCAGGTTCTCCAGTGGCTGCAGTGTGGCCTTCACTGCCAGGTGCCCTGCTGTGTGGCTGCTGGTGAGGGCCAGTAGCTGGTGTCTGCTCCTGGGAGAGCGGTCAGGACAGATCCACAGCAGAATTCTGATGGCTGTTGTTATAACTGCGGATAGTAAACTTGGCTCCTACCACTTCTAGAAGCTTTTCACTGGCCTTCTGTTCCTCCCTACTTGCCTGTATCCAGGTGCATTTCTTGCAGATGATGCAAACTGACTCTCACCCTACCCTACCCCTGTAAACCTGTCTGCGCTTCCAGGAATCTGCAGATTGAAGCCCCACACTTGCAGCAGAGAAGTTCGCTTTTGTCACCCGTCCCTCCTTCCCTTCCAGGGCTCCCTCCCACTTTATTCATCCCTGCCACCTGTCTTGGTCACTTTTCCACATGGCTTTGTCTGTTTCCACTTGCTTCCCTGTCCCCTTCTCTAAAACTGTAAGTCCCTGAAGGGTGAGGACAGCGTCTGGTTCATCTCTGTCTTCCAGCATCTCCAGCATCTCTGCACATACTGGCCTTTTGAAAACGATGATGGGCGAGTTGTATCGTGGGACAGGAACTGTAGCTCCAGAGAGAGGTGTGTTTATGTAAGAGAATTAAAGGCACATCATGAATCAGAGACATGTCCTCCCCTCTTGAATAGGAGTACTGGGTGTTTGATGACTTGCCAGGGCATACAGGGTTGCAAATAAGATGTAATGAGGACTTTCTCTAGGTGGAGCTGCCTGGACAGGTGTGAGGAGCCAGGAAGGCTCCGCACTCCGGGGGCTGGCAGTGCTTCTGAGGCATCCTGGGCACTTCTGGGTTCACCTCTGCATCCTTAGACTGTGCCCCTCGGGGACCCTGGCAGCAGAGGCCCCTCAGGGGACGACACAGACCCCAGCATGTCACCCTGGGCACAGAGATGCTCAGGCTTGGCAGAGACCTGGCTGCGGGCACAGAAAGGTGGGCAAGCCACCAAGTCGCCCACCTGCTTCTCTGAGGGGAGTTAATATCAGCTGCTGCCCCCGCTCCCACAGGATGGAAACAATTTCCATACCGCCGGGGCCTGCCCCGGCTAATGCCGCCTCTGTGATGGCCAGAGCCTGGCTCCCTTTCCGTGGGAGTGAGACCCACGCTGCTCCTTGTGCTGAAGGGGAGGTAACCTGCATCACAGTTGGAGTTGAGGCTGTGCCCAGACGACTCAAACTTAATAACCCAGCCTTTTCAGGGGGCAGTGGAGTGAGACAAAGGGCTCTCACGCCGACAAGATGATATATAAGATACTTCTGGGGTCAAGCAGGGCGGTGGCGGCACCCGTTGTTCCTCTCTGAGACGTGAGCCTTTCAGCTTGGTGCCCTTGACAGACAGGACAGATTTGGCTCCAGGGACTGCCCTCGGGATTAGGAAGCACTTGGCCTCTCCCCTTCCATTCACAGGACACACTGCACGTCCTCACCCCTGCCCCCTGTGTCACACCCCACGTCACTGGAACGAGAGCCAAAGAGCTACATCAGAGACATGGAATCCTTTGACGTTAATGAGACCTGCATCGGAGGAAGGGAACCCTGCAGCGGGTCCTTAGATTTCAGCCGTGACCGCCTCTTGGGGCAGGCCCAGCGACCTCGATTTGTGTGGTTCCAATGACTGTCGGTCCTCAGCTCTGCTCCCAGACTGACTTCTTCCAAACACTGCTGTCACCTGTCACTCAAGAACCTGCAACTTCCTGCAATGGATTTCCCAGCCCAACGAGGTTTCCATAAATATTCTGGGGCAAGATGTAGGACTGCTAGGTATTTGTTTTACCAAGCAAAGATATTTCCTTCTAAAACCCAGTGACTGTCTACTCTCTCCATTACCTCATACATTTTAGCACCGAAATGAAGGAAAGACATCATTTCCTAATACGGGGTGGTCTCTGACCTCGGCTTGTAGAGCCCTGTGGGAACAGTGTTCCTGTTGGGGGTTGGAGGCCCGCTCTTTGTAGCCTGTGTTGGGTGCTCCCATTTCCTGCTGACCTCTGCACCCCACTCACTCCTTCCCTGCTCGCCTAGACCCTGCACTGGCTCCCCCAGCCCACACCCACTTCCTCCAGAAGCCGGCTCCTGACAAGCGGGCTCCCTGCTCTCTCCTCTGGGTGCTCACACAGGCTCTCACGGTCTCGTTCACTTCCCTTGTGGTCTCGTCTCTTCCCGTCTCTTCCCGTCTCTGCCTGCTTCCTTCGCCTTCAGCGTGGACGACCCGGACCTGTTGCTTCTTTCTCCGCAATGACCTGTGGTGTCGGACGCACCTGCCACCGCACTCAAGGTGTCGGTGGGAGCCCCGGGCCACTGTGTCCATTTCAGTCTAGGACCAAAATCGTGGCCCTGTTGCCCCTCAAGAAATCCCCATATTTTTAAAAAATGGTATTATTGTGGCCATTTTGTTTTTTTAACACTTCTTCCAGTCCCATTTGCAGTGACCTCAGACAGACACTTTTGTTCTTTGGGTTTTTATACCTTTTAATGGTATTTTAGTGAGATCACTTTGTTTTACAAATTAATGTAAATCCATACGTGCAGGTCCCCTGTGCCTCAAATATATTACAAAAGATACTTATAAACTAAAGAGAATTTAGGAACTTTAAAATTCTTTTGTAACCTGAGAATAGCCCTCATATTCTGAGAATATCTCTCATAACCATTTTGACTTAATGGTTGTCATTCCCCTCATGTTTTGGAATCTATACCAGGTATAAAGAACTATGCTAGGTACTGGGGACAAAGAGACGATTAGGACATGTCCCAGCCTCAGAGTAGATGACTGTCCCAGGGAGGAAATCGAGAGACAAGGAGAATGTGGGGCGTGGGATGTGCTGAGTGTGGGCTCCCGTGGAACTGGCCGCATGAGTGTTTTCTGTGACTGAAGTGGCCACTTGAAAGTGGACTGGTTACGGGGCATGAGGGAAAAGGGACACAGAGACTCTGGTGGTGGGTGTGGTGTGAAATATAGACTGAGAGGCAGTTTCAGTATCCTAAATGGAATTTGGTGTTGTAAACTAAAAAAATAATAAATATTGCTATAGAAAAAAAGCAACAGAAAAGATCATAAACAGTCTGCTTTGAATTTTTTTCTCTTATACAAAAGAGAAATGAGCAACTAGCTGCAGGAAAATGCTAGAAATGCTGGAAATAAGTTGGAAGTTACTTCACGCCCCCCTTGACTGATGACCCTGTAGGATAAAGGAAACCGACCGGAAAGAAAGGAAATGAGCGCAGACCCCAGGGAGGGAATCTGGGCCGCTTATCTGCTTGTCCACCTTCAATCAGCACATTTGCTGACGGATCACAGTGTACAGGGCTCGAAGGCCCGAGAACGACGCTCTGGGAGGGCCAGGTCTGGCCAGCAGGCAGCTTGAACTGATTTGCTGCAGTCAGTTTGCTTCTGTAGCTGAGAAAGGGCTCTTCCCTTGCGATCTCCCACCCTCCACCCCAGCAAGGACGGAGCTCTGCCCACCGCTGCCCAGCCCGGCTCCTAGTCACCCCTCCCCGGCCACCCGGACCTGCTGAGCCAGGCAGAGCTCGGCCTGAACTTCCCACTGTCCCCACCTGCCTGGTGGTCCTGTGATGTGAGGACTCCTGGCCGCTGTGGAGAGCCGTCCTGTTTGCCCTGAGGCCTCTGAACTCCTCGCTGGTACAGGTCTGCTCCTGACCGCCCCACACTCCACAGCGAACACGTCTTGAGGGTCTGCTGTGCAACACAGAGTATAGACCACGCGGGTTCTAATCCTGACTCTGGCTTAGCTGTGTGGTTTTAACATCTCCGCTCAGTTTCCTGAGATGTCAGTAAGTAAAATGAGATAGCGTGTGTCCCCACAGACACCGCCTGCAGGACAGGGTGGGCCAGCAGCCATGGCCTGGAAAGACTTCATTTGTGGTTCTCAGAGGGATCTGTGGAGGGACAGGGTTTGAAATGGGGTGCAGGAGCGAGGAAGGGTCGTCTCACTCGGTTTGGTGGGTGTGTGGAAAGGCAGCGCTCAGACCGGGGCATGTCTGAGAGTGCTCAGGGGGCGCTGCTGGTCATGAACCAGGGGTGCCCCCTAAGGTTTGTGAGCAAGGAAGGGCACAGACGTCCACACATCACCCTCCAAGGCACTTCAGTGGGAGCTGCGAAGTTTTCCCCTTGGGCACCTGCTCCGTGGTTTGCACAGCCCTTCCCCAGTGCTGTCACAGGAGGTCGTGTTGAGAGTTTTGCTCTGAAAAGGCAATGTTATAAATTGTATGAATTTGTGAAATGTTATTTTATTTTTAAAAACATTGCATTTAATATTTTACTGCATAAAACTCAAAATCACTTTGGATTTTTTGCTTAAGAATACGTTCTTAGAATTACTGGACTATTTTTCTATGATACTTCTCTGTTTTATTAACTTTTATCAATTTGTTATAAAAATAACTCATTTTTTTCATAAAAATTTAGGAATTAACAGTAAGCCCCAAATAGTTACCAGTCACCCATCACCTAGTAATAACATTTTTCTGAGTATCCTAAAGAATATAGAGTTTTAGGGCTTTTGATGCAAACTGTCAGATAATTTTCCAGAAAGGTTCAACTCATTTAGGCTTTCCCCAGCAGGAAACAATAGTTCCTTGTCCTGCCTCTCACCAGACTGGGCGTGTGGGGGCTTTATTTAATCTTTGTTAATAGGATGGGTTCGAAATGGCATCTTATTACTGTTTTGACTTGCATGTCTTTTAATGCTTGTGAGCCCGATCACTCCCGTCGTCTCTTCGCCGTCTCTGTGAAAGGACAGCTGTGCGTGTGCTCTGTGGAATCTCCCGACACCGTACCTTTCAGCCAGAATATTACTTTTTTCCCTGTTAAGGGATACTTCGCTACATTAATACGCACTCTTTCTAGTATACAGGTGTGCAAGCAACTGTATCACAGCCAAGACAGAAAACGGTTCCATCCCCCAGGACAGTGCCTCCCTGCCCTTCCCTGAGCCCCTCTTCCCCACCCTCAGCCCCTGGCACCCAGGAATCTGTTTTCTGTCCCTGGCCTTTTGCCTTTTCCAGAGTCATACAAGCAGAGTCATGCTGTTGGTAGCCTTGCGTCCAACCCCGAGGTCTAGCTCACGCATCCGGGCCGCCTCTGTGTGGCCGTGCGTGTCCCGTAGCAGAGCCCATGTTCAGTCGATCATTAGCAGTTGAAGGATAACTGGGTTCTTTCCAGTTTGGGGCAATTATGAATCATGCTGCTGTAAACATTTGCTACAAGCCTTTGTGTGTCTGTTAAAAGAGTTCGTTTCACCTGGGTAGATACCTGGAAGGGAGGAGTGCTGGGCATATGAAAAGTGTTTATTTAACTTTATTTAACACTGCCAGGCTATTTCAGAATGGCTGTTCTGCTCCTCGGTGATCTATTAGAGCCCAAGTTTTCATCTGCTTCCCAGAACTGGGTATTGTCTTGGCTTTTTGTTTGCTTTGATTTGATTTCGAGACATGCTAAGAGGTGTGTAGGTATTTCATTGTGTGATAAATTTGCATCTCCTGACAACTAATGATGCTGAGCTTTGTTGCATGTGCTTTCTGCCTGTCTTTTTTGGTGAAGTGTCTGCTCAGGTCTTTTGTCCATTTTTTTTAATAGGGTTGCTTGGTTTCCTATTACTGAGATCTTTGAGAGTTTGTGTTTTGGTTATAAATGCTTTATCAGATATGTGATTTGCAAATATTTTCTCCCAGGTCTTGGCTTGTCTTTTATACTCTTTTGAAGAGCAAAAGGTTTAAATCTTGTGAAGTCCAGTATATACAATTTTCTTGTCTAGATTGTGCTTTCGGTATCATAACTGTGAAATGTTTGACTAACCCAAGGTCACAAAATTTTTCTCCTGTGTTTTCTTCTGGAAGTTTTATAGTTGTAGAATTTACACTTAGGCTCTCCCTTCCTTTCTGGACACTTATTTCCTAGACCTAGAAGTGTCTTTTGGAAATCAATCCCAATAACAGAGACAGACACACCTGAGCACATTTGGGATGGGGTCCGTCCTGGGAGCTTTACCAGGCGTGGCACCCTGTCGGCATCATCAGAAAGTGGGGTGTGGGCATCAGAAGCTGCCCGTGAACAGCTTTTAAATAGATAAGGGCCTTCTCTGGGAGAAAGTTTGACATAAAAGTGAAGATTGTGTCTTTTTAAGGGAGGGTGCAGACGACAAGAGAAAACCTCTAAACTGTCCCGACTGCTACGCAAGTTTAAGGTGGTGACCCGCACCGGGCACAGGACTTGGCCAATGGCGTGGACACACCCATGTCAGTGACTCACCTAATCATGCTTTACTCTCATAACCAAGAAGCTTTTTAAAACTACCGTCAACAAGGCTGCTCGCTGGTGGTGACTGCCGCTGGAACTGCGTTTTCCTCCAAACGGCTGGAGTGTAATGTGGTAGAAGGAAGCCTGGAGTACAAGGTCAGGGGTCGCTTCCTGGGAAGGATGCGCGGCTGCATGTGACAGAAATCTGTGAAATGAACACCTTGAGCCAAATTGAGTAGAGAGCTGCCGTCTTTCATCCTTGGGAAAGTGTGCCACAGCACCAGCATTCAGGAAACCGTGTCCTTTTTCAGCCCGTGTCCATCACTGCGAGACAGACAAGGCTGGGCGACAGAGCTGGGACAAGGCCCCTGTCCTGGTGAACGAAAGCAGTGAAAGCACTTGAGTGTCCCCGGTAGAGCAAAGCAGGGCTTCGTATGCTCTGGAGGGGAGGCGTGGGTGTGACCGTGTCACAAGAAGGACTCACAGAGGCAGGAGGAAACGCTCTTGTCGCTGTGACCAGTGCCGGTGTTGGAGGGTCCTGTTTGCTCTGCCTGAAAAGGCGAGTGTTTTCTTCCGTTCTCAACCTGCTGCTTGACGCATTTTACATGTGGCGTGATGGGGGGGTGATCGTTTTCAAAGCTGTGTCTGCAGCTCTGTCAAGAGGGACTTGGGAGATACCGAGGTGCGTCTCAAGTGAGCCAGTTCGGCAGCTACAGCGCTAATCCAGTGACATCCAGGGGGCCTGACCTGTCACACAGCTAACAGGAAGGCCCAGAGGAGAGAGGCAGGGACGTGGACTTGAACCAAAAACGGGAGCTGAGCATCTCAATCCTCTTGGGTTTCTGCCCGGGCAGCTCAGTGGCCACGGGTCACCCAGCAGTGTCCCCCACCACCATCTGGGGAGGAAGAGCGGGCATCATGTGAGGACCCGCTGAGCCTGAGGTGCTTTGGGGTCACTGGTTAAAGACCCCCACGAGGTGGCTGCTGGCCTCTACTGCCCTCAGGTTCCGTCTCTGTTCAGGGTCACTGAGCACCCCTAGAAGCGCCAGGACCACGCAGGCCTTCCACGCAAGGCTACAAACCGCACGTAAACACTGACGAGAAAGGCCACGGGGAGCATCCACAGCCACTTAGAGCAAAGCATGGCAGCCTCCAATGCCTCTGTCCCCGCCGTGAGCCCGGACACCAAGCGAAGGCCTCTGTCCGGCCTGGAGCCACCATCAGCCCTCATCCTGCTTCCCTGCCTTCTTACCTCCTCTCTCTCTTCCCAGCCGAACCCTCCTGTTTGTTTAAAAAGAAAAGAAAAGAAAGAAAGAAAAGAAAGCGAATTCACTCCCAGTTCTTTTGAAACCCAACATGTCAGTGATCGATGAGGCAGTATTCTTTTAACTTCAAAGGAGGGAGCGCGAGTAAGTGAATGCAGCCAGGGGAGTTGAAAAGTCCAAGGGAACAGGAGACACATGGGGTGACCCTACCATCGGGAGGGGCGCCCTCGATCCCACCCTGCTGGTGTCATGCAAAGGCACAGACAATGCCACTTTCAATAAATCATAAAGGACCCTGAATACCCGTTTTTGTCCATTCTCAATGGGCCTTGGACATAGTGCTTAAGACATAGCCAGGCATTTGTGCTGGGTTCCCAGCCACTCAAAGGCTCGAAGTCAAGTGCGCTCTCGACTATATAATGGAGTCTTTGCACATGTGATTCTGGGAGAGACGTTTTCAGATTTCCATGGCGAGTCATAGGAAAGGTGGCCGCGTGGGCACTGGGGGCCATTGCCCCCTGCAGACATGCAGCCTTGAGTGATGCTGTGCTTTGTGGGGTATCCATGCAGCACCTAATTCAGTCACACATCTGACCCCGGCCTCTCTTTGGCACTGTCCCCTGCTCCGTGCTCTGTGCTGCCGGGGGCCTCCACACAAGCCCTGGCTGTCCTCTGGAGGCAGTCTCTGCTAGACACAGTGCTCTGGAACCATTTTTCCCACTTTCAGAATGGCATGGGCGTGGCGGCAGGTTCTCATGCGGCTGCGCGCTTGACCGTGCCTGTGGGACGCACCTTTTGAAAATCCCCCCAACTGTTTCCACCGTGCGGCCTTGGGACGCAAATGGGAGAATAACCTGGGGTCACTTAAGGGCTGGTGTGATCACTTCCTGAATCGTCTGTGACCACAAAGGGCCTGTTTGTTACAAAGATGCACAGAGGCTCCTGCGGCTTATTATTAGTAATAACAAAGAGCTAGAAGTTATTGAGTGCCTGCCGTTTGCCAAGTACTTTCACTCATTACCTCATTTAATCCTTAAACTTTATACCCATTTTCACAGATGAGGACACTGAGGCATGGAGTGGAAGAAGTGGGTAGAAACAGTTCAGATTCGGCTTAATTTCTGGATTTCTTTTGACGGTATCGGTTATTTTATATTCTTCGGCAAATCTAAAGAATGGAGTAATCCTAACCTTAGAGTACCTGTGCAAGAGCTGTGTGCAGTACCACCTCTTCCGTGGATGTGACATTCTCGAGATGACAGCTGTGGAGATGGAGAGCAGGTGGATGATGGTCCAGAGGCGGGGTGCTGGGAGAGTGGGGTGGCTGTGGGGCCAGGTCTCCATCCAGACTGCAGAGGAGGTTCCACCAGTCAACACATGTGGCCAAGTGCCACAGAGCTAGACACACACCGGTGCCTGTGCGGGTCTCTGGGTTTACTGTTGCGTGATAATTGTGTCACGTCTCCTTTTTCGTGGAGTTTGAGTTAAGGACACATGGGGCCTCTCTCTACGATTTCTGCAGTTTCTATATCGTTTTCTCAAAAGAAAAAGTAGCTTTTTAAATTCACCCCTTGGGACCCTGTTGTTGCACCGGGGCGGGCTTGGGGTCTGCTTGCTGTGGGAACGCCATCCATGCACAGCGGCCGGCGGCGGGGGCACGGACTCGGAGAGGCCTCTCAGGGCGCCTCGGTGGAGCCTGAACTGAGCGTCGGGCCTGGGCTCTCTTGGGGCGTTGCCGCCGCGTGTTTGCCTCCGTGTTAGTTTACGTCTTTGCAGCGCGCACCCTCCCTGCACGGCCAGCCCCGTCTGCGCATCGCACCAGCGCACTGCCGCTCTCTTTCCGGTTTGGGTAGACTCTCCTGGGTCCTGGGTTCCGTCGATGGGTGGCCGGTGCCCTACACTGGCTTTTCCCCACTGCCTGCGCTCTCACTGTCTTTCTGACCCTCCCCGTCCTGTCGAAGTCACCTCGGGCCTCCTCTACTGCTCATCGGTCACTGCTACATCTGTCCCAGCGCTCCAATAGTCAGTCATTGTGGCTTAGTCATCTCGTCCCAGAGACGCTCCCGTCCCCCCATACCCCCCGTGATGCCCGGCTCAGTGCCCGGCCACATGAAGCCCAGCAAGTGCTTGCTTCCAGAACCCCGCCTTGGACAGCCAGGGAACCCAGAGACACTGCCTTGCCAAGGCTTTCCTTTTACAGACCAAGGCAGCGACGGGGCCGTGACGCTAAGTCCCAGCCCCCTTTTTCAGTAGGATAATACAACTTTCTGTTAATCTCACTGTTGTTATTTGGGGTTTTATTCTTTTCTTTATTCTTAGCTAGCTGACTGGCATTTATTTCTTTAGCTTCTGTGCAAAGCCCATGGCACTAACCTGGCCTTGGTATTAACTTGCTTTGTGACAGCCGTGTTGCACAGAGTGGATGGCAGCTTCATTGTACTGAAAGAGTGCTCACGTGCGGGGACCTCGCTGTCCCACCCAGGAACCCACTCCCTTCAGCCCAGCTTCTCACCGATGCCACCGGTCTTAAGCTCCGGGGAATGGAAGGAGACCCCTCCTCACTCTCCAGTAATATCTTTGCCAGAGGGCCTTGAAAGACTGGTGCTCTCCACGCCATTTGCTGTCCTGTCAGAATCTCCAGGAGAGAAGTACATTGTTGCAGCCGGGGTCTCCACCACGGGCTTTGGGGAGAAGAAATGGCAAGTGCGACCCATTGGGGAGGGCACACACTTCAGCTGCGTGGGCTTATATTCCATCTCCAGGTCTGCCATGTGCTGATTTATATCGTTCCTGAGTCAGGCAGGCAAACTACTTACTCTTTCCTAGGCTCAGTTTCTTTACCTGGAAAATGGGAGGAAATCCATAGGCATGCTATTCTTGGTCCCCAGTCTGGTTGAACATGGGCTTCTCGTTCCTGTTGCTCATCGAAGGGCCCTCCATCCCCCGGAAGTCCTTTCTTAAATAAAGGCTTGTGGGGGCTCACCTAGAGTACTCGACTGGGATTTCTCTATTGAAGCTTATAATCTTGTTGGGACTGTACGATCGTTAAACAAATTCACAACTCGAGACATGCTCCAACTTGAGGATAAACGAGAAGAGTCAGACCACGGGAGAATAATTTTCTTGTATCCGACTGTCAGAGCCATCCTTGCGGCCTCTTCCTTCCCAGGCAGAAATTAGCAGGCAAGTTTCTGCCGGTGCAGAGGGGCCGGGCAGCCTCCACGTTGGGCACATCTGCCAACCTGGCAGGGCCTTTGAAGCATGCCTCTTGGGAAGGGAGCCTCAGTGAGGGGCATCCTGGCTACCCTGCCTGCTGCTTCCGTGGAAAGCAGCCCAGGAGACCAGGTCCCCACCGGGGCCTGCAGTCATAGACCCCAAACCAGCTCTGTCAGTGCTGAAGGGCATGCAGATGCAGACAAGTGAATCCAAGAGCATAGTGTCCCCTGTCAGGGCCCCGGGGGTCCTGCACAGAGAGACACGGCTCCAGTTAAGAATCCCCTTTAGCTCGATCACATTTGGACTCTTGAGTCCTCATTGGCTGGGTCCAGGGTGTCACCTTTTAAGTTTTTATCTCAACTCATTATAAGAAATAACCCCAGGTCTTATTACATCAGGAACGTTTATCGAGGGCTGGCCATATCCAGATACCGTTCTCGTGTGGCTTTCCTCATTCAGTTTTCTCAGCAGTCCTGTGAGCGCTTATCCCCACACTGCAGAGGTGGACACAGGTCCAAAGAGGTACAGTAGCTTGCCTGGGGGAGATAGCTAAGAGGAAGAAAACCAAGCAACCTGAGCAAATTGACTCCTTTGCTTCTATACGTGTGGTTGGTGGTTGCTTGTGGGGAGCGCACCTGTTCGCAGGTAGAATGAGCTCCTTCCAGGTGGAGGGAGACCCGTGTCCCAGGCAGGAAGGTCACGGTGAAGCATGACCTCCAGGAGTGCTGGAAAGAGAACTCTCCGGACGCACAGCAGAGTGTCCCCACGGTCCCAGAAGACTGCGAGCGCCTCGACTGTCCCCGAATTCGTGCCCAGAGTCCTAGACAGATTCTACAAAGGTTGGAGGGACACAAAGTCTCTGCTTTATGAAAATGTTCTGCTAAGATTATTGTGAAACATCTTTTGACATTTGACATTATGTCTAGTTGCTTAAATGATATGCAACCATGTGAGATTATCCCAGGATTCTGCTTTACCAAAGCTGGTTTGTCAGTTAGCAAGGCAAATAGAAGGTCTGTTCACTTCCCTTCTTACTAGAACCTGGCCCTTCTTAACACGCTCCACTGACCTCTTTATGTTATTTTTTGTGGTCTTTGTACTTCGTCCTAACTGTACATTTCTTCCAGTACTTTCTGTAAACTGTATAGTAGCCGTCTGTTCTTTGGTTCGACCGCAGTGAGAAGGGGAATACATTAGCTCTGTTGTCCTATAAACACTATTTAAGACACTCACAATGATTTTAGATGAGAGCAGGAGATTCCAGCGGGGCCTGCCTTCCAGATTGTTCTGCGCAGTCGGAGAACATCATTGCATTCACGGGCACTTTGTGGCTGGGTGATGGCAGATAGCGATTCTTCTGCCACCAAGTGCCGCTAAACCCACACCTGCAGGGTGAAGCCAGCGCAGAGGCAGAGCGAGCAGGCAGACTGACCTTCCCCTGACCAGCGGGACCTTAGAATGCCCTGGAATTACAGTGTCCGGCCATTCTGGAAAGAAGGAAGCAACATTAGCACAGCATCGTTAGGAACTTTGACCATTGCTCTCGGCTACCTAAGATAGCCTTACGCAGAATTCTTCACTGTCACTTCTTTCTCATTAAGCATCTAAAGGTGAGAGCACTGGTCCTTCTGAAGTCCACAGACCCTCTCTTCCAGATGAAGCAGAGACTTATTACAGGCGCTTTCTTCCAGTAAACCTAGAAGGCATTTCAGATCCCTCCATAAAACAATCTGTGTACCACATGGACGCCCACAGAGGAGCTCAGCTCCCTCTTACAGGTGGAGAAACTGAGGTCACCAGAGCCCCACCCGTACCCCAGAGTCTGGGAGAGGACAGAGGTACAAAGGGCCAGAGCTGCTGGCTCGCTGCGCAGGGTTATGTAACTCCCCGACTCCTCGGGTCCTGGAAACTGAGGCCAATTCCCTGGAAGATCATTCTGTTCCCTTCTGTTTTTTCAAGAAAAGAGCCAGCTTGATCACTGGCTCAAGGGTGGTAAAATAATGTCCCACTTTCTTTCTTCTCTGAACCAAATGCCCACCATCATGGTTGCATACGTGAGTCCAAGGTGAACCTGCCTGGATCTCCTCTCTGTATGTATGTTTGGCTTCCTTTTGAAGAACCTTTCTTTGCTTACATAGCCCTTGATCGACTTCCAAAAAGGACCTGAGAAGACTGACAACCAAAGAAGTAAACAGAAAAATGGATACAACAGAAAATAGAAAATCAGGTCCAAGGGAAGGAGGCAGACGTGATAGGCTCTCTACCAGGCTGAGCGGCATTTGTGCCAACGGCCGAGCGGCGTGTACTCTGATCTCGCTGTCAGGGAGGCAGGAGTGAACCGGCTTTGGGAGAACAGGGAGATTTCACACAGTTGTTTCTTAAACCTCATTGAAAGGTCAGGGATTCTTTCCCGAGAACCCAGAGTTTCTCCCATGTGTCTGACGCCGCGGGCATGCAGTGTTTAGCAGTCAGCTTTTATTCTTGTGGCCAACAAGGGGTGAGGTTCTGAAGGCTATTTCTTCAAACTTTGGTGAAAGTCAAAAGATGTGATTAAAACACAGCCTGAGGAAGTAAGTGAGCTAGTGATGGCCGTGCCGTGTTCCTGTAGCCTAACTTGAGAGCTCAGGTTGCCTGCAGTGACTGTCACTCGGGCCCCTTGCCTTGCTGTGCGTGCAGATGCTGTGCAGCAGAGACTGCGTGAGAGGCTGGGTGAGCCTGCAGAGGGGCCTCTCCCTGTTTAGAAAGTAGGGAGCGAGAGGGTAGGACGGAGCTATTCTCAAGGCAAAGGGGCCCGATGTCCACCCATCTCCCGCTGTGGGAGGGGCCTGCAGTCCATACTGGCTTCCCTGTGGAAGCGTCTTTGGGTGACTCCAGTCCCTGGACCATGCTTGGCACAAACCCCAGAGCTTGAGCAGAAGTGCTGCTGATCCAGTAACGCCAGCAGTCACCCTCTGACCATGGCAGCACTCGGACTGCGTGTCTCAGCGCGCCGGCTGCTGTGTGGCGCCCCTCTGAGCCGGGGGCGCGTGCTCACCTCTCACCTTTGCATCCACTGTCATCAGATCGCTCAGGACCTTGACCAGACCCGGCCTGACCACCCGGTGTGAAGGAAGCCCTGGTTTGGAAGGGACCTAGCGTGTCCTCCACAGGCCATTCTCCAGAACACAGCTCAGGTGTCCACGACTGGTGTCCACGGAAGGAAATGGCAGCCAACAAAATCAATTAAAAATGGCGAGTGTCTTCGAGGGCCACAGCCGAGTCTCTAACAGGCTCAGGCTGGCTTCAGCCAGAGTCAGCCAGCCACCACATACCCTGCCTTCTCGCTCCCCAAACCCTTTTAAAGCCTGCCTTTGCCCCATACGAGCTGGGCTGGAAAATGCGCTCCTCTGCAATTGCCAGAGGCGGCCTGGGCAGGGGTGGGCAGCTGGCCCGGTGGGTGGGAGAAGAGACCCCAAGCGTCCTCTCCCCTGGGACTGGCGTGTGGACGGGGGCCAACCCAGGACGAACCTCCATGCTTGGACTCGGAGGCCCCTTCCAAAGCCCAGGCCCCTGGGGGTTGACCGAAGTGCTCAGACAGATGGTTTCCCTTCGGAGCCAAGAGATCTGCACATTGAAGAACCCTTGTTCTGCCATTTTTAACCTTCAGGAGACTAGAATGAGCTTCTGGAACAAGGTGTGATGGAGCCCGGAGAAGTGGCCTTAAGTGGAAACACAGCTGTGGGACTCGCAGACGCGCTGCAGGGAGGCGTCACCAGGGAGCGGCCAGCCTCACGGTGGCTTTCCAATACTAATGAGTCGGGAGCCCCATGCCGAACCGGGTTTAGTTCGCGGGGTCCCCGTGCCAGCAGATGGATGTATTTTTCTTGAAAGACCAAGGTGCCAGAAATCTCCATGATTACGTTACTGGAGCAAGGCTCTTTTTTGTGGTTTGTGAAGCTGAGCGTCAGGGCTGCAGGATTCTCTTGCTCTTTCTCACTCTGATTTTTTCCAGGTCAGAACCAGAGCTTGGGGTGGGGAGGAAAATCCTGCTGAATGAGCAAGTTCTTTCTTAAAAAGCTCTCTCCAAGTCCAAAAAGACTTCAGTGGACTTAGGAGAAAGAAACTTAATACATTGCCATAGACTCGTTGTGAACCAAGTGAAGGCCGAGCCCACAGCATCTTTGTCTTATAAAAGAAAGCAGAGAGGGGATGGAAAAAAAGAAATAATGCTTAGGGGATCCAAACCAAACAACGACGACCAAAGAAGAAAAACTAAAGATCACCTCGGAGACTGAAGATTTCCTTCTAATGAGGTTTTTCTGTCACAAAAGCACGGCTCAGGTAGAAGGACTTTTCTGTCCCTTTCAAGCACACCATAAACGACGCGCCTGAAATCTTCAGGCAGTGATAGGATTTGCCCCTTGCAACTTAAGGAAGAGTCAGACACCCTGCGAGACTGGTGGGCTGTGAGGGGAGGAGCTGAGCATGGAGAGGTTGGAGGGGTCCCAGCCTGGTCCTTGACCCGCGTTTGAACCTTGATCCTAATAGCTAGCAGATTGAAGCAAGCTCCGGGCTCCTGGAGAACCCATGTGGGTTTGAACTAGAGCGATCCCAACCACAGAAGTAGCAGTCGGCTTTACCAGCTCCCCTCCTCGTTGCCCCTGGGCAGGAGCTCAGAGCCCGGCTCCCTGTTCCCCTGCTCGGTCATGAGCAGCCTGTAGAGCATGCTGTCCTGGCCACCGTGGGAGCGTCCTGGTTGGGACCAGACAGGCAGCTCCTATGCCTTGTGATGCATTTCTTGCCCTTCGAGGTCAAGCCAGGGCTTTTCAAAAGCACTGGAAACTCTGACCTGGTATCGTTCTCCATGCATGGAGTTTAGTGCCAGGTGGCCTGCGTAAGGCTCTCCAGGAATGTGACGGTTGGGACAGCCAGCTGTGCACCTGAACTCTAACTTGCTCAGTAGCCTGACGGAACATCCAACCTGCCACCCTTAGTCTCCCTTTCCTGTCCCATCCATTCCTTTTTTTTTTTTTTGGGAGGGGGGTGTGGTTATTCTTATTAATATAATCTGGCCCATCGGCATCACTGCACTGGCAGACAAAGTAATGTCACACTTCCTTTAATAGTTATACATTAAATGACTCCATGGACCCCTCTGCTGCCTAGCCTGGGGCAGTCATGCTCCCCTGGGGTCACCTCAAGCCATGTCTGAGAACCTGAGGAAGCCCCACTTTGTCCTGAACCCATCCTTGCTGCTCCCCTGTCGCTACCCACAGGGCCCACCTTCTCTCTTGCCCACCTTCTCCTCCCTGAGCCAGCGGGGGCGGGGCTGAAGAGGGCTCTTGCAGGCACAGCGGTCCCGATAGGCTTACCCCAACCATCGCGACCACAGTCCCATGGTGTACGGGAGAGCCCTCCTCTCCTGAGGGTCCTGCCCAGATCCCTCAGCTTACCTCCTGCTGGTTCCCAGGGCCACGCTGGAGCGGGACAGGCAGGTCAGACCAGCCCCAGCAGGCACCAGGCCCACGCTGCCCCGAGCCTGCCCTCTGCTGGAATTAGCCTGAGCCTCTGGAAGCCGAAGGCTCTTCCATTTCCTGTCCAAGCAAGATTAGGTTAACTTGCCTTTATCTTTTTTAAAACTATTTCTGCTTAGTAAATGTTTATTCTTGCTGGGCACAGATGTAAGTACCTTCTTCACACCCCTTATGTCATTTTCTGTGTAGGACAGCCTTATGAAATGATCCCCATTTTACAGATCAGAAAACGGAAGCCTGAATGAGCTGAAGAGTTTGTCCTGGTAAACAAATAAGATTAAGATCTAGAATTAAAACTCAGCCTAATCTGAACAGAAGCCCTGTATCTTTAACCACTGTGTACCTTAATAATTATACTCTCATTATTAATATTTTAGCTGCATGATTTGCTATTTTGATTATGGAGTAAATACAATTTTGAGATTAGCCAAAGAAATGTTTAATCATGCTCATTTTATTTTTTAAAAAATTTGTATTAAAGTAGCATTAGTTTCAAACATAAATTTTTAATTCTTTCTTTTAGTATTTTATTGCAGTATTTTATTATTTTTATTTTTTATTTTTATTAGTAGTATTTTATTAATATTTTATTGTCTTACAAAGTAAAATAAACTCATGTGTAGGTGCCCCATATGTGCAGTTGCTCCATTTTAATTCTTAAAATAAGGTATTTGGGCTTTTTTTAAGGATTGAATTTACTGGTAGGGATTTGAGTCAATTTTCGGTGAGTGAAAAGAGGGAGCTTGTAAAAACAGTTTCTAGATTGCATCTGTTGTATCTGGATGTGCACTAAGAATAAATGGAAAATTGTTTGACCCTCTGGTGTCCAGAGCCTCTCACGAGGCCCCTCCCTATGCTCTGGAGTCCAACACACAGCTCTGCTGTCTTCCTGCCTCGTGGTACCAGGAGTGTCACAGATAGAAACTGTCGCCAGGGACTCTGTTTCCAGAGAAACAGTTGGCCAGTCGTGGGTTCCCTGAGGACCAGGGCAGCCGTCCCCGGAAAGGGAAAGACAGGCATTGTGACATCTCAGAGTCGCTCTCATCCTTGCAGGCCAACTTTTCCAAACTGAGCTACCACGGGAGGGTCCCCGCGGCCTTGGTGCGAGAAGCCACTGGCCGTGGCCTCCAGCCTGCCTGGCTCCAGGAGGTTCTGGTAAATGTTGTTGCATGAAGGGCAGTGCACTGATCCGAAGGCCCTGGAGAGAGAGCGCATTGGGTGGATAGGATTTGAAAAACATACCTGAAGAGAAGCCTGCAGGGGGCGTGATTCTGTTCACTAAATGCCGGAGCAGTTTGTTATTTGGTAAAAAATGTTCTCGGTCTCTGCTCTGCACTTCAGCTCAGAGACACGCACTGGCCAGCGGGCAGTGGCAAGCCTCGGAGTGCCCGGGTGCACGGTGCAGCCGCCCACCCTGAGCCTGGACTCTGAGCGGGAGACCTGCCTCCAGTCACCAGCGGAGTCAATAAAGACCCACTGTGACAGCAAGAAGTTCCCTGGTGTGTGGAATCTGCTGGGGAAAGTCACGGCATGAGACGGGCACAGAGGGATGGCAGGGCAGGCTCCCTTCACTGTGGGCCGTGCTCCTCGGCCTTCTGTAGCCCCCTGCCATCTACCCTGAGGGTCTCTGGTGGGCACAGCCTCCCCTGTGCAGGCCCACCTCAACCACCCGCTGTTGCAGTTCGTCTTTGTTCATGCGAGCAACCAACCCCAGAGAGCCCGGCCTGTGTTTCCTTCTCACCGCACCTCCAGCGCAGAGACCACAGGGAGTCATCAGATGTACAGAGAGAGGCGAGCGCCACCAGGCTGTGTTCTAGAAAACAGCTCAACTGCATTGCGGAGAGTGGGTCAGAGAAACCGTGTGGGCATCCCAGACAGGATGGCGAGCATCACAACAGGACACTGAGGCCTGGGAGGCTGGTGGAGACGCGGTCAAGGTTCTGGCTCTGCCCCTCAGCAGGTCTTCCTAGTTTGCGTCCACTGGGAGTGACTCCATCTCAGGCTGGGAGGAAGCTCGAGCAGCAGCTCCGACTCATGCCCAGAAGCACACAGCAAACATCTTGTCACATGTCCTTTCCTGAGCCAGTTCCTAGGACCAGGAAATGCCAGGCACTGATGGGCTTGGGTTCCTGATCAGTTCCTGAAAGGGTTATGGAATTACCCTAGAACTGTCGGACCCTGCCCTAGAGATGGCATCTGCCTTCCCCTAGAGCCCCTGGACTAGGCGGGACAAGTAGCTGAGAAAACCAAGCCATCAGTAGGAAGGAGGGAATGACTGCTAGATATGTGTCTGTATCTGCCACTGGGCCAGGGACATTCATTCATTCATGACCCTGCACAAAGTAGGCATCTGACACCTCTAAGGAAACTTTGTGGATTGATTTACCCTGGGGAGTTTCAAACCTCTGCCGCATCCTCTGTTTCTTGACTTCTCCTTGGTTCTTATGATTATCCCATCTCCCTGCCTCAACCACCCCGCTCCCGCAGTGACTTCCACAGTGCCCCTCATGGCCTGGTGGGCACCTCGGAGGCCAGACTCGCCCAGCGCACGGCAACCGGATGCACCTCAGTTCTTCCACTTCCCTGCTAATTTGAGCAAACACGTAAATTCCTCTGTAGCACAGCGGGAGAACCAGCCAGCCCGCGCAGGGCTATTAGAAGGATTTCATCAAATCGCATATGAAAGATGCTTAGGACAGAGGACATGTCAATATTCTCCATCAGGACATCTGGTCCCCAGGCCCTTCTGTTTCCCTTGGTCAGGCTTTGTGTTTTTATTTTGTCTTTTTCCCCTAAGAGCCCCTAGTGCTTCTGTTGCCAATGTCCTATCTCCACTCCCTTGCTCCCTCCAACCTTATTCCTCCCTCAAGCCTTCCTGGCAAATGCTCAGCTTTGGACCAACCTGTCTTTGTGCCAGTGTTTGGGTTGCTAGAAAAAAACCAGCAAGATGGTTGCGACAGAAAGTTCAGACCCCGTGGCCCAGCTGGACCCTTGATGCTCTCTGGCGATCCTCATGCTCAGCCCTGGCCAGCTGTTCCTCCTGTTCTCCAAAGAAGCATTCAGATCCTCGTCACTTCCCCCCAACTTCCTTTCCTTGCCTCGGCAAACCTGTTCCTCGCACATACGTTAACTTCCTAATTCTCAGAACTAAGAACAAAAATCACACTGGAACATTCCAAGCCACCAGCATTCCCCGTCGTCTCCACCAGATTCTCAGATCTGCCTCCCTGCCCAGCCCTCCCTGTTGCCACAGCGAAGAAAGGGTCTCCCGCTGCGGACTAGGTTCCAGTCCCTCCGGCCATCCCAACACCGTGACTCCTCCCTCAGTTTCCCGCTCGTGTCTTCAGCCCCAGCTTGTACATCTTCCTTCACAGCAGATAGACAAGGCTCTTCTACCTTCCCCTCTCCTCATATCCCTCTCCTCATATCCCTCTCCTCATACCCCGTTCCACTCCACTCCACTCATCCTGGCTCTTCCCCTCCACTGTCTCACTTGCTAAAATAGTCACATTCACTCTTGATCCCCATTTGCTCACCTTCTACTAATCTTTCAACCCATCACACCCTGACCTCTCCTCCCACCACCATCCCAAGAGTCCCTGTTGCTAAATCCAATGGGTTCTTTGTTTTTGGTATTTGTTCCTCTCTTTTCTGAGCTCTTGGAAAGATGTGACTACTCCTTCTTTAAGACATGTTCTCCTCTGGGCTCCTACATGACAACTCAGAAATCCACGGCCGCTCCTCCGTCTCCACTGTCTCGCCCTTCAATTTAACTGTGTCTAAGGGTTTTATCACAGACCCTGTTTTTACTGATCTGCTCCCAGAGGGCACTCTCATCCACCCCGGTGGCTTCAGTCGCCATCTTACTTACCATCTCGACATTCCCAACTTTGTACCGCTGGGTTACTATGCTGCTTAGAAACTTCTGTTTCTGTAGCTGCCTGCTGGTCTTCGCCATGAGCGTGCTTCTCAATCACTTTGCAATCAGCATTCCCAAACTACCCTCAAGCTTTTCTCCCAAATCTGCTGTTCCTCTTCATCGTGGTGAACAGCGACACCATCCACCCTGCTACCCAAGGCATAGAACCTCAGACAGCATCGCTGTCTCCTTCCTTTCCCTCATTTTATATCAACACCATCACCAAGTCCTATAAATCTGGTAAAGTAGAAAGTATGGACTTGGGTGGAAATTCAAATTGTATTTTGGACAAATCACTTAACCTTTCCCAGCCTCAGGTTCCTCGTCTGTTAAAAGGAAGTGGTAATACTCTATTCACATAGCATGATCAGGGTATAGAAAAGCCTTTCCTTGGTAGGCATTCAGTAAATGTGAGTCGTCCTCTGCCCCCAGTCTGCCCTTCCCATCACCACCTTTATTCACTTCCCTTCCTGTTGAATTGATATATACATAGTTTCTTGACCTCAAGAACTAATTAGCCATAATTCCTTTACGACTGAGGACGACAGCTTATGTCTTACCATGCTTATTATTATCAATAATGGAAAATGCAAAGAAAGCAAAGCAATTACTGCTGCCCTTTTGCTAGTTTTCCTTCCAGTGAATCTTTACACGGTCTTTTTTCTTTTTGATATAGTGTTCACGATATATAACCAAGTATGCATCCTGCTTTTTTCCGTCTAACCCAAATATTTGCCCAGGTTAATAAAAACTCTTCATAAACAGTTTAATGGCTGCACGTGGCTATCACATAGTTTATTTAACCATCCTGCTATTGCTGGTCTTTCAGAGTCTTTTCAATATATATTACTGAGGTGAGCAGTTTTAAATGAAAAGAAACCAACTCTTCCTCCTACGGCTGTAATGATTTTTCTAAGTCCAAAGATTTGTAAACTCGTAGGCAGTGCAGTCTTTGAAACAGACTCAATGAACATAGGCGTGACCTCCACTGCAGAGAGAGAGCTAAAAAGAAAAGGGTTCTAATGGACCCATTTTGAAAGATAATTATTTTTGTTTTACTAAAGCGGGCTAGGAAGATTGGAACAGCGCTGTGTAGGGAAAACATGCCTTCGCCTTGAAGTTCCTGGCTTCGCGATGGTAAAGAAGGGTTTGTTTCTGTTTTTGCATTTCATCTGGGTCACTAAGAGGACACCCCATTCCTGTGAGCTCGTTTCCCTCTAAGGAAGAGAAAAATCGTCCAGCATCTAATGATGCAGATCATTAGTTGTGTGAACAGCCTTGCAGCTTAAAACAAAGTTCTAACACTGCGCCCTCCTAATGTGCGGTTCATTTTAGTTAAAGCGTCCCTGGTAGATTTGTAGAACTGGCTGCGCGCCGCCCTCGCCAGCCGGGCTCTGGTGGGCACTGGCCAGTCTCTGGTGGGCACTGGCCAGTCTCTGGTAGGCACCGGCCTCGCTGGCCCAGCTTCCCGCGGCAGTGCCACGTCCGCCCCACCTCCGGCCCTCCCGAGTCCAAAGAGAAAGTGAGATTTAATTCTGGAGTTCTCGTGCCCATGTCTCCCATCAGGGAAAACCGATGAGGGCCTCAACATTCACCTGTCCGGAATCAAACTTTTGACCCCCTTTCACTCCCCAAATTCAGTCTTCCCACTCAGCTGCCTGGCCATTCAAAACAAGCACTTACACACTCCTGCATGTCCCCTTCCCATCCACGCCACACATTCCTGCATGTCCCCTTCCCACCCGTGTCACACACTCCTGCATGTCCCCTTCCCATCCATGCCATGCCCAGCATCAAACCCATCAGAACGTCTAGTCAATTCTGCGTCTGCAAGTTTACGTCTAAGATAGATCTCATGTTCCCACCTGCCTCCCCACTCGCTGCACAGCTCAGGAGCCAAAGGGACCCATAAAACACAGCCTTGGTCATGTCATCAACCCTCCCCTAATTCCTGTCAAAGGCTTCCCGTGGCTATTAAGGTAAAGGCCTAAGAGTCTAACGTGGCCAAGAAGGGCCTGCATGTTCTACCCTGAGCTTCCTCTCCAGCATCGCCGCCCACCACGTCCCCTGTGTCTGTCAAGTCCCAGCTCACCAGTCACCTCCCAGCTCCTGGGTCTGCTGCACCTGGCCTCATCACCCCTCCGCCCGCTTTCCCAGTCTAGGTCGGGTTATTCACTCCTTAGAAATGGGAAGGGTCTCCTGCTTCAGAGAATCTGTTTTAATCTGAAGTGATAGAGAGAGAGAGAAGGATGATAGAAGATAAATTAGATAAAGGGATGATAGCTAGTATGCGATTGATAGAAGTAGAAGGATGATAGAGACACAGAGAGAGCAAGCTGAATGACAGATGATATATAGATGAATGAATGATAGAAGGAATACCTGAGGGATGGATGGATGGATAATAGGATAATGGATGATTGACAGACAGATGATAGATCTCCATGCAGTTACACAGAGATTATGTGATGGATGTCCATCTGTCTCCAGAATCCATGAAGGAGACCCCTGTCTGCTACTGTTCCCTGTTCTTCCCGCCTCGGCTGACTCAGTGTCTGGCACAAAGTAGATGCTTAATAAAGATCCCGTTCCCGCTGCATGAGTCAGTGCCCCAGTCCGCCGTGGGCTCTTCCCTGAGGCGCCGGGCCCGGTTCCACACGCATCCGTTGTGAAGAGTCTACGTGTGCGTGATTTTTTTCACTCCCGCTGTCAGAATACAGAGAACACACTGCTTAAAGCCGACTTGTTTTTCTCTTCTCTCTATTCAGCTGAAACTTGCTTTCACTCTGGACCATGAGACTGGGCTGCCACAAGGATGTCACATCTACACGTACCGCGACAGCAACAAGTAAGCCGCCCGG
The DNA here is from genome assembly GCA_004363575.1 of Solenodon paradoxus. NCBI lineage: Eukaryota > Metazoa > Chordata > Mammalia > Eulipotyphla > Solenodontidae > Solenodon > Solenodon paradoxus. The sequence continues at coordinate 141,047 of RJWH01002652.1, forward strand.
TGGGAAGGGACCCTCCCCGCGCCCTGCAGAGTACTGCCCCGGGTGTTCTTACCTGGGGTCGCCAGGAGAGAGGTCACACTTTTTGCCACTGTACTAGAACAAGGCTGGTGTGAAAATATGTCTCTGGCAAAATCTCTGTTGCTCCTAAATATGCAGGACTTGAAATGCTCGTGGGGGAGCAGCTGGTAGAAGCCCCTGCGGGACAGACCTTCCCGTCTGGGCCCCTCCCCTCCGCCCCCCAGTCCCGGGCCCGCTGATGCCCTCTGCTCCGTGCTCGGACTTCTGCCGCCGTTCTGACTCCACTCGTGTTGGTAGATGCTCCGTGACAGTCTACCTCGTGAATTCTGTAGTCGGGGGCTCCCGGGTCCTTACAGAGGTGTCATTCAGCCACTTATTAGACAGGTGGCATCGTTTCATACCACCTTTCTTCATCCCCGCCTGCCTCCCGCATGGGTTTTGTCTGAGACAGTGGAAGAGACCTTGCGGGAGACTGATGATGGTAGACGGTGAGAACGGTGAGGGTGCCATCGGTCACCGCTGTGTGGGGGCCCAGTGCAGGAACATTACACGTGTTGTCCCATTTTCTCCTTCCCCATTCCTTCATCCTGTTGTTTGTGCTGAAGCTGAGTCCCAGACGCAGTGACGGGCCCAGGGTCACTCGCCACAGCTGCAGGAGGCGGGTCACCATCTCTTTTACTCTGGAAAAGAATAGAAAAGACAGTTGTCCCAAGTTGGCACTCTTGGAAACCCCAGTCAATGGCAGAACTAGTCCCAGCCTGAACTTGAGGACAGTGTTCCCTGGCCTGATAGTTCAGCTTCCCAGCCCATTTCATTCTGCCCGGTGGGACGAATGAGATAGGCGCACACCAGTGAGACCGTTTCACCTTCCAGGAGAGAAGCGTGTCTTCCTCTAGAACTCTGGCTCTCTTAGGGTGGAAGATGCCTCCATGGCCAAATCTCCATCAGCCCACTTGGAAACTCCTCTCTGTTAGTGATCTGTAGGAGGGTGCCATTGTAAGCTGTCATGTGCCCCCAGTTCCCCAAATTCGTCATTTAGCAAAGATCAACAAGCAACTTGCACACGATGAGCCTCCGCTGGGCTGGCGCTGTTTCTGGAGGACAACCCCAGGATCCCTCCTCTGTGATGGCAGAACCACCCTCTCAGCTTCCCACAATGCTTCACTCAGCAGAGAAGAAGGGCTGGCTTCTCGGGGTCCAGGGACTGGAGGGGGCAGTTGAGCAAGTCCCTGACTGTCAGGAGTAAGCGTCACTGGGGAGTAAGAGAAACAGGCCATTGCTGCCTGGCATGTGCTCTGCCACCGTCCCCGACAGCGCCACACTGTGTGCCCTGGTGCTTGGTGGACGGTCGTGGGCGTCCGTACACAGATTGTGGCCACAGGAACAAATGGTCATACCCACAGCTGTTTATAGACAGCTGAGTGGCCTGAGTGTCCTCTCTTTTTGGGAAAAAGGCTGGATAAGGGCATCAGCCCTCCATCCTTTCAGTTCTTGTAGCAGTTCCATGGGCCAGTGACAACCGCTTGGGATGTTGTTAAAACTAGAGTTGAAAATACCTTCTGTGTGTCTTGGCCTGATCCCCTGCTCCTAGCATACAACCTTGAGAAAGCAATGGCGAGGAACTTTGGGTCGTAAGTATTGACCAGCTTTGGCCCCCACAGACCCATAAGAGAAAGCCGTCGTGTGGGACCTGCACGGGAGCCATGATGAAGCAAAGAGTGGCGGTCAGACGCCTCAGTGACCCCTCTCTCTGGTCCTCTGTGCTTATCTAGAGGCATTCTCGGGGTTCACTCCCTGCCCGTGGGCACGTTGGCATGATTATCATTGGGGTTGATTGGGATGACGTGTTCAAGCATGTCACCACTAGCCTCCATGCAGAATGTCTCAGCAAGTGTCCATTGCCTCTTCTTCCTGAGCAGAAAAGTGCCCTCATGACTTCCATGGTCCCCGGTTCCTGTGGTTGCAGCTGACATGCAGAGGAGGGTGAGGCCGTGTTCAGTGCGCTCCGTTCAGAGGCAAACCCATCCCCACTTGTGACTAGTGAAACGAAGCATGAGGAGCCCACGAGCTTGGCCGTGACCTCCCCCTTCCCTGGGCTCTGCCACTTCGTGGGCCATGTCCCAGTATCGTGGACTAGTGTTTAGGAACTGAGGACACACAGTCTGGGTGACAAGTGACAGGAGGCCACGGCAGCAGAGGTGGGGCCGTGCGTGTGAAAGAAGCGAGCTTGACGTGTGGCTATTAGTGGGAAACTTCTCCTTTTAGCCTCCAGGGATTCCTGCAGTGTGACTCGTGATCTTGGCAGCATTCTTTCCTGCTTGCCGGATGCAGCCCACCAGCAAAGAGGCTGCTCCGGGTAAGTGCTGAGGCTGTCGGACAGCTCTCCCGGGGTCGCCCCTTCCAATGGAGTGGCCCTGAAGTCAGGCACACTGCGCTGACACTCCCTGACTCCCTTCCCCGGAGCATCCTGTAGCCCCGTCCCGGCTCTGTGCCACCCCTCCCCACCGACACAGAGGGGCTCGTCTGCCCCAGAGCTTGCCCATCTCCGGGGGGCCTTGGACACTCCCTCTTGGACTGAGGGCACATGTCTTGGGTAAACCTTCTTAAAGCTCTGAGAGCGTTAAAGGAAGGAACTGCCCTATTAGGCCTTGGGTTCGATTTGTAAAGCTCTTCACTCTGAAATATTCTGTTGACTCCCAGAAGCTGTTCAACACTCACCTAGAACATGTGTGACCTCTGCCCCGCCCCGCCCGCCCCACCTCACCTGGTCACCTGACAGAGACCAATGAGTCCTGGGCCCAGCACCTGCCATCCGTTTCTCTCTTGCAGAAAATGTCACCTGCCCTTGATGTCAAATCCAGTGAATTCAGTATTGCTTGAGAATCATATTTTTCAAATTAGGGTTTGGCGATGTCTTTAGAGGGCAGGGATCAGGCCTAAGAGGTCAAATGCGTGACTCATGAGGATTCTGCTGAACGTTTATGAAGCCCCAGTCCCACACAGTTGCTGCCCTAGGCACAGGGAGACGAAGACAAATAGACGTGGTCCCTAGCCTCCAGGACAAATGCATAGACACACAGTGTCTGAGAGCAAAGCAGCTCCGCTGGTTGGTGCTTCTGCCATGGCGACAGTGTCTGACGGCAGCGCCCTGCAGACGGTTCCCTCCCGCCCAGCACCGCCCACCCACCTCCCCGCTGGGCTGTTAAGACACTTTGCAGACTGTTTCCCTGCCTCTAGCTCTCTGACCTGCAGCCTGGGGGAGTGTGGCTTGTCCTTTCATTCTGGTTGCTTTGGAACCTTATTTTTGTCTTTGGTGTTCTTCCGTTTTACTACATTATGTTCCTTAGGATTCAGTGGAATTCTTTCCCTTTGTTTGTTTTTGAGAAAGGAAGGGAAAGGAGGGATAAGTGTTTTTTAACTTACTTAGTTGTTTACTTTGGTTCCCACCAACCCCCTAGTCCCAGGTCATGAACCCAAGTCCCTGGGCTTTACATGGTCCACACCCCAGCCGCCTCAGCCACCTGAGCCATCAGGGCACACCCTCATTATTTGCGTTTAGAAATATGCATCTGTTACCTCTGATTCTCTCTGACCTCCCCTTTAGAACTTCCTTGTTACTTTGTCATTCCTTTCCTTTTACCGTGCCCTTTTCTGCAGGGCTGCACTCTGGGACACCAGCTCAAAAATGTCCATTTAGGAATCTCCTTGTAGCTGTTCATAATCTGCTGTTTAATACCCATTCTCAATTGCATTTTTAATTTTGTGCCAAGTTTTGGTTGGCGTTTTTAATGAGCCTGTTATCTTTGCCCTGGTTTTTCATTATGACTTCTATTCTTTTAAGCTCTTCCATTTAAAAAAAAATTTTTAATAGTTGCCTTCGATTGTTCAGTTAACTCTAAGGTGCCAGTTCTGCCAGGTGTTTTGTCTGTTGACGTACCTTAATGGAGGTGCATTTCCCCGTGGGGTTCGCTCTTTCTAAGGCGAGATGGTCCGCATAGAGGGTGTTTTCACTGTGGAACATCCCCTGCCCTGGCTGTAGATGCATCGTTCCAGGTTCTTACCTCTGTCCCGCCGGGATCCTGGGAGTTCCACAGGCCCTGCAGTTTGATTGGACCCCTTGGCTCCGGAGTGGTGTGCAGGTCAGGATCTCCACGCTGCAGAAGAGACACCTTTGCTCCGTGCCCATAGAGACGTCCTCTGGGCTGGGAGAAAGGGCTTCCTGGGTCCTGGCTCTCTGCTGGGCTCTCAGGTCCAGTTCCCTGGCCAGGTCGAGACTGTGGGCATTAAAGCCCCAGCTCTGTAATCATACCAAAGACTGATACTCCCTGCCGCTGTTCATGGTCAAGATCGGGGCCCTGACGTGGTCTCCTGTGCATTTTAAGTAAAGAGAATATCCCCTTCATAACTTTGTGCTCTATTTTATATACATTCACACACACATATAGTGTATGTGTGTGTGCGCGTGTAAATGGGTATATCTTATTCATCATCTCTATGTGTTTGTACTGGGAAATAAATCCAATCAGTTCAGTCTACCCTCCGGTCACAACCAGAAGTGAACCTGGTTCATCGTTCATTCAGACACACGTAGAGTCCTGCTAGGTAGCGGTGCAGTACTCGACCCTAAGGCTGCAGAGCTGAAGCAGCGCCCCTGTGCCCGCAGAGGCTCGGGCCAGGGGATGGGCCCAGGCACCCATCACAGCAGGACAGCCCTGTGACAGGGCCTCACTGCTCCAGCGTGCCCTGCACCCAGTCCCCGCCCCTGGGTCTTCTGGACTTGGTAATACACCCGTGGCAAGTTTGCCCTCCCCCCTGGGGCCTTTGCCAGGGTGCAAAATCTCATTTCACAAGAAAATACTCCCAAATCAGTGAACTCATGTTCACTGTGGCCTGGCCCCTTGACCAAGTCCCTCAAATCCAGCGGGCTGATTCTTCTCACTCTTGGAACAGAATCTGTCTCCTCTCTTACGAGACCCAGCACATGGCAGCTGCACTGTCCTGACCTTTAACCCAGTCACGGGCCTGGCAGCCTGGAAAGGAGGTGGGGGGCTCCTGCAGAGAAGAGACTGGGGGCACTGCTAGCTCCCCACGAAGGCCCTCTGGCTCCCAACCTGGACTTCAGCAGCTTGTTGGGGGCCTCAGTCTGTCACTGTCCCCCTGCCAGACATTAGCATACCTCACAGTCACCAGCCACAGTTCAGCAGGCACTGTCCCAGGCTTCCAAATGCTGGAATTGCTGTAGGTGATCAAAGGCGTCCCCTAGGTCACCACTGGTGACTCTGAGCAGTCGGGCTCTCTCCCTGCCCCAGACAGCCTCAGAAGGGCGTCCTCTGCCTTCCAGGGAGCAGTGAGCTGGACCCCAGACTCAGTCTTTCTGCCCGTTTGCTCAGATCTGCCGGCATCACCTGTGTTCGTTCAGCACCACAGAGAAGCAGAGCCAGGACAGGAGTAGTTGTGCAGGAGGTGTGTTGAGGGAAGGCCTGTGAGGAGTAGAAGGGGAGACAGCAGAAGGCAGGGAGAGCCTTCGGACCCCAGGCAAGTCAAGCCCCCGAGGAGGAAGCAGAGGAGGAGGAGGAGGGGAGAAGGAGAGCTCAGTTTTAAGAACCATTCGGCCAGGCACTTGGATAGTCCTTGATCCCAAGTCTCCTGTGGGAGAAGTCTGACATCTTGCAGGCCCCCCAGAGAGTGTGACCTCGCACCAAGAGTCGGGGGCCGGAGGGGCTGCCCCGCCCTCAGGGGGTGACTGTCCTGGAGCAGGAGGTGCACGGGGCGTCTCGTGGCCGCGCTGGGCAGGAGACAGCAAGCAGCAGCATCAGGATAAAGCCCTGACTTGTATTCGTTCCCCCCTCTGCTGGGTCCTTGTCCTTTTCCTTCTCCTAACTAGCACAGGGAGTATTTCCCAGCAGCTCGACAGCGCAGGCCACAGGGACATAGCCCCGTGCGGGTCTGCCCCTTGCACTGCTGCCAGCCCCTCGGGCGAAGCCGCGGTTCCCGGAGCGCTGGCAGGCCACCGCTGACACTGTTGGCTTGGAATGAAGATGCTCTCTTGTTCCTGTGAAGCCCTTGTTTAGGAGAAAGGGAGTTGGAAATTAAGGAGAGGAGGGGTTTTTGGGAAATTGGAAGGAGATGATCAAAGAGGTGCCAGAAGTGACCTCATGGGAGCCACCTCCGGGCAGGTGTGAGCTCACTGTTTCCAGCACGCCCGCACGCCGGGCTGCACGACCCTGCCTGTGTTGCTGGGCTCAGGCGCAGGGTGCAGGCCGCAGGCCGCGTGTGCAGGCTTGCGCTCCCTGCATAGATGGCGGCGCGTCCTGTAACCCCTGCACCCTCACTCCCCGTGAGACTTGAAGGCTAAGACAGTGTTTCATTTGACCTCAGTTTTCCCTACGGAAGAGCAAGGGTGTGAAACTCCATTGACAGAGGGTAACCGATTTCCTGAGAGGTGTCCTGCCAAGATCAACTGTGAAATTGGAGAGCCAGCAGGCTTCTCCTGGGGTTCTATCTCCGCGTGACACTGGGCCCAGAGGGCCGCTGTGCTGCCGAGCTGCCGTGGGTCCCAGGCAGGAGGACAGCAAGGCCCGGGTCAGCATGCTGCCTCCTGTGCTGCTGACATGACCTCTGGGTTGCAGTCACTCAGTCTCCCAGAGTGCAATAGGACCCACACGTGGCCAGGACAGGGAGCAGCTCTTCAACAGCTGCGCTGAGTCAGCACCATTTCCCTACCTGCTGGGGGGTGGGCAGAGCCTGAAGCCATGTTTTCTGTTTGCCTTTGTTAAAGGAAAGGTGCAGACAGGAATGAAGGTGAGCAGAGGCAGGCAGGCTGGAAGAGAGAGGAAGAAGAAGCATTTTGTTTATTTTGTATTTTGTTTGTTGACATTGGTTATACGCCCCCCCCCCCCCAACGGCCCCAGCCAGGTCTTGGACGCAGGACCTTGGAATGGATGTGGCCTGCTCCCAGGGTGTACAGACCCTAAGCCATCAAGGTGCGCCCTGAAGTCATGTGTGAACTCTTCTGTGGCTTCCAAGGCCAGAACTCATCAAGTGAGAACATGCAGGAGAGACTTGACTAGACTGAGACCAGATGCAGACCCATCAGTGTGCATGCGCAGGCCCACTGTCTCGGCGTGTGGTGTGACGTCATGTCCACGCCATGTCTTCCGCCATCGTGCACACTCCAGAAAATGAATTTTCACAATAAACTCACTTTGTAAAACTGTTTTTGACTGTGACATGCCTAGAGAAAATGGCATGAGTCATCTGCATCTAGTGCAAAGGTGTATTAGAAATAACACACCCGTGTAACCCATACTGTGTGTGTGTGTAGCTTTATTTTGAGGACTTGGCTTGTGTTTATGGAAGCTCCCAAGTCCCACAATGTGCCATCTGCAAGCTGGAGAACCAGGAATGATGGTGGTGGTTGGTGGCATCTGAAAGGACTGAGAAGCAGGGAAGTCCATGTTAATCCCAGTCTGGAGGCAGAAGAAGGTGAGATGATGAGATGAGATACCCAGCTCAAACAGTGAGGCAGGAAGAAGAGAGGAGTTCCTGCTCCTTTCCCCTTTTCAGGCCGTCAGCAGATTGGATGAGGGCCACCCCACTGGGGAGAGCGACTGACTGCCAAGTCCACTGGTTCCGATGTCCACAGACACCCCAGAAATACCTCACAGACTCACAGAAGTCATTTTTTAATCTGGGCGCTCCGTGTCCAGTCCATTTGACCCACAGAATTAACCATCCTAATTGTCTCCCACAATCTTCTAGAAGCTCTGTCGTGCTGGTCTTCTATTGTATTTTCGACTTGCAATCTACACAGAATTCATTCTGAAATGGAACCACGAGTTCCCTAACCCATCGTCCTTCGTGGAGAAGACAGTCCCACGCTCCACAGTGCTCCTTTGTCAGGAGGTGCGCCCTGCATGGGTCTGTGTCCTTGCTCAGTCCCGTCCCGCTGCCCGTGTCTTCCTGAGGCAGCACCACGCTGTCCGGGCTATTGGCACCTGCCCTCCAGCCGGGAGGTCCAGCAGAGCGGGACTTCGTGCCTCTTCCTCTCCCCTAAAGGTTGCTGGCGGTCCTCTCCATTCGCGTGTAAATCTTAGAATCAGGCTGTTGCTGTGCGTGCCTGAGCTGGCTGATTGTGTTGAGATTGCCTTGAATCTGGAATTCACTGCAGGGGGAGATTTGTACTTTGTGATGTGGCTTCTTCTCCTAAGCACGGTATAGTCTGCCCTTTATTAAGATCTTTTCATTTTTTCAATGATGTTTTGTCATTTTCTGTGTTGGGGGTGATAACTCTCTCATTTCTCAGTAGATTTACTCCTAGGTGTTTAATAGTTTTGATACTATTTGGAATTTATAAATGTCCTTTTCTCTTTGTCACTGATAATGGAAAGGATGCAGGTACCTGGCACTGGCGAGTGCAGTCTGTCCTGGGAAGAATTTGAGGGGACATGTCTTGTCGCAACACCATGTGGCAAGTTTATTAAGAAAACAACAAACAGAAGTGACTCAGGCAGCTTGGGATGACAGGAGCCAGAGAGAGTTGTTCAAATGCAGTCTCTTATGTATGGGGGGAAGGGACCGCCCTTTGGGAGGACCTGGGGGGGGGGTCACAGCTCTCGGGAGAGTCAGAGTTCAAGGGTAGGGGGTAACCAAGGGGTGTGTCCCCAGTTCAGGTTGCTGAAAAAAGATTGGGGATCCTCCGGCCAGTCCCTCTCCTGTCCCTCATCAGAAATACAACTTATTCTGATTGACCCTCTATCTCATAATGCTGCCAACTTTATTAAATTCAAGTCATTTGTTTGTAGATTCATTTTGATTTTGCCCAGCGATGTCTTCTGCAAATAGCAACAGTTTTACTTTCTCTTTTCCAGTTCTCATATCATTTCCTTTTCTTGCCTTATTACTCTGCACAGGATTGAATGGGTGAGACATGACCCATGTCTTGGTACTGGTCTCAGGGAGAAGGGTTTTTACCACAAACAACTCACTTTTAGGTTAGAAAAACTTTGCCTGGAATTCCCTTTCGTGTATCGTGTACACTTGATTTTACTTTTCCCGAAGTGAGCTTGTCTGCACTTGAGAACACTTGTAAGCTTGACTTGCAGCCGTGTGGATTTGTGGGCCAGGGGCGAGGCCACAGAACCAATATTTTATTTAAGAAGAAAGGGACTGACGTTTATCGCGAGCCCGTACCTCTGTGCTTTAACCTGGTGCGCGTGGTTGTGCCTTGTCGGCTTCACAGGAGGGTCTCGTGGTTGATACCGCTGATCAGGGGTCCAGATGGGTGGGTCAGACCCGAAGCCCAGGCTGTTCTGAGGATTCCCTGACTGCCTAGAGGAATGCTGAATGGGTCACCTCAAAGTTCATAAAAACGCCGCTTTGCCGTAGATGTTCAAGACAAGAATTGCATAAGTGCCTCGCGGGTGTATTTGACATCTTCTCCTTTCCCGTCTCACGTCTCGCTGATTTCCCTGCCCTGGAAGCTAACTTGGGCAGCCAAGAGTCTCATGCTGAAGGGACCCCCACCCCCGACCCACCTTGGAGGCTGCACCTGTGCTCTCCTTGGCTGCCCCAGGTGTGGCCTCCCTGACCTCTGCTGCCCCCTGGGCGCTTATCTAATGTGAGGGGGTGTGAGGTGGGGATTGAGGACTTTCCCTCCTGCCAGGCAGCTTGGGTTGTGGAACAAAACTTGCTTCTCCCCCACCCCCCAAAGGAAAGGTGTAGGTAGGAAGAGAGACGAGAAAGCATCGTTTTTATTTATTTTTGTTTAGTTCTTCATATCTGGTGTCCCTTCTGATTCCGGGTCCTTGGATGTGCATGGACTGTGCTTGGACGGAGGCAGCAGACCGAACTGCTGCTCCACCAGGGCTCACCTAGAGCTGTGTATTTTTATGTCCTGTATAGTCCCATCTGTCCCAGTTTGAGAGCTCTGAATCCTGTGCAGAAGCAGAATCTTTCTCTGCCGCCATTTGGAAAGGAAGGAAGAACTCAGGAGGGCACAGCCCCACACAGGCCCTAGAGGCTCAGGGTCCCGTGAGGGGCAAAGGCTCCCTGGCTCAGTGAAAATATCCCCGTGACCCTTATAATGGACATCATTATATTATGCACATACCTCCTTCTGTGCCCAAATCCCTCACTGCACACGAGGTTTCCCTGCAAGACAGCAAATTCCAGGACACCAGCAACTCTTGAAACTAAGCACTCCGAAACGCTCAGAGACCTGGTGAAAGAGAGTAGATGTCTCCTTGGTTGATTTAACACAGGGTTTCCCTGAGCCAACAACCCTCTTTCCTTCTTGAGCGGAACCTGAGTTGTACACCTTGCCGGCCCTTGTCTTGCCGGCTGGTGACGGACTGCAGTGTCTGTGCTCCGGGGCGGCTCCTGGGCCACGGGGCCCGGGGTGGCTTGCAGCCCTCGGTTGTTTCTTCCAGATGCTTCCTGAGCACACAGTGCCATGCGTTAGGCCAGCGGGTGAGAGGGGCCGGCGAGAGGTAGCACTTCTGTTTTCTCTAGGCCTCTCCTGCCGCACCCTTACCATTCCAAGCTCCCTGGCATGACCCGCAACTTTCTCTGCCTTCCTGGGTATTTGTCCACCAGGGTCACATCCCGGGGCAAGGCTTGCCTGTACAAACTGATGGTTCAGCGGGCAGTTTTGAAGCCCAGGGGGATCTGTCCCTCTCCAAGACTTCACGAGTTCTGTCACGCGGTGGTAGTCAGGCCAGCGCCCTGAGTGAAGAGCAGCCCCCGCCGTGCGGAGCGCCACACCGGCCATCAGGGCACCTTCGGGCACCTGAAGTCGAGTGCAGGCCCAGGAGGCAGAGGCCCATGAAGAAATGGGCCACAGGATGGCGTGCTGGCACCTGGCCTGAAGAAAGGCGCCCGAGGCTGTCACCTCCTGCCGCTGCCTGGCAGGCGAGCAGACCACGCGTCCGCGCTTCTGGCTGCGCTCTCTGCGGGAACGTGCTTCTGGTCTGTCTTCACTGCCCGCCCGGCTCTCTGCGGCTTGTGCTTCTTTCCTGGCGGTTGGGCAGGAAGCCTCCAGAGCCCGAAGGAATCGCTATACTGATGACAAAGGCCATCCACTGATGCACATCACGGAGGGCTGCTTCCTTATTGAACACGGTTACTCTGCCTCTGAACACACTGGTCTAGGGGGGCGAGCAGGGCCCCCTACAAGGCAGAGCGCATGCCACCCATGCTTCACCGGCCCCAGGGCAGCCGGGTGACCCATGTCTGCCCCAAGCACAGGCCAGCCTCTGAGTTAGAAGGTGAGCTGGATGTGGAGTCTGCCCGCCAAGCCCAGGCGGTCACGGGGGCAGGCACCAAGGTGCGCGAGGACTAGATGGGGAGGGTGTGGCTTCTTCTCAAGCCCCGGAGCGCAGGGCCGTGCAGAGCACAGCGAAGCGGCGTCTCAGAGGCGGCAGCGCCAGGCTCACCCTCTGCACCGCCCTGGCTGAGGCCAAGGGTCCGCCTGTGTCCGGGGACTAACGGTCCCGGCCTCCCCACTCTGCGCTTCTCAGAATCTTGTTGTTGGCACCTCCCACGGGCCGGAGGCCAGAGGTGGTCGGTATAGAAGTCCTTAATGCTGGAGCTGTCAGGAACATTCGGGAAGGGATGATTCTCCTGGAAGGGATTTAGTCTTTCGTGCCCCAGAACTTTAAAAAATGGACACAGAACTACCGTTTGATCATGTCAACTGGCTATAACAGCCCGTTTTAATAATTTAGGATTATTTCCGAAGCCTAGACTGTACTCAACAGCCTTTTTCTGGGTGTCGGCTACATAGCAGGCACCATTTGTGACGCCTACAGTGGGACATCCGGACTCGACTCTAGGAGGCCCTGCCTGTCTGTCTCGCCGGCTGTCCCTTCTCACCACTGAACAGAGACGCGTAGAGGCCCCGTGGGGCTGTGGGCCCTGTTAGGAAGCCAGAGCGAGAGGTGGCAACTGTCTTTCGAGGAGAAGAGGGCCTGAGGGGGACAGGCGCCCTGTGTGATGCCCTGTGGGCTGCTCCCAGGCTTTGTCGCGCACTCCTCCTGCCGCAGGTGCTGGGTTCTAGGACGGCGTGCGGCCGAGCACTGGGTGCCGGAGCCAGTGCGCTTTTTCAATGAACTCGAACTGACCTAAACAGCTTCGTTCTTTTTCTCATTGAAGTATATCGCATGATAACACGATACAGTTTTGCATCTGCGTCGTTCTAAACCAGCATCTGTGTCGTTCTAAACCAGCATCTGTATCTGCACCCTGTGCCCCCCACCCAGCCAGTCCTGAGGCATCTTCATGTTGGGAAGCCCGCTCAGTCCTGAGTCCTCGCTGTGACCTGAGTGTCCCCTTGAGTCTTCCATGCAGATCCAAGAGCAGTGAGCTGGTCACCGTCTTTGGTGTCAGACATTCTGGGAAACCAGCAGATTCTTCACTGTTCAGTTCTCGAAGCTGGCTCTTCACTCCTGAGCCTTTTTCCTTTGCGCTTCCCAGCTTCTCGGATCCTCAGGTGGACTCACATGGTTCCGCCTGCTCAGAACCAGCAGACCGTGGGCCCCATGCGGCGGCTCCCTGAGCCCTGAACTTGCAATGGGATGGAATGTGTTCATGGGCAGAGGGTAGGGATCTGTGTTCGCTGATCCTCTGAGGGACCCTCTACTCTCTCACCTCCGATTGCCCCTCCTTAGTGCTCAGAGCATGCTGTGGGGGCTCAGAAAATAAGTGCCGGAGAAAGCCATTGTATGATTCTCGGAGCGTCCTGGTGGGAAGGAGGGTGGGGGAGTGAGCGTCTTCTGAACCCCTGTGCCCAAGGGCGCGACATACTCTGTCCAACGCAGGCTGGGCTCACAGTCCCCCACACCTCACCTTCTTTGTTCCCAACATGTTCTGTGCTCTGAAGCACCTTTTCACCTTCATTTAGTGCAGAGGGCATTCGCCATAATTAACTACAGAGTTCTCAGCAAAGTGCCAGCGGCTCTGCTCGCAGGGTTCTGCTTCACCCACACAAGTAGAGCCTGTCAGGGTGAGGGTGCTGCAGATGGGCACGGCAGTGGGTAGCGGGCAACTCCACACCTTTCTGGCTTCGCTGCAGCAGCACAAACTCTCGGTGGTGGCAGCTGCCCACTGAGTTCTATAGGGAAGCTGCCGCCCACGAGGGCCTGTCCTCCCTGTGTGTCCGGCCACCCAGGCCCAGCCACTACGGACCATGGGCCCAGCTCTGGCCAGAGCCCAGGAGAGCTGGGCTGGAGCCAGGGGCTGAGGAAATTTCAAGAAGCTCTCACACTCAGAATCGCGTCACACACCAGAAGGGTCGTCCCCCTGGCGAGCTCAGAAAGCGACACCTAGGAAGTGGATAGCGTGTGAGGAAGGGTGGAGGTCTGCCCACAAGCCTAGCAATGGGGCAACCAATGGCCAGTGTCTCAGCCCGAGCTGCACTCCTTTGCCCGTCCTTCATGGGACACTGTCGGTGGCAGCACTGAGCGCAGGCAAGGAGGAAGACCCTCCGTGACGCGTACGCGCAGTGGGGAGGGCAGGCCTGCAAAGCAGCATTCGGGAGCAAGGCCAGTGGTGTGAGCCCGACATGAAGCGGGCTCCCATGATGTGTCCACCCACATGGGAAGCCAGACAGCGCGTGCTTGCGCACGGGACTCCAGCCCTCTCAGGGTGGGGGTACTGCATGGTGGGGACCCGGTGAGCCCCAGCCCACCCCAGGGTGCGTGTAGTGCTCTGTGGCCTGCAGCGGGTGGGCAGGGCCAGAATGAGGAGAGAAGAGGCCCATGAGCGAGCTCACAGAACCGGCACCTTCTCTGTCCCGTCTTTCAGGCTCTGTTGCAGCGAGAGAGACCCAAAGGGGCCATGGAGACAGCCCGTCATCCTGACAGCCTCCCCGTCAACTCCAGCAGTGTTCCCAGATCTAGCACCTGGGGGACTCACAAAGAATGTCCCCGTGAAACCAGTGGCCAGGTCTTTCTGTTATCGTGAATGACTATTTGGCAATAATGTCACCAGGCCCTAATGCAGCATCTGAGGGACCTGCTCAGAGTTTCACAAAGGTTAGCTGGCAAGTGGACTGGCAGGGTCCCCATTACAGGGGGTGCTGCTGTACCCCTCCATGGTGGCTCATCCGAGAGCAGAGGCCTGGCCACGGAACGACACTACAACTTGGACCCGCAGGCCTGCCCAGCATGGCAGGGCCTCCTCCAGGTGGGGCAGCCACCAAGGTCAGACACAGGCGCTCTGTGACTGCTGGCACTTCTATCTCCCTAGGGAGGCCCTGCTGGGAGAGGTGGATCCTCCCTCCAGGAAGGGCTGCCGGGCCTGGCCTGTGCGCCCCAGTTGATGCTCCCAGAGATTATTGCCGGTGAAGGGACCTGTGCCGCCCTCTCTCAGGCCTGAAGACGGGCTGGGCAGGCAGAGTGGTGGCTTGGGACAGTGTGGTCCTGGCTCCTAGCCAGGCTTTGACATCTGCTGCCTCAGCGTCTGACTCACCTGCAGGGACGCTGGCCTCATCCGGGTTTTTCTGACCTTGGACCTACTGTAGAGCTGTGGGCGGCGCCTGGAAAGGGCTGGAATCTTCCCACAACTGTGTCTGAGACTCATTAGCTCAGGGCTGTCATCACGTAGAGCTGGGGACTGACGTCTCCCTGCTGGCCCTGCACGCCTTTCCTCGTGCAGAGCGAGAGCAGGTGCCCTGGGGCTGGTGTGTGGGAGCAGGGACGAGAAGGCGGGGAGAGCCCGAGGCCCGGATGGGAACGGATCCACTTCAACTACTGTGAACCCAGGTCATAAAACTGCGTCAATATTTTAAGTCACATAACTAACGAAGATCTCTGCCAGGCTCAACATACCGCGTCCCAGTGGGTGATAAGACCAGTGCTAGTTCATGGACACCGCCCAGGAGAGAGGGCTTTTGTATCCGCTGGGCCTGGTATTCAGCGAGGCAGGCTGCCCTTGGATGAGAGGGTCCGTTTGTCAGGTGACCCCTGACTGAGCCCCAGCCACATGCATCACCTCTGCGGTGGAAGCAAGAACAGCTGCAGACAAGAGGGGCTCAGGGAGCAGCGCCTGCGCCTTAGCCTGCCAGCAGGAACCCGCCAAAGGGCAGTGCAGACCGCCTGCCAGGCCCACGTGCTTTCCCTGGAGCATCTTGCAGAGCAGGCCTCTGAGCACCTCTTTGCAGCCCAAACATTTCATCAGCACCTGCATATGCCCTTGGCCTTGGGCTGCAGAGATGTGCAGAGAGGGGTGAGGCCTGGGCCCCAGACAGGAAACTGACCTCAGAGGGACGGTGAAGATCCAGTGATAAGTCCCGGGCTGGAGTCAGCTCTCAGGACCGTGGAGCCAGGGAGGGTGTTGGAACTGAGCGGTGGGCAGGGTGGGGCAGGCCATGGGGCAGTGTGGAAGGCCTGGTTCCCTGAGAGGCCCGGGAGTGGAGGTGCCCACTTCCTTGTGGCTGGGGGGGAGCCGGGCAGAGGCGGCTGCGGGCCAGTGAGAGCCCGCAGGGGCCACAGGATCTGCACCTTTGGCGAGAAGCCAAACCCCTGAACGAGTCGGGGCGGGCAAGGGACTGACCCACAGGCGAGGCGCGACGTTCCGACAGTGTCCCGCTCACCAGGGCGCTCATGAAACCTGCCTGCACGTGCCCAGCGTGCAGGGGGAAAGCACCGGGCGTCGGAACAGACTAGGACAGCTGCCGTGAGGGGATCTCGGCGGTGCCCGGGGCCGGCTTCACAGCCAGGCATCTGAGAGCCCGGGTGGCCTGTGCGACCTGGGAAGGAGCCGGGGGAGGCAGGCTCTAGGGGGTCCACAGGCGAGGTGGGCCAAGCTTTGAGCCTCTCACTAATGACAGAGCAGCAGAAGCACCGTGCTCGGTGCAGGGGGCAGCTCCAGGGCAGGAGTGGGGCACAGCCCGAGGGCAGGGGGGACACGAGGGGGCACAGCCCGAATGTGAGGGACATGACAGGGCACGGCCCGAATGTGGGGTCATGAGGGGGGATGGCCCAAATGTGGGGTCACGAAGGGGCCGCAGTCCAAATGTGGGGGACACAAGGGGGTCACCTTCTGATGGGGTCATGAGGGGGGCACAGTCCGTATGTGGGGGGATGCATTTCCTCGGAAAGGTGGTAGCCGAGGGGAAGTTTGTCCTTGTCCCTCTTTGTCTAGCCCAGCAGGGGAGAAGCGGCAACAAAGCTGGGGCTGCAATTAAGACAGCCAGGTCCCTGAAGTGGCCCAACCCAGCGAGGTCCAAGGGACCCTGGCCTGTGTGCCTGCCTGTTTTGCTGGCCTCGGGCATGGGGTGGGTGGGGGTCAGGGAAGCCTGACCCTCGAGATTTCTGGGGAGACGGAGGCCGGATGCACATGTGTGACTTCAGCACTGCAGGTCCTGTGACTCTTGCTGAGGTGGGGAGGTGCCCTTGGCACCTAGGAGGAAGGACAGCAGTGACACAGCACAGCACCACAGGAGCTGTCCCCCAGGTGCCAGCACGGCCTGGGTCAGGCCTCCACTGAGTCCGCGGTGCCAGCAGGCACCACTAAGGAGACCCCGCCAGCCAGGCCATGGGGAGCCAGCACCGGGTGGCACAGGACATGAGGAGAAAGCAGTGGGCGTCCGGTGTCCTTTGTCTGTGAACTTGGGGGAGCCACACACCAGTCTGAGCCTCCCTTTGCTCTTGTGACTCACGAGGGTGTCACACTTGAATGGGCAGCACTGGCAAAGCACAGAGTCCTCACAGAGACACCCAAAGGCACCGCTAACACTGCCAGACACGGGCCAGCTCCCCACGGAGCGGCTAGGTGGCGGGCAGCCCCTCCAGGCCTGTATCCTGATGGGGCGGGAACGCCTTCTGTCCGTCTCCCCGTCTCCCTCACATAGTGAGGACCGGGTGGCTATCGACCGGGAAAAGGACGTAAAGCTATGGAAACGGAGGTGCTCTTGCATAGACAAAGCACACGCTTGTGGATAAAGCATGTTTAGGGGTGCAAACAGCCACCTGCACCTGCCGGCGACAGCAGGGACTGAGGAGTGGGCTCTAGGGGAGGCCAGGTAGAAGGAAACCCCGGTGCAGAAGTGGAAGCCCGTGTGCGACCCGCGCAGGGTTGTGTCTGAGGAGCTGAGCTGCAGTGGAGACAGGACATGACCGCAGTCCTAGGCCCCATCTGGGCAGGGCTGAGCAGAGGGCTGGGGGTGCCCAGACCCCGGGCTCAGCCCTGCCTCTGCCCGCCACCTCGGGCCTGGAGTGCTCATGGCTCCTCCAGGAAGACCCTCGGACTCTGGGCCTGCGATGAGAAGGACTGGGGGCTTCTCCAAGATGTCCCAGGATGCCGATACTGCCCCACGTCGTAACTGGAGTGTGGGCCACTCTTGGGCCTTTCTTTTCACAGAGAGAGTATGCACATGCTGTTGGGCGACCCACAGGTGCCTCTTCAGAGGCTGGAACTCGGGAGTGCTATGCCCAGGCAGTTTCCTGAGGTGGGGTCACAGCTCGGGTCCCCATGCCAGCGCGCCTCCTACCTGCGCCTCCCGCCTGCTCCTCTCCTCCTCGTGGCCTCGACCAGATGCAGGCAGGAGGGCGGTGTGGCGGGCTTGGGCCCACCCCTCCACAGGGCACCCCATGCTGGGAGCCTCCTCAGGCTTTGCTACTCTGAGCCACTCAGGACCCCAACCACGCCCTGGACCGAGGCTAATGCTTCTCAGGAGACTCAGTCCTCCGTGGGCCCCTCTCCACGGGAACGTGGTCAGCCTGGGAAAGGCAGACATGCCCAGGGGGCTTGCTGGAGCCCTCGTGCCCGGCCAGGGAGCAAACACATTTCTCTTTATGCATAGGAGCCACTACCCACCTATAGTCCCATTCTGCCCACTCTAGAAAACACTTTCCCGGACACATTACCCTGACACACTCGCACCAGGTGGGCCTGGGCCTCACCTACCCTGGCAGCACCTCCCCGCTGCAGGCTGGGGGTGGAGGGCAGATTTGGAGTCAAAGACCAGCCTCCAGTCTAGGGGTGGGAATGTGTATCAGAGACGGGGTGCTGGCATTCCAGAACACCTACCCAGCCTCAAAGCCTAATTTTACCATCAAAATTAATCCCTCCCAATGTCAGGATGACCTGGCTGGCCCCCACTGAGTTTACTCAGGCCCTGTCCTACAGAGCCAGTCCCCAGTGTTCAGCAGGGGCATGAACGGGACCCCCGCCAGGATGTCTGAGCAGGGCAGCGACTCTCTTTGGGGGCACCAAGGTGACTCCCCAAGGTGGCAGGGCTTCTGTGCATCCTGGCCACACCTCCCCTTGTCACTAGTTCTACGTCCAGTGGGACAGCAGGCAGAAATGGAGAAAGGCATGTGTGTCAACAGTGGCCAGGCCAGCTCCGCCAGGCCAAACTGCACCCAGTACCGCCTGGTTCTGCGTGGCGGGACGCGCTGCCGTGAGCGGGGCCGGGCCGGGCCGGAGCAGGCCTGCTGATGCCTCCCAGAGCAGAGCCCTGCGCCGCGGGGAGGAGACAGGCTTTTCGGCTAGCTTTACGCTGACAAAGGGCTTTCCGCCCTTCAAGCAGCTCCCAGCAGGTCCCCTCCCTCCCTACCGCAGCCACTGGGCCTCCCTTTGGCAGCGGGAGAGCCCTGACTCCCAACGCCTAGCCTCTGGAGACTTCCCTTTGAGCTAGAAAAACAAGCAGCTGAAACGTGCCTCTCTGCGGCTGGGCCGCCCGCTGAACCTGTAGAAGGACCTGGAGCGGATTCAGTCCCAGAAGAGGAAGCCTGGCTCCGGCCTCACCCACAGGGCCTGTTATGTCTGGCTCCAGAGGGCTTCTCCTCTGGGGTTTTCCATGCCTGCGACGAGCCCCATTCATTTCCCTGTGGTTTCTTGGGAATGTCCGAACTGCTCAGCAGGTTGCAGGGAGCCCAGGAGAAGCAGGGTGGGCGAGAGGCCCGTGCTGTGACGGGGTGCTCCGCCCGCACCCCCTACTCGCGGCCTGCAGCTCGCGCCCTCTGGGGCTCCTGCCCCGCCGCACTGCCCGCAGCAGCAGCCTCCACGGGTCTCGCTTTCCAGCTCGGCGGGCTGCCAGCTCCACCCTGGCCTGGGACAACCACAGCTGAGAGCTGCTCGCGCCCACCCCAGCCGCTCTCCGCTCAGCGCTCCAGCAACTCCCATGCGGTCTGCACCGCACTGCTCTCCATCTGGGACCACTGGCAGAGCAGCGGGTCCCCCTGGGGTGGCCGCCGCCTCCGCCCCTCAGGCCTCCCAGCCTCGGAGAAGCAGCCACGCTCGGGCACGCTCTGTGAGAGGCCCGCAGCTGCCTTCACAGCCGCTGCCCAGCCCAGGGCGCCCGGCGCAGTGAGGGTGAGCCCAGGTGGGAAATATGGGGGCTTCAGAAGAAATAAGTTTGAAACTGGCTGGGAGCAATCCTTATCAAATTTCCAAGTTAGCAGTTCCCACCAAGAGCTAATTGCACTATCTCTGTGAGTGGCCTAATTCCACTTGCATGTGCCTCCCACAGAGCACATAGTGCCCTGGTAGCTGACAGCAGAAGACTCTGTTTTAATGGCTCCCTGGCTGTGGGCTTTGAAATGGATGTGCTCTCAGACTGGGCCGGCAGCCAGGCCACGCGGCACGTGCTGCCCGGCTCCTGTCACCTCCGAAGCCACTCTGCGTGTCATGGATCTGGGCGGGTGGGGCGAGCCTCTCCTCTGGTTTACCTGGTGAAATGGAACTCTTGGAGGCCCAGCCTGTCAACCAGGCAGGGTCATAGGGAGTGGACAGAAGCACGAGGGTCAGGGCTTGGGGCAGAGACCCTGCTGCCACCACTGGCCTGCCGCCCAAGCCTAGAGCCCCAAGCCTAGAGCCCCCTCAGTGTCACCCAGGGCTAACCTGCATTGGGACAGTGCTGCCTCTGCCACCAGCACCCAGAAATGGCTGCTTTCTTTGTTGACCTGAGGGGCAGGGTCCTTTGTCACCTGTGCACAGGGGACTTGACAAGATAGTTTCAGGGACAGGTGCTTGTGCCAGAAAGATTGCAGAGCTGTGCTGGGCTTTCTAGGGCCTTCTTTAGCTGAGGGGGCCCAGAGAGCCTCCCACCCCCACCAGGTGGCCTGGCTCCCCTCCTGCATGCCCACCAGCTCGGAGCGGGCATCAGGCCTCCCTGGAAAGCCCCTTCCTCCTGGAAGCCTGGCCGGTCCCCCTCGGGGTGTTTCCTTGGCCTCCGCAAACATGCTCAGCTGACTGGAGAAAAGGCGACCTTGCCTCTCTCACGGGCAGGGTGCTGAGGGCTTTTGACACAGAGTGGTGTCTCCCTGGACGGCTCGTTGCACTTCACTCTCCCGCTTTCTGAATCCGCTTCCCCACGTTCACGTTCCCCCAACCCCACGCTCGCCCCCACTTGCCAAGTCCAGCAGCCTTTCCAAGCCCCTTCTCTTCTCTACTGTTTGCATGCAGACAGCCGCCAACTGCCCAGCCATCCCTTGTCCCCACCTCATGCCATTGTGCCACCCTCTTTTGCCCCCTCTGGCTGCAATTCAGGCCTCACACCCCAGCCTCAGGACGGACTGCTCCTGCCTCCGGTCCCCAGACCCCATGGAACCATGTTCTCCTTCGTATCCCCGCCTTCCAGCAGCCTCCCCCAGCTACCCCATGCAGTATGGATCCTGGGTCCAGCCCCCCAGACCCCTTGGGCCAGCCTGCCCTGGCAGCCTCTCACTCCCTCTCTCTCATCCTTGGGTGTGGCTGCCCCCCTCCCTGCCCCCTGTCCAGCTTATGGACTTGTCCCCACAGGCTGAGCTCCAGAAGCAGGCCCAGGTATTCTGGGGCCTCCCACCCGCCCAAGTCCCTGCTGCTCAGCTGTGGGCCTGGGCCAGTCCCCTCTCCTTTGTTCACCTGGTCTTCCCCAAATGAGAGAGGAACAAACACCTGCAGGGCTGCAGGGTGAGCGGCTTGCCCAGCACCATCTATCCCAGGCCCTCACAGGTGCCCTGCTCTTCTGCACCAGGGGGTGAGTCCCCAGCAGCAGAAAGAAGGCTGGGGGATCAGTGAGAGAACAGAGAGAACAAAGGGATTCTGTATGGGGAGGCTTGAGGCTCTGGGTCATTTAAATAACAATGGCAGCAGTGTGTCTTTGTGGGGAAAGGTGCTGGCACCCTACCCACCACCTCCCAGGGGCTGGAAGAACTGCTTCTTTTGGGATATCTGAGTCCAGCTCCTTTCTTAGCAGTGAGTGCCCAGGGTGGGAAGCAAGGGTGCGAGGCCAGAGTGCCCATGTGAAAGCAGGCACGGCAGCAGGGACCCCTCTCTTCACAGACCTGAAAGTGTCCACACGTGCCAGGCTTTGCACTAGAACCAGTATAGACAGCTTTGGGGCGGGGAGGTCAACAGCCCACAGCAGAGAGAGGCGGTCACTGTTGTGTGGGCCAAGTGCTGTGATGGTCCGCAAGGGACTCCAGGTCACACAGTGGGGAGGGCCCCTCAGGCTGCCTCCCCAGGGGCAGTGACGGCAGGGGACAGATGTGGGAAGGGCGTGCCAGAACTCCAGGCTAGAGGGACACAAGAAAGGGGCTTCGGTGTGGCTAACAGGGAGGCGGGGGCAGGGAGAAGAGGAGCATCTGAACACAGGACCACAGCCTCCTTTACCCAGGGGTGGGCAGTGGGAGCTGCCGACAGGCTCGGGCAGGAGAGGTGCACAGGTTTGCTGGAACCAAGAATGCACCTCTGTGGTGTGAAGAAGGAAGCCGCACTGGTCAGAGATGGAGGCTGGTGGTGGAGGCAGCAGAACCTCAAGGGGTCTGCTCTGTGTGCGACCCACATCCCAGGGATGACCCCAGGCCGGTCACAGCCACATGTGACTGGTTGAGGCCAGGCCCTTGTGTGGCCCTTGTGTGTCGTACACCCACTTTATTCACAGGGAAATGAATGGAGATGCAGAGGTTAAAACCTGTATCTGAGGTCACACGAGAATGGCAGAACTGGGGACTGAGCTGCTGTGCTGGTAGCCACTCAGCTCCCCTCTCCTGGTGGCCTGGCCTGTGCCCTTGGAAGAAGGAGGGTCAGAAGTGACCTCGTCATGGGACACCCACCACTGCCACCAGAGGGCTTGCAGACCCTAGTTAACCAACCAGCCATCTCCGCTAAGCCCAGGGCCTTCCACCGGATTCCCTGAAGCTCAAGGGCCACATTGAGCTGCTGTCTGACCTCTGCTGGGAAGGGCAGCCTTTCCCAAACTGTCCTCCAAGTGCCCCGTGAGGGCCGTTCTCAGAGAGCAGTCGTGCTGCTCACAAATTCGTGATGCTCACTAGCTTCCCCAGGCGATGGAGGTCCCAAAACCCGTAAAACACGTAACCCAGCCCAGCATCTCATAGCGATTTTCACTTCTTCCTCAGGAGACACCGTTCTGGGCAGCGTCTTCATGCCGTGGGGGGCGTGTGCACTGTGTGAAGGTGTGCTGTGTGCTGTGTGCTGGTGGCCTGTGCCGCCAGCTGCCATCGCGCCCCTCCGCTTGCCCAGCTCCAGGTGAAAAGCCTCTCGCGGGCTCTCGCTGGACCTGGGGGCCCGGAGCTCAGGCAGGTGGGGCGCTGGCGTGAGGGTTGTGAGTCTGCCTCCCGGCCCTGCCCCCAGCTGTCTCGCAGCTGTCTGTCACAGCAGCACCGCCCCAGACCTCCAGAGTGGAGGCCCCGCGGCACAGGGTCCAGATGCTCAGCAGACACCAGGCCTAGGAGCAAGGCCCCATCTCCAGGGGTTTGACATGCTGTGCTGGAAGGTGATCCTGGCTGGCAGCCATTCCCAAGCCCCTGTTTAGAGCAGTTGTCAGGCAGTTGCTGCCCCCCGTCCTGCAGGGCTGAGTGACTCACGCCTATGCCACGTGGGGTTACAGTCAGGGAGGCACCGGGTCAGGGAGGCTCCCTCCAGTTCGGGTTCTCAGAGGCTGGTCAGAACCACCTGGGAAGCTTGGGGTACGCTCTGAGGACTGGCTGCCCAGCTGGCACGTGCAAATTTGCCCCCCAAGAGAGGAGGGGAGCAGGGGGGAGGGCTCAGCAGTCAGAGCCGCTCCCCATCAGCCTGTGCTCCTTCCATGCTCCGGTCACTCCCTGACGGAGGGCCCTCAGGCCAGACCTGGCTTTGGCTACAGGAGAAGCCTGAGGGGAGCACCCTGGACACCAGGCCATGGCAATGAGTGGGTGAACCTGCCCCAAGTGCCTGAGTTCTAAGTGACAGGAGATGCTGGGGGCCCCCTGCTGGCCATTCCGGGAACTGACTCCTGGGGGCGGTCATCCCCTGGAGAGGGTCCCTCAGGGCCCAGAGGAGCTCTGATGCCACCACCCACCCGAAGGACTGGCCCAGCCCGTCCTCTCCCCAGGGTGTCGGCCCCTTTCTGTCAACGAATTCTGGACTCAGGACTCTGGCCATGTGGCTCTTCCTTGGCCTTCCTCTTCCCACACTCACAGGGGACTCACCTCCCGGCCACCCCAGGGCTTGACCACCCAGGTTCCAGGCCCACTTCTGCCTTCTCCAATGTCCATTCACTCTTCTCTCGACCCTCCCTCCCACCTGCTGGGATAGAAGGGTTTCAAGGACAGTTGGGAGGAAATGGTTTGGGCCACGCTACTCAAACACTAACAAATAGCAGCACCCAGGGACACGGGCCTGCACGCGTCACCTCTCTCCCCGTGACTTCAGCGACTTTCCAGGCTGGGTGCTCCAGACCACAGAGCTGTCGCAGAACAGGTCACAGTTTGCTGTCTTAGGGAGGGGAGGAGACATGGACCCCCAGGCCGTCCAAGGTCAGCCTCTGCATCCAAAGCTCAGCCCCAGCTTAGAGAGGCGTGCACTGGCTTCTGTCCCGCCAGCCTCGGGCAGCTGTCCTGGGGGTCAAGGGACAACGCGTCGTGGGGTCACTGGGGCACAGCCTCCGTCCTGCCCTCCTGCTCCCTCACAGTGTGATGGAGAGCCCGCAGGAACTGGAGCAGGAGCTGGCTCTGCCCGGGAGGCTTCCCAAGTTCAGTTCCTTTGACTCCTGGAGTGGGGAGGAGTGGCGGTCTGGCTGGCGCTGCCCTGCCCTGCACAACGCCGCCCTGTCCAGCTGCTCCGCAGGCTCAGCCCCACGACTACCCTGCTGCGCGACCATGCTGCCCCCTTCTGGCCACACTAGCAAAACGCAGCCCAGAGTGGCCCCCAGGGTGGGGCTCGGTTCACCCCGGCCTGCTGCGGGTTGCAGGCTGAGCTCCCAGGGCAGACTGCTCCCGCTGGGGCTGCGTGAGAAACAGCGCTGAGCTGGCCGCACAGCCGGGTCGAGTGGAAGAACAAACGAAGCACTAGGTGAGAGTAGCCTGCAGAGCAGACAAAAGTCAGACTTTCGTCCAACAGGAACCAGGACGCCTCAGGTTGACAAGACCTAAGTGAGAAAAGCGGATACAAAGGGTCAGAGGGAGCTAGATGGTGACACCAGTGGCCCTACAGCCGCTGGCCCTGTTGCGAAGAGGCCGGGGGGTGGGGGGGGCAGCCGGTGCTCGGGCGGAGAGGGCCCTCGGAGGCAGGGAGGGCAGTCACGGTGCGCTCTGGGGAGACCTCACTCTGGCCCTGGACAGGGAAGGGGGAGAGGCGACAGGGCCTCCAGTGTCTGGGGCCTCTGAGCAGTCCGGCACAGGGCCCCGTCGTTTCAGCAGCCACCTGTGGAAGGTGCCCTTGCTGTCCCTGTCCTCATTTGGGGAAAAGGGGGCCGAGAAGCTCCCCTCACCCCCAGCAGGGCTATGAGGAGGCGGGACTCTCTGGGGGCAGTTCTGCACTTTCAGCAGGAAGTGACGTGTGTGTGTGTGTGTGTGTGTGTGTGTGTGTGTGTGTGTGTGAGGCAGCTGGGGTGGGAGGCAGGGAGCCCACTTGCCAGACTGAAGCACAATCTCGTGGGGGATTAAGAAGCCCGGTCCACACTCCGGGGTTCTGTGGGGTGCAGGGGCCAGGGGAGGCCAGACCCCAGATTCTAGCCCTGCCCATGGTGGCCAGTGGGCATCCTCCCAAGACCAGGCCTGCTGCTGGGCCCATCTGACGGAAGCTGCCCTGCTAGGGCACTCCCACAGCCCTTCTTCCTTCTAGAGAAGGGGTCCAGGGGACAAGGGCCTCAGAGCTAGGTAGGGAGAGCAGACCAGACCTCCTGCCCCAGGGTGGGGTGGGGGTGCTGCCCCCGGGCTGTGTGCCAGCCTCATAATGCCAGCTCCGCAACGTGGGCACAACCCTCCGGTCCGGCAGCCCGCTCCGGGGCCTGGGTGAGCATCTATTCTCATTCGGACCACATCCCTGTGCACTGATTATCGGCTGTGATTACACTCAAGTGCGGCAAAGCTATAGTGTCTGCTCCTGAGGGTTGACTCTGGTCTGGAACACCCCACAGCACGCTTGTGAAGCTTCCTTCTGGCTGTCTGTGTCTCTCCTGCTCGTCCTCGGAGACCCTCAGCCCCTCCCCGGGGAAGGGGCCCAGCACAAGCTGGGAGCAGACAGCCCTGAGTCTGCCTCCTGTGTTCCATGGGGCGCCTGGCTAAGTGCCTACAGCTGGACATGGCCGCATGGCCTGAGTCTCCTTGTCCAGCTGAGACTGTCACTGGGTGCCTCCTCTGGGCCAGGTGGGGAGTCAGGCAGAGACCATCCTGTTCCCCAGGGCCCCTCTAGGGGGAGACAGCGCCCAGCCTGCACTTGAGAGGAAGAGTGGTTCCTGCCAGTGTGGGGAGAGGACTGAGCAGGGGTGAATGCGAAGGAACCCCGTCAGCCCAGCAGAGGAGCTGGGGGCGGGGGACTGTCAAAGGACTTGGGAAGCTGGGTGGGAATGGGCAGGACAGCCCCGACCCCGGCGCCCCTGCCATCCGCAGGCTCGTGGAGGAGTTTATGCTGTTGGCCAACATGGCAGTGGCCCACAAGATCCACCGCGCCTTCCCGGAACGCGCCCTGCTGCGCCGGCACCCCCCGCCCCAGCACCGGATGCTCCGTGACCTGAGGGAGTTCTGCCACCAGATGGGGCTGCCCCTGGACTTCAGCTCGGCCGGCGCCCTCAATGTGAGTGCTGGGCGACACAGGGACTGATGGTCAAGAGAAGGGAGGGAGGCCTGCAAGCAGGGGCTCCTCAGCTCTCCCACCAGGCTCCATTCCTCTTAGGTAGGGTCTCCCGCAGTGGAGAGGGGGGGCCCTGGAAGAGGACCTCAGCGTCAGAGAGGCCCTGGTGGTGGGAAGGTCTTGGGGCCAAGGTTGGGCTGGGCCTGGACCAGAGGCTTGCAGTAGGGGCTGGGATGATCAGAAGCCAAAGAATGATTTTCAGAGTCCGTGGTGTCAGGTACCCCCTGCCTGACACTAAGTCTCATGGGGCACAGGAGCCCAGGACCGTGAGGAAGACTCCCGGTCAGTGCTCCCAACCTGGGAGTGTCAGGGGTGCCTTAAGTCAGACAGCCGAAGCCAGTCTGTCCAGAGCGCCCAGCTAGACGTAGAAGGACTGACCTCAGAGCCCCGTCCGTCAACGCACACCCAGCCTGGGACATGGGCTGGGGAATGTCACCCTCCTGGACCCCACCGTGGGTCATCTGAGCAGGGCT
>RJWH01002652.1:167692-211874 GCA_004363575.1 Solenodon paradoxus
GCGGGTGAGGGCTGCTCCATGCTCCCTGTGTGCTCCTGGCCCACGCGGGTGAGGGCTGCTCCGTGCTCCCCATGTGCTCCCAGCTCATGCAGGTGAGGGCTGCTCCGTGCTCCCCGTGTGCTCCCGGCCCACGCGGGTGAGGGCTGCTCCGTGCTCCCCATGTGCTCCCAGCTCATGCGGGTGAGGGCTGCTCCATGCTCCCCGTGTGCTCCCGGCCCACGCGGGTGAGGGCTGCTCCATGCTCCCTGTGTGTTCCTGGCCCATGCAGGTGAGGGGCCTGCTCCCGTGCTCCTCTCTCCCAGGAGCAGCCTGACCTGGTGGACAGGGATGGGCGGGACATGTGGCCCAGCTCCCTGGTCTGCAGCCTCCCACCGGAGCATGGTGCTGTCTCCTGTTAGAGTGCCCTGCATGGTGCCCTCATGGGGGTGAAACGTCAATACCCAGCCCGCAGACCAGAGCGGCCTGAAGACGGTTGGCAACTGTGGTCAGTTGGGGTCCCCAGAAGGGAGAGGGTTGTCACCCAGAGCAGCCTGCCCAGGAGTGCTCCCCAGCCCCCCGGCGTGTGGGCCCCAGACAGAGGAGCTCCTCCCACTCCAGTCCCTCTGCCCATCGGGGCTGCCCCGCCTGCCCTGATCACCAGCGTCTGCCCCACACCAGGCACCTCGAAGCACCCACACAGACAGGAGGGGCACCTGTGGCCACCAGGCTCACACCACTTTGCCTTCTGGTCGCTTAGAGACACGGCATCCCCTGGCCCCCAGACCGCCCCCTGGCACTGTCCCTGGGGGCCCGCCACCTTCAGGTCAAAGAGCCATAGAAAGGAGCCCTCTCCTGAGTCACCCAGAGCCTGAAAAGAGGGGCTTCTCCTGGCCTCTTGGATCTGGTAGCAGGGAGTAACCGGAGTGTCTGTGGTGGCCTGTCCTCTCAGCCCTGAGAGCTGGGGCAGGGACAGGGACCAGCAGGGAAACCTCAGTGAGCACAGAAGCCCTAAGTGAGCTGCTGAAACAGGACACCAAGGCTGTCCCAGGGACAGCCTGCCATGTGGGAAATCCACAGTCCCCATCCATCCCACCCGACCAGACACAGGCCAGTCGGGAAGGCACCAGCCCCTAGTCCTCTTTCTCCGCTCTTCTGGGGAACTGGGCCCTGCTGAGAATAGAGCCGGACTTGCCCTGAGTGGGGCTGCTCCCGCCTCCCAGCTGACTTGCCCGTAACCCTGGGCCCAGAAGGGGTTGAGCAGATGGGAAAGCCCAGCAGGCGACCACCAGCAGCGCCCGGATTCCAGGGCCACGCATACCTGGCCCAGCATAAAGGAGGGTGTGGGAACATGAGAGAGCCACGAGTGAGCCCACAGGCTTGTGCCACTGACCCTCCATGAGGGACCTATGTGCCTGCGCCACATGGCAGCGCGTCCTTGTATCCCCAGCCTCCATAACTGGGGGAATGCAGCCTCAAGGCTGTTTGCTGGGCCCCAAGGGAAACTTAGGGCCTCTCCCTGCACCCCAGCTATAACCCACACCCTGCAGATGGGCCTCTGAGATGCGGACCTCTGGGTCTGAGGCTGACAGGCTGGTAGACTGCAGGGTGGGGGCACGGAGGAGCGAGAGCAAGCCTGGCCTCTGTGGGACGGGGCTCGGGAGCAAAGGGGATGCAGTTGGCCACCCCCAAGGCTGGGCCTGGGCCTTCTACCTCCCATAGTGGCCACAGGAGGTGGACTTCGTGCCCTTGCAATCCCTGTAGCTGCCTCAGCTTCTGCCTCCACAGGACCGTCTGCCGCCGCTGGTCAGCATGACCACCGCTCCGCTCCTCTCTGCTCTGGTCCAGAGGAGCCGCGGGGAGGGGTCGGGAACACCCTCCTCACTGTCCCTGTCAGTTATAGCCCCTTAAGCCTTGGAGCAGGGACAGCCGGGTGGGTGGAGATAAGCCCCCCAGTGCCTCTGACCTGTGCATGTGGCCCATCCTCCCCTCCCAGGAGCTCTGAGGGAGAAGGCCATCCAGCATCTTGGGGTTCCCAGCACCCTCCTGCCCTGAGTAGAGCCTGTTCTCAGTGCTGGTGCCATGAGGGCGTCAGGGCTCCTTTGCTTTCAGCAGCAGAGGGATGGGCACCTGTGGCTCCACCCGGCCCATGGCAGCTACGTGGAACCCCTTTATTTGGAATGACCCCCAACCGCCTCGGCCTGCTGGGCTCTGCTCACTCTGTGGCCTGGCGGGTGTGCCCAGGCCCAGACCGCCTGTCTGGGGGCACTGAGCCCCAGCCTGGCCACGCAGCCCGCCCGCCAGGCCCTGAGACACGTCTCCCGCAGATGGCCCTGTACTTCTGCTCGGGGGTCCTCCGGGACCCGGAGCAGTTCTGGCACTACGCGCTCAACGTGCCGCTCTACACGCACTTCACCTCGCCCATCCGCCGCTTCCCCGACGTCGTGGTGCACCGCCTCCTGGCTGCCGCGCTGGGTAAGGGTGCCGTGCCGCCCGCGCCCGAGTGGGGGCCCCAGGCCAGGCCACACCGCTTGAAGGCCCCAAGGGACAGCCCGAGCAGCAGGGGAACCCTGACACCCTGCCCGCCCGAGCGTGTGTGGGGGGACCTCAAGAGGACCCCAGAAGGCAGGGGCTCCAGGACCTAAGCGTGACCAACCCTCCTCCCTCAGTGCCTGCAGGTAGCAGGGGGGCCTCTGCGTGGGTCTCCCAGCCACCCCGCCGGAGCCAGGGCCCCACACTGCCCGGCACAGGCAGGGCACCTTGCCAGCAGCCCCCACCACCCCCTTTCAGGCTACAGGGAGCTACCCGGCATAGAGCCAGATGCCCTGCAGAAGCAGGCCGACCACTGCAACGACCGCCGCATGGCGTCCAAGCGTGTGCAGGAGCTCAGCGCCGGCCTCTTCTTCGCTGTCCTGGTCAAGGTGAGGCCACCAGAGGGCACCTCCCCCTCCTCTGCCCACCGCCCTCGGGCACCTGCTCACAGGGAGCCCCCAGCCTCCGGCAGCGGGGGGCAGATGCCCCACCATGGCCGCACCTGACTGGAACCTGCCCCACAGGAGAACGGGCCCCTGGAGTCAGAAGCCATGGTGCTGGGCGTCCTGAACCAGGCCTTCGACGTGCTGGTGCTGCGCTACGGGGTGCAGAAGCGCATCTACTGTAACGTAAGTGCGGGTGCCGCGGGCCCACCGCCAGTTCATCCACAGCCGCGTGCCACGCATGCCCGGGCCACCCTGCTCCGCACGCCGAGCCACGCCCACTCCCCCCTCCTGCGGCGGCCCCTCTGCTGGAGGCTCCCGTTTCCCAAATCTGGGGCGCCCTGACCATGGGACAGCCGTCTAGACTCATGAGCATGGAGAATGAGAGCACAGGCCTTACTGTGCCTGTCCCCTCTAGGGGACACAGGCCATGTGGTAAAACTGTGTCCCTTCCTCAGCCTTGGGCAATGCTGGGCAACGGGCAGAGAGCACAGAGCTCCTGACCTCCCCTCCCTGTAGCCCCCAGGCCCCCACTGGGTCCACACAACCAGCTACCTGCCCCCACTCATGATGGGGTCCCAGCAGGGCTCAGGCTTGGGCCTGTTCCCCAGGGACCTGGGCCCCGCCCTTACAGAGCCAGGTGGCCTGCAGACTTTGGGTTTGTAGAGGAATGTGAGGGGAGGAAGGACCAGAGAGAACAACTGGTCACTCTGGAAACCATCTCCCTAAGGGGCAGGAGAGCAGCCCTGCTGTGGGTCCTGCCCTGGGTGACTGGAACTTGGTGCCAGTCCCCATGCCATCGGAGGGACCTGCCTCCAGCTGACCCCAATAGCCAGAGGTGCAGAGCATGGCCCATAGTTTAGAATAAACATGCTGTTAACGTGGTGTAGAGTGGGAGCGGCGAGGTGGAGCCCAGCTGGAATCCATCGGGCTGGCGTCTTGATTCCCATAAACAGAACAGGAGTTCAGGTGCCCACCAGCCCAGGTGCCCAGTGTCCCAGCCTCCCGGCCTGGGCAGGCCCTGATTAGCAGGACACAGGCACTCGCCACCCCTCCCAGCCCCTGTCCTCGGGGTCACCCTTGGGTGCCTCAGCCTGCCGCCCAGCAGGGCCTCCTTGAGGCACAGGTGAAGGGGCTGGGCCCTCGTTGAAGGTCAGACGAGCTGCTGGAGCAGGGCAGCCTCTGGCCACGGGGCCTGCAGGGTGGAAGGGTGGAGGCCTAAGGCGCAGTGTGTGTGCACCCAGGCCCTGCCTCTGCGGTCCCACCACTTCCAGAAGGTGGGCAAGAAGCCCGAGCTCACGCTGGTGTGGGAACCCGAGGAAATGGAGCAGGAGCCAGTGCGCCAGGTCAGAAGTCCCCCGTGTTCCTGTCCACCCCAGCTCTCGGGGAGCCTCCTCCGGCCTCCCCACAATGACCCTCTGGTCCCCTACCCTCAGGCTGTCAGATGGGATGTGGGGCTCTACTCCGAGGTCAGGGCCCCCCACCCAGACCCCCACCCGTGGCCCATAGCTTTCTTACACGGCCTTCCCTCCCTTGGGGGCACCACTGTGCAGTAAGGGGTCTGCCCATCCTCTAAGATCGGGCTTTTCCCCTTGGCGTTTTTTTTGACAATCTGATGAGTGCTGTGATCCTCCTACCAAAGAAATTCTGTGTCCTAACTTCCATCTCCAATGTGTACGCTCCAGAGCGGCCCAGTCCCAGCCCCAGGCCCAACCCTACACCCTGGGCCCCAGCGCCCAGACCCCAAAACCACACTCAGCCCCAACCCCTAGCCTCCAGACCCAAGACCCCAAAACCACACTCAGCCCTCAGCCCTCAGACCCCAGCTGCCAGCCCCAGGCATCTTTGCCAGACTCTGAGGCCCACCTTGCCCACAGAGCAGTGTCTGGCTCCTTTACTTGGCACCAGTCACTGGGCCTCTGGACTTGAGCCTGAGCAGCAGGCTCCATAGAGGCAGAGCAAGTGGCCCCGGGGCCCACAGACCCCTCCCCCCTCCCCCTGGGTCAGCTCCTCACCCCTGCCTTTGTCACTGTACCTGACTCTGCCCTGTCCCAGATTGTCACCATCTTCAGCCTGGTGGAGGTGGTGCTGCGGGCAGAGGACACGGCCCTCAAGTACAGCGCCACCCTGAAGCGGCCGGGCACCGAGGGCCTCCTGGGCCTGCAGGACCAGGAGTGTGACCAGGAAGATGACAAGGACAGTGAGCAGGACTGAAGCCGCAGCCCGGTCACACCCACTACTCACTAGCCCACCCCCAACTTTTAGGAATAGGACCTCTGACACCAAATGGGACTTTTAATTTGGTTTTTAACAACTCAGGGTTTTGTTTTTATTTTTTCATTCTATTTTATTTTTGCAGCTCGCTTTTAATGAACTGGAGGGGGAGGGCAGGGCTGGACAGAGGCAAGAACCTACCGGCGCTTACCGGAGCAAAGTGGGTCCCGGCCCTGGCCCCTGGGAGGGCAGACCCACCCCCACCCCCACCCCCACCCCCACCCCCGGCCAGGCCGCCCACTGCCTGCCTCTGATCGCAAACAGGGGTTTTCAACAAAATCAGTGTCTTGGAATAAAATCAAGTATGAAGGGCTGTCTGGTGTGTGGGTACCGCGGGAGGCCGGTGGCAGGTGCCCTGTGGACCCAGGACAAGGACCAGCTCAGGCTCCTCCCCAAAGCAGAGCCAGGTCCCCCGCCTTGTGAACCTTCCTATCAGGGTGGGGGCCATGCACGGAGCTGGCAGCTGGCAGGTTATGGCAGCACAAAAATCATTCTGGATGATTAGAAAGGTAATTAGTATGCAAGACTGCAAGCTCCCCTGAGTCCGGCTGTGTCCACCCTGCCCCCACCGCTTCCTCTCTGACGCCCCTCCCCCACATGGGCAGTGCTCCAGGGGCCCTGTCCACACCCTTGGTCCCTGGTTGGGCAGAGCTGGGGCGGGAGTGCAGCTGGGCCTGCTGAAGCGAGAGCCTCTCCGGGGGCCTGGCCTGGGGCCATCTGCCTGTGTCCTGTGCAGCCACTAACGCGATGTCCTTGAGGACCATTGACGGAGGACCACTGGGTGGCACTCACTTCCAACTGGCCTGAGCTCACCTGCGGTCCGTCCCAGACAAACAGCAACCACAGGTGGGCTCGCTGAGCTGCCAGGCCCACCTACCACGCTGTTTCTGGGATATGAACGAGCTTATTGATTGATTCCAGTGAAGTTTCTTCAAAGAAACATTTGACATTGAGCCTATATGATGGCCTCAGAGTGCCTGGACTTTTCTCGAACCTTGTCATGGCTGCTTGTCCAGCAGGTCATGCTCACCCATCACCCTCCCAGCACCAGGCTGAGGGCCAGCAGGAAACAAAAGACATGCCCATTCCTTTCTGAGCTCCTCCAGCACCGCACCAGACCACTCTGTCCTGCCAGCCCCAAGATGTCCCAGAAGCCACCCCACTCTGCCCTGTTCCCAGAACCTTCTGGAAGCAGGCACCAGTAAGGGAAGATAGGCGAGGGCCTGGTGGTTTGGAATTTGGAAGAGGAGGATATTTCTGGGGAAGCAGACATCTCAACCCTGTCCCCATCTCCACGGGCCTCCCACAGACCTGGGAGCTGAGGGCAGAGCAGGGGGAGCCCCTCAGGGAGGCAGGCGTCAGGATGCGGGGCCCCTCTGGGGCAGCAGGACACCCCGTTACTGTCCCGGTGAGGAGTTCCGACTTGTCAGCCGGGGAGACCTTCAATGCCTGGAACTGCGTCGGGGACAGGAGTGGAAACTGCCTGGGAAGAAGGCAGCTGTGTGGCCAGGGGGTCACAGCAAGACTGCCCAGCAGGGGCACGCCCTGTTGGGGTAGTGGCCGGGTGCAGCCCACGTCCCAAGGACCTGGGTTCCAGTTCCAAGTGCAGGTGGCAGGCAACCAAGATGAACAACTAAATACAAATAAAACACCACCTCTCTGCCTGCCTTTCTGCCGCTGCTCGCCTTCACCGCTGCCGCAGGTTCCTTCCCTAAAGCATTTCTAAAAGACGGCCCAGCAGGACCAGGCTCAGCACTGCCCTCACCACCCGCTCTGCTGCTGGCCTCAAAGCGCACGGCCTGGGTCTTCCCGCCGAATATAGCCGTCCTGGGTCTGGCAAATGCCGCTGTCCGTGCCGGGCTTTGGTGAGACACGTGCTCTGTGGATCCGAAGAGAGAGGCCCTCTGCGGCCGCACACTGACAGGACTGGTGACCAGGGGGCCGGGATGTGAAACCTCCTCAAAAGGAAGACACCCCTCCACCCCTGGCTTCTGCAGGCTGAAGCCTCTGTCTTTCCCTCGGGCCACCTCTAGCCACTGGCGGGGAGACTGGCAAATGATGTCACTGCATTAGGAGGTTCCAACAAAACCCGGAAGCCAGGGACAGTGCTGCCAGGGCTGAAGGACCGCTGCCCGGAAGGAGATGGCACAGGCAGCGGCCGGGCTGGAAGGTACCTGCAGCGAGCAGCTATGAGGGTTCAAGGTCACTAGCCTCACAGGGGTGGCTGGAGAGGGAGGAGGGTGGGTCCCAGACCCTCTGTGATCACTGGCTCCTGTGGGCAGAGGGGCGCACTACAGGCCTTTATCAGGCTGTGACACACAGGACCTCGGTGCTTCCCCTCATGGAGGCAGCCAGACTGCCTCCCGCATGCCAGGTTCTTGGGGAGCTGTGGCGGGGCGGGGGCCCTGGCAGGCGAGAGGGTGGAGGGTGGAGTGGGGGCGGGGGGTGGGCAGAGCTCTGGGGTGGAATGAGCTGGAAGAGCGGCAGGGTCAGCTCAGCGCAGCCTCGGCTGGTGATGAGGGCTTTCCTGGCCACGCCCACGAGGCACAGCCATGTCCCGGCTGCAGGCTGGCAACAGGCCTGGGGGCTCGGTGTGGCGGCTGCCAGCCGAGGTCCAGCAGGTGGGGCGGGCGTGGTGGCAGGAGCTTCAGGGGAAGTCTCAGCCCTGGCAGTCCTGAAGGTAATGGTTTACTGAAGGCCCGGACGTGGGCATGACCAGGGGCTATGGTCCCGGGGAGCATGCCAGCATGTGGGCAGGACTTTAAGACACAGATGGGGGACGTCTGCAGGGAAGGGGCATGCCTGGGGGGTCAGGAAGATGAGGAAGAGCCCAGGGGGGCCTTTGGGAAGTTTCCCGTCTTCGGATTCCCCCTCATGAGTGGCCTATGGAAGAGCGGGTGGCTGGCAGGCTCTGCCCCGCCACCGCAAGCTGCCCTTCAGGTCCTGCCCACATGGCAGATCTGTGATCGGATGAACAGTCCTGGCTGCTCAGGGTGGCTTTGGATCGTCCACTACGCAACGTGACGTGACATGCTACCTCATGTGACATGTAACTCAAAATGGAAAAACGAATCAGTCTGGTGTAGAAACAGAGACTCAGAAGCCAAAAGGGGAAAGTGGTTCCCTGCTGGGCAAATCCAGGGAGGGGGACAGGTGTTAAAAAAACAAAATTCGTCTGAGAAAATGTTGGCAACTGACTTCATGAGGCGGTTCATGAATCGGCCGCCGCTCTGGGAGGCCCAGGCCAGAAGGGGTGTGTGAAACAGAGGCGGGACGAGAAAAGAAAAATGATTTCCAAGCAAACCACCCGTGTCTTAGGAAGAATTTTAGAATTTGTTTTAAGAGGGGAGGGGAGGGGAGAGGCCTCCTTATCTGCTTGGGGCTTTCTGCCACACCCCTGCCTCAGGGGAGGGTCTTATCCCTGGATTGACTGTTTAGATTCCACTCTGGGGAGAGACTAAAACCCACATGAGCTTAAGTGTTAAATCCTGATGTTTTTGTTTATTGTAACAAACCTGATACCTCGTGGACACTTTAAAGGACTTTCATGCATCACTTGCATAGAATTAGAGCTAAAATCTTTTTCCTCACAGGGTGGATCTGCAATTGGTGTGAAAGTTCCTGCGCACTCAGCGCCACGTGAGTTAAGCCGCCCATTACTAGTAAGGAGATGAGATTCCTGCAGACGGTGGCCTGCGCTTCCCGCTCGGTTGCAGTGCTGCTGAGGGTCCACTGAAGACTCCGCTGCCGGCTGCTGGCCACCCACCCACCCCGGGTGAGGGCTCGCTCCCCAGCAGCCGGCGGCGGCGGCAGCCACAGCCCCGCGGGAGGGGTTTTTCTTTTCAGACATACAAAAACCACGTTAGGAGCATTGCCTTTTAGGGGCGACTTCAAAGGCACCGAAATCCATTTAAATCTATATTTTACTTTAAAAACCTCCTTTTGTGGCACATTCAGGTGGAGTAGCGGTTGGGTCAATTCCCTCCAAAGGAGCACAGGCCACACACCCCTGGGCTCAAGCCGCAGGTCCAGGGGGAAACAGTGCAAACAATTAAATACAAATAAAAATGCTTTTTTCGAAAAAAAAAAAAAATGTTGTTTTGCCCAATTAGGTTCATGAAGTTCATGAACGTATTGTATTTTCCAGCGCTCATGAGTGTGTTGCTCAGTTTCTGGAAAGCAACCAAATGTGGAAGAAAGCAAAAGGAGTGAATGCGAAAACAGGAAGTGAAACAAAGCTCTCCTTTCCCATATTTCACTTGAACAGGTTTTCAAACTGACCAAGTGCTGCTGGACAAAGCGTCCTGTTTTTATGACACAGAATCAAAGTTAAGTTCCTGACAGTTTCAGGACCCTCCTCCTTCCATGCCATGTGACTGACACGTAGATAGATTGATACTTACATTTGTATTTATAGGCTGTGTGTCTTTGTGTGTGTGTATATATACATACATACATTTATTTAGATGTTTGTGTCTCCACACCAGCCCCGAGCTGTCTCATGATCACCCCAGACCATGACTTGAACTATGCCTTCCGGCCACCTGCTTCTGCTGCTGCCCCAGCCCCAGGGGGACAGCAGATTGAGGGTCCCTTCTGCCCCAGCCTGCTCCTGCATCCACTGAGAATCCTCCCAGGAACTGCACTAAGGGGACCGCGTCCTGCCTTGACAGTGAAGCCTCCCTTTCCCAACCCCACCCCCACGTACCTGACCCACTGACCCGGGTTGAGGGGGTGCCGGGAGGGGTATCTGGATGGTCCTCCCTCGTGGGTGGAATAGTCCAGAAGGAGACTCTGCTGACACAGACCTCCATTAGAAATGTATAATATTTTGGAGGGATGCTGAGAGCCTTTGTTTAATAACATTGCACTCAATTTGCAAGCTTGTCCTAAAGACCTGCCTGGTTTCAAAGGTTAGATTCTCTCCTCCCCCACCTCTCCCGCTGCCCCTCTTTGCACCAGGACCTGTGTAATTAGCCCCCAAATGGCCTCCAAGCGGCAGGAACTGAGGGCTGAACCCCCAGTAAGTGCTGGAGACTGATTCCGAACACAGGCTCCAAGTCTCTTTCTTTCAAATCTGCTTCTCACAACTCCGCTGTCAAAGCAGTGAGCCATGGCCATGACGGCCTGCACGCTTGTTTATTTAAATTTAAATTTAACTTAATATTTGTATTTAAATGAGCTCAGTTTTTCCTGGAGTTTATCCAAAAAAAGGAAACTTGTAAGTTCCAGAAGTCGAATATTATCATCTCTTGACATAGATAGAAGGCAACTATTTTATTCCCAACAAGCAAATATGCAGTTTTACTCAATTCCTGACCTGACAAGGGAGATGCGAAAGTTACTGTGCCATCGAAAGGCATTCTAGAACCAACTGGGATTCTCTTGACATTATCAGAAAGGTCTGAAGAAAATCAGAGTGATAATAACATTCTCGTTTTGACGTTAACTGTGAGTCGATGTCTTGTCTGGATACCAGTGAAAACCCCCCGCTCCCTCTGGAATAATGGCGAGCGCCACGCTGTGGAAAGACGTGCATCCCATGTCTTGGAAAATGCTGGTTTGGAAAAGCAAAAATGGGAAAAGGCAGAAACATGCATAATCTTACTCAAATTTCAAGAGCCTTTCTTCCTTCCTGCTGAGATAGAGCAAACATTCAAAATAGTGCCTAAGACGTAAAGAGATGATTGAAAGCCTAGTGACAGAGGGGAGCCCTGAAGTAACGGCCACCCTAGTGATGAAACAATGTGCTTTGCCCCCATATCCCACCTCTTCACCAACCACCGCTTCCTGCCCCACCAAAGGGAACCACTGAGTGTTTTCAAATTATTTTCTCATCATGGTTTTACCTGCAGCAGCCTTCATTGCACCGTTTTATCGTGCAAGTGAAAGGCATGCCCGGCGTACACACTGGTGTCCGCTCCACGCTGTGCGTCCAGCTGCCTGGAACAAAAGCCCGGTCGTTTTCGCGGCTGTATCGTAGTCCGCTTGTGAAACTGCCTCCTTGATTGTTCCTCCTGCTGATAATCAGCTACTGTTCTGTTTTCTGCGCTTACCTGCTGCCGTTTGAACATGTCCTCGGATCCCCAGAGATCTACCCGGAGAAGCATCGCCTCATCATCACGTGGTGGTACCAGAAAGAGCCGTGTCTGCACACCCGTCCTCCTCTCCTCTCCAGCGCTCACCGCAGCTTTGCTCTTCGGTCTTCGCCAACCTGGGAGTCGGTAGTGCCACCACGGGTCTTACCCTGCACAGATGGACACCTTTCACATGTCCATCAGCCGTTCCGATGTCAGCTCTCCTCTGGGTGAAGGACCTGAAAGGAGGGACGCTCAGGCCGAGACAGACTGGAGAGCGGCTGACAGAGAAATGGCACCTACAGAAGCGGGGGCCTGAGCATTTTCAGGGTCACCAGGAGGAACCAGTAAAGAAGGCGGGGACCGAGAGGGCAGACCCTGAAGTCAAAGTGCAGAGTCCCCATAGTGACCCAGGTCCGTCATCACTGTAACTCCCCGCCGGTCCCTGCCCGGGCTCCCCACAGGCCCCACCCCTCCACCCACAGCCCGGCATCCCCTCCCTCGGGCCTGCAGTGAAGCCAGCACCAGCCCTGTCGCGCTAGTGGGGGACGCCCAGGCTCCACTCCCCAGAGGCTCTGACCCTGTACAGGCTAGGCCCAGCCACAAGGTCCACACTCTTCTTACTCCGGTCCTGCCCTGGGACAGTGTCCAGGACACCACTAGGATAACCAGTCCCACCTGCTAGACCGGAAGCCCCACTGGCTGGTCAGACCTGGCCCACTGGGGGCTGCAGGATGAGTGTCACGTCTCCTTTAAAGAACTGGCAGACCCGCCTAGAGGCTTAGTGGTTGGGTCCACCGCCTCTGGCTGAGCACAGTCCATACACATTCCAAGGACCAGGGTTCACATCCCAGGGCCAGAGGGAAATCACAAAGATGTACAACCAAATAAAAATAAAAACGTTTCTTCCTCCTTGCTGTTCCTGCCTGCCTGCCTGCCTTCATTCCTGCCTGTACCTTTCCTTAAAAATAAAGCATAAAAACAGAACTGGCAGCTGTCCAGCCTTGTGCTTCTGCTCCGGCCCCTCCTGAGGCAGGTCTCTCTGATGGGAGCCCCGAGCTGCCGTTCCCAGCGTCCTGTGATGACTACTGACAGTTGCCTTCGGGGCCTGCCTGCCTTTGAGCAGTACCACCCCTCCCTGACCCCAAACTCCCTGCTGGTACAGGCCCTCGTGCGGGTCGAACCCCAGGTGTGAGGGTGGGCGACAGGGTGCAGTGCCATTCCTGGGGTCCCCATGTGCACCCGGTGTGTGTCCCCAAGCTCAGGCCTCAGCTGCACTCAGCTGGACTGACCTCAGGATGTCCTCGCAAACATTGCCCCTCTGGTCCCACGGTGGCCCGTCCTGCAATCCGGTTCATCCCGGAGGCACCCACGGCTATTGTGCAATCGACGCCCTCTGCCCAAGCACCGCAGAGCCTGTGCAAAGAAGAGAAGGGCTTCTCTGTCCCTGCTGCCAACACCTCCTTGTGGCCCAAGGGCCCTGGGCAGGTGGCCGCCACACAACCCCCTCAGGCTAGCCTGGGACCTGAGGCCATGTCCTGAGGGCTCCTTCCCCAGCCATCAGTCACCTGGACAGACTGCTCTGAGCAAAGACGGCCTCTTGCTCGGCCAGCTCGCGGGGAGGTGGCAGGGCCAGCCTTTCTTCTGGCTGGTAATGTGTGGGCAGGCCTGGTCGGAAAGGGCCAGGCACAGCCACTCCGACTGTACTGGGCTAAGATGACACCCTTTTGTCACCCGCTGCCCACCAGACTTCTAGAAAGAGGTGCCTCAGTTTCTCCAAGTGCCACCCACTGTGCCGGGGATGTTGCTTTGTTGATGGCAGCTGTGTCCAGGTCCGGCAGTCCCGTCACTACACTCCCCAGGGGGACGGCGTGAGATGGGGACAGGAGGCGGGCAGAAGCCACACTGTGCTCCCTGACATCGGGGATGGTGTGGACCCAGCTGTGGCGGGCGTGGCGGGGACAGGGGTAGAGGTGCCCAGGCTCTGGATGGGGCCCGTGGGACAAGACCTTCCTCCCCAGAGAGCAGGCAGACAAGGACAGACTTCGCCTAGAGTGGCTCTGGGTGCATGGCCCGGGCCAAGGTGGCAGCTGCCCAAGAGGGAAAGAAAGGAACTGTTAGTTTTCACTCCACAGGACAGAGCTTGTTGCTCCCAGGTCCCAGAGGAAGGAGATAACAAAGTCATCACAGTCAGGGGACTCGGGCCCAGACAGTGGCCACTCATGGTCAGGCGGGTCCGGTGACACGGAGCTGTTGGTCTTGGGCACAAGACAACGTTCTCAAGAAGCCAGGAGGAAACATAGCTGATGATGCCTGGGTCGCCATGAGGACTTCAGAGGGGCTCACGCCGCATGCGGATCAGTGCAGCTCAGAGGCAGAGCAGGGCCCGCACCGGCGGACGCCGAGGTCCCGGCTCACGCACGAGCACAGGCGGCAATGCAGGGCGCAGCAGCCATTTTTCAAAGCAGCCTGGCAGTTCCTTTCTTGTGTGACAGTTTTTGTACAAAATAATTGTAATGTTATAGCAAAATCTCCAGACGGCGAGAAGGCTGACTGCCGGGCACTCCAGTAGAGAAAACGCACTTTATTGCAAGCCCTGGTGCTGGTTCAGGGGTACCGTTACCCAAAGCTGAGCATCGGGGGTCCAGGGGAGCTCCCTTTACACTCTGAGGTGATGGTTCGCCTCTACTGACAACTCTGACTACTGACGTATAGCTGCAGAGCAGGGAGGGAGGCGGCGGAGGCTTGCTTCTTGTCCTTGGTCACGATAACAGGCCTCAGCTGCAGTCTCCGCAGAACCGTGGAAAATTCCTGGCAGACTAACTTTGCATTGGGGTCAGGGGAAGGTTTTCTACCACAGTAAGACAAAAGCACACTACACTGCGCGGTAGCAGTGCACCCCGGGCGCTGCTTGCAGAGAAATGCGCTGGGCAGCGGGGCCCGACAGCCCTCGCATCAGAAGGCATCCAGGCAGGCGCTGAATAAGGGCATGTGCCGCCCCGCGTCCGTGGGAGAAGCCCATCAGGGGGACGCGTTAGTCTCCACCCCAGAGCTCGCACCGGGTGGCAGGGTGGGCCATCAGCAGGGCGCTCGGACCACACAGGAAATGGCCTCTCTGCAGAGTACAGCTCGGCTTCCTCCAGCAGACGTTAAAGCGCTGAGGGCTTCCGATTCCGAGAGGGAGGCTCCCTGACGGAGAGAAATGTTTCCTTCACACATTGCGAATGTCTTTTTTGTTGTTGTTCTGTTTCATTATTCACACTGGCTGTTTCCTGAAGACCCAGGACTTGAACCCAGAGCAAGTGACCTTTCTTCGGACCCAAAGGATGCTCCACCCGGGCGTGCCACATTGTAAATGTCTCAAATGACAACCGGTGAAAATGTTTTTTGCCAAAAGGACATATTTGGGGAGTGACATATGTTTGGCCCCTACAACTGAAAATGTGCATTCACAACAAAACCCTGAAGGTGAATATTCACAGCAGTTTTATTTTGAACAGACAAGAGGAATCCCTCAGATGTCCCCGGACAGGTGAATGGCTAGGCCTCGGCTTCCGACCAACACCCGTCAGTGACGCTCAGGAGCCCGTTAGTGGCCGGGCTGAGTGAAAGAAGGGGGATTTATGGAATGCATTTGGAAGGTCAAAGGCTGGAAACGCAGGCCAGGTTGAGGGACAGACGGCAGTGAGAAGGGCACGCTATGGGGCCGTGTCCTGGGGTTGGCGCTCTTGGCTGCGGTGGTGTGACGTGGTGTGACGTGGACCTACGGAAGTGAACACATGCAAGACGGGCCAACGAAAGAGAATCTGAAAATCTGTGGAATGTGCCGCTGGGGAACCCGGACAAAGCGCACGAGGCAGCTTTCTTCCAGCGGCCTGTGAGCCTGGCTTCTGTCAAGGATTCCAGTGGAAAGGGGAGCTGTGAGCTCTCGGAACTGAAGACGATCCTGGAGTAACAAACCTTTAACCTGTGGCCAGTAAAATAAATCAATTAATTAAGGACCTGCCCAGGAATTATTATCCCTTGACCTTTAGCTTGGAATTTCCCCTAGCACAGCAAGAGAGAAAGGGCAGGATCAGGCATTTCTCCCGGGAGCTGGAGGGCTCCAGGTTAGCTGCGTGGAGGGAGGGTGGGGTGGGCGACGCAGGGCCATCGTAGCACCCTGGCTTGGGGGCCCTGGTGATGGCCCAGGTGGTGAGGAAGTTCGAGCACAGAAGGGGACTCCTCAGGCCACCGGGGCGGGCAGAGCTGGGGGGAAGGCTGCTTTCATCCTTGAAAAAAACGTTTTAATTCTGGTTTTAAAAAAACAGGCACAACATAAAGCCGACACGCTCACCGTTTCAAGCGCAGGGTCCAGCGGCGTCAGCCACATGCACGCTATCGCTCAGTGGAGATCCAGAGGTTGTCAGCCTGCAAATCGATGCTCACGCCCATTAAACAGCTCCCCGCCGCACCCCGGGGCCCTGGCGGCCTCCCCGCTACTTCCAGTTTCTAAGCAGGTGGCCACTTTGGGTCCCCGATACAAGTTGAATCCATCTTTTCATGATTGGTTTATTTTACTTAGTATCATTCCCGCAAGGGTCACCTGATTTGTGGTAGGAGTCGGAAATTCCTTCCTTTTGAAGGCTGAATACCCTCACTGCTGCAGACCCTATTGTCCGCTGGACCACGCCTCGATTATCCGCTCACCTGGCGACGGCCTCTGCGGTCGCCTGGACCTCTTGGCTACAGTGAATAATGCCACGAATGTGGGTGTGCACGCAGCTTGTCACCCACCCTGCTCTCAGTTCCGGGTGGCTGCCTACAATTGCCAGATTTGACAAAGGCTTCTGAACCTGGCCTGGAGCTACAGAAACCTCTCAGCACCTTATCTGGAGCCAAACCTGGGGTGGGTGTCAGTTGTACCTGTGTAACCCAGGGAACATGCCTCCCCATGCCTCCCCCCTCACACCCAGCACACTGCAAAGATAGCCCAGCCCAGCCCTCAGTTCGTGAGGACACAGACAAGGCCACCACATGATCCTTTTCCAAAGCCGCCAGGCCACCCAGGCACCTCTTTCCCATGTCCCCAGGTCTGGTGGTATCAGGACACCCCACCCTCGCCCAGGTGTGTCTTGCTCCCCGACCCACCTCAGCACCCAGAACTGGGCATCGCTGAACTGACTTTCAAGAAAGATGGGGTGGGGGTCTCCCTGCCCCCAAGAGGACTCAAAGTGGTCCCCAACCTGGCCCCGGGAAGTGTCCTCTTCAGAAGTGTCCTCTCTGCTCCCTAATCCCCACCCTACCCCGGGGATGTGGCTGGGAGCACCCTGTGTGGGAGGGGCTTGTCTTTCTCAGGACACCTGTCCCTGGGGCGGGCTCGACCACACCCTGCCACTTCCCTGCTGCCAGCCGGGCTTAAAGTCCCAGGGCAGGGGCGGGGTCAGGTTGGCTGCCTGGGGCGCTGGGAGGGACATGGAGCCTTTTACAGTCTAGTATAAAGTCCTCTTCGGAATTCAGCTTCAGCTTGTCCTCCAGAAGACACCCTGGTATCTCAGCCTCAGCCAACTTCAGCCTCCCAACACCTTGGCCTCGCAGCCACCACGGCAGCCATGCTGGGGCCCCGTCTGCTGC
This sequence comes from Solenodon paradoxus, assembly GCA_004363575.1. Lineage (NCBI taxonomy): Eukaryota > Metazoa > Chordata > Mammalia > Eulipotyphla > Solenodontidae > Solenodon > Solenodon paradoxus. Next base: position 184,608 of record RJWH01002652.1, read on the forward strand.
TGCTGGCCCTGGGCCTCCGGCTCTCCGGCGGCATCATCCCTGGTAATGAAGGCACCGCCCAGCACCTGTGCCCTACACAAGAGGCCCCCCCAAGGCTGACCCTCCACTCTCCCCTTAACCAGCTGAAGAGGAAAACCCAGCCTTCTGGAATCACCAGGCGAGCCAGGCCTTGGACGTCGCTAAGAAGTTGCAACCTATCAATACAGCCGCCAAGAACCTCATTCTGTTCTTGGGAGACGGTGAGTGCGCCAGTCCTGAGCAAGGCCCCGTACAAGGCCTCGAGGCTGCCGGTGGACACAGACCGGTCCTGGGACTCAGGCCTGCCGTGTTCTGCTCCTTCAGGGATGGGGATACCCACGGTGACAGCCACTCGTATCCTAAAGGGACAGATAAATGGCAATCTGGGACCTGAAACACCCCTGGCCATGGACCGGTTTCCGTACCTGGCTCTGTCCAAGGTGAGGGCGGTGGCCCCGGGGTCCTCCCACCAGAGGGGGCTGGGGGGGCTTGTGGAGGCCCCCGAGGGCTGGAATCTGAGTCTGTGGAACTGAGGGCTTCTGTGTCCCCAGACATACAACGTGGACAGACAGGTGCCTGACAGCGCAGGCACAGCCACGGCCTACCTGTGTGGGGTGAAAGGTAACTACCAGACCATCGGCCTGAGCGCGGCCGCCCGTGTTAGCAACTGCAGCTCTGCTCGCGGCCACGAGGTCCACTCCGTCATGTTCCGGGCCAAGAGAGCAGGTGGGGTGGCCGCCCGGCAGGCGGGCGGGCGGGTGGGCGGCGGGCGGGGCAGACTCAGCGCCCCCGACCTCTGCCGCCTCCAGGAAAGTCCGTGGGCGTGGTGACCACCACGCGGGTGCAGCACGCCTCGCCCGCCGGCACCTACGCGCACACCGCAAACCGCAACTGGTACGCGGACGCCAACATGCCCCAGCAGGCGCTGGAGGAAGGCTGCCAGGACATCGCGGCGCAGCTCATCTCCAACATGGACATCGACGTGCGGCGCGGGGCGGCTGGAGGCCCGGGGGCCCGGGGGACTTCAGGGGACTTGGGGGGAGGCCTGGTGGGGGAAGCTCGGGGCTGCCTGCGGAGGGGCAAAGGGTCAGCCAGGCCCCCAGCCCACGGCCCCCGTCTTCTGGTCCCAGGTGATCCTGGGCGGAGGCCGCAAATACATGTTCCCCAAGGGGACCCCGGACCCTGAGTACCCAAGCACGACCACCGAAAACGGGCTCCGGAACGACGGGCGGAACCTGGTGCAGGAGTGGCAGGCCCAGCGGCCAGTGAGGAGTCGCCGGGACGGGGTAGGAGGGGCGGCCGGCGGCCGGGGGCCTGGACTGAGTCTGGCTCTGCTCCTAGGGTGCCCGGTACGTGTGGAACCGCACGGCACTGATCCAGGCTTCCTCGGACCCCTCCGTCACGCACCTCATGGGTAACGGCCTGCCCGCCGGCTGCCCTGGCCTCCCCAGCTCGGCGTCACCCTCAGGGCACGCGTGTGCACGGCCGGTGCTCTGACCCGCCTGCTCCTGCTCCCATCACCCGCCCCTTCCCGCAGGCCTCTTCGAACCGGGAGACACGAAATACGATGTGAACCGGGGCCGTGAGGACCCATCCCTGGTAGAGATGACGGATGCGGCCCTGCGCCTGCTGAGCAGGAATCCCCGGGGCTTCTATCTCTTCGTGGAGGGTGAGTGGGGGGTGGGCGGCTGGCGGTGGGTGGGAGGGTCAGGGCAGGCTGCGCCACCCTCCTCCCTGGGGCCGTCCCGCAGGGGGCCGCATCGACCACGGTCACCACGACGGCGTCGCGTATCTGGCGCTGACGGAGGCCGTCCAGTTCGACTCTGCCATTGAGAAGGCCAGTCAGCTCACTAGCGAGAAGGACACGCTGACACTCGTCACTGCCGACCACTCTCACGTCTTCTCCTTCGGTGGTTACACATTCCGTGGGACCTCTATTTTCGGTAGGCGCAGGGGAGCAGCCGGCGCTGCTTCCCGCGTGGTGACGGAAAGCGGGGTCCCGGCCTCGGCTCCCTCGTCTGTCCCACGGGGCCGCTGTCTGCTAGGATTCCTGGAGGATTAAGCTGGTGACTCGGCGGATGAGCTAAGGCAAGAGGCCACCAAGTTCAGGGTTCCCACCTGACCCACCTCTCCGCAGGGCTGGCCCCGGCAAAGGCCACGGATGGCAAGAGCTACTCCTCCATCCTGTATGGCAACGGCCCAGGTTACCCCCTGTTTGGCGGCAGCCGGCCCGACGTCACCGCAGAGGAGAGCGGTGAGTGCAGCGGGCGGCCTGGGGGGCCTGTGGGAGGGGAGGTCCCCTGCCTTCAACTGCCCTGTCCCTCCCCGTCCAGAGGCTCCTGGGTACAAGCAGCAGGCGGCCGTGCCCCTGTCCTCGGAGACCCACGGCGGCGAGGACGTGGTGGTGTTCGCCCGGGGCCCTCAGGCTCACCTGGTACACGGCGTGCAGGAGGAGACCTTCGTGGCGCACATCATGGCCTTCGCCGGCTGCCTGGAGCCCTACACGGCCTGCGGCCTGGCGCCCACTGCCACCACACCCCCCACCACCACGACGCACGACGCGGGGCTGCCCGCCTGCGCACCGTCGTGGCTGCTGCTGGCTGCGGCGCTGCTCCTGCTGCTGACGTCCACCGCGCCCTGAAGGCCCCCGTCCCAGTGGCACGTGCCGCCAGAGACGTCCCCCACAGGGCCACCTCCGCCCAGGCCCTGGGCGACACCTTTCTGGCTTCAGTCTCCAGCACCTTGGGGACCTAAGGTTCTGGCACTCAGAGGCCCCTGAAGGGTTTCAGCTGCCTGTCACCCTCCAACTGAGCCCGCAGGCACCAAGGAGGTTGCCGGGCCAGGGCATCAGGGAATCTTTGACACAAAGTCCCGACTGTCCCCAAGGGCCCAGCAGCACCTTTAGAGGGTGCCAAGGAAGATGAGACTTGGCGCAGGTCACTCAGCTACTGAGATGGTCACCCCCTGTCCCCCATTTTAGACTGTGAGTTACAGGGGAACTGGGTGCAGGGAGGCAGCCCCAGAGCAGCCTCGCTCCTCCCTGAGGCCCTCTGGGTGCAGGGCTTAACTGGAGGACGGAGCCTCTGGCTTCCCCAGGTCTCTTCCTCAAGGGACAAAGCAACAACCCAATAAATGTCAGTCAGGAACGAAATGCAGTGGTGATGTGTCTGCGATAGAAGCGTGTGGTGTGTGCATCTGAGCGAGGGGAGGAACAGCTCAGGATCCACAGCCTGAGGACAAAAGAGTGAGAGGTGAGGGGTGGACAGCAGTGCAAGGGTGTTGAGCCACCACCTGCCAGGGCCACTCAGGGCCAGAGGCTGCGGTGCTGGGCGACGGGTAGCCCTGAAGGTAAGAGAGAGAGGGAAGAATTTATCCAGAACTTGGCTCCCGGGGAGGCGGGCAGGACGTACAGGCACCAACATTTTGGTGGGACATTCGGGATCATCACTCCGTTACTCCACTGGGTCTGCCTCAGGGAGCATGGAAAGGAATTCTGTGAAGGCAAAGTCAGCCATATTTTCCAATACACTTTTTACAAAATCACATTTATTTGTACATTTACAAAGCATCAAAAAGCATTTTGCACTCACTAAAAACATCAGTATGATTGATAACACTTCCATGTTTGCACACATCTTGATTTAACATTGCAGAACATCCACCCAAAGGCCTGGCTTTCAGGACGGTTTTTCATTCTGGATTTTAGTGACTCACAAAAAATGGGAGCTGAATAGAAGGGTATCATTAGCCGGACTTACTAAATCATACTCCTCTCTCAACATGCACCAATTAGTAAAGACTTCTGTTAAAATCCAGGTACTATATTTTTTGTCGTCCAGTCCAGCCGTCAATTAGTTGGTCACCATAAACCGATGGGAAGCGTTGCATCTTTACCTTTTATAACTACAGGCTTTAAAAACATGACCCTGGAATTAGTGGTGATGGCTGCGTAAAAAGCACAGGCAGGATTGAAGACAAGGAGGAGAAGCACTTTGTTTTTATTTAATTGTCCATTGGTTTTTCTCCCTGGATCAGGGATGCAGACCCAGGTCCTTGGGACATGTGTGGACTGCCCTGCTGGAGGCAGCTGACCTAACCACTGCTCCACCAGGGTGTGACATAACTGACTATTCTAAAACCACTGGATTGTACATTTTAAAAGTGAATTTTGTGGCATGCAAATTATATCTACATTTTAAGCAACAGTTTCTGTTTCCAAGGGTTTTCTTTTTTTTTTTTTTTTAATGTAGCATAAGGGGTTTTATCAAATATTGTAATCCACCAAAATCAGTGAAACATTTTCAGGTATCTATTGTGACACCTCAACCTTGAAGGGGCAAATGCACAGAAAGTGCTTTTTTTTTTTAAGGAAAGGTGCAGGCAGGAAGAGAGGAAAAAGAAGCATTTTAATTTCATTCTGCACACTCGTTGCTTCTTCCTAAACCCAGGACTCAATAGGGATATGTGACTTGGGCTCCTGGAGGGCGACTGACCTAACAGCTGCTCCACCCGCGGCCACTAGGTCAGTACATTTTTTAAGCTTTTAGCTAGGTGCCTAAGAGAGCTCTTGTCACCTGGAGAAATGTCAGCACACTGGTCTTTTAAGAAGGGGAATTAGAAAGAGAGGGATGAAGAACCCATGACATCCCTTTTCAGTATTTTTTCATAAAGGTGACCTTATGTGGTCTGGAAATCTCTAGTCACAATCTTATTACCAAGTTCACAAAGCTTCCACTCTACCAGGTTTTATAAAATTCATGTCACTGGTGTTTCCTGCAGCCTTTTAAGTTAGGTGTCTTCCAGGCTTCTAGTCCTTTCCTGCAAGGATGAACTCAGATGGGCCGATGAGTGAGGTATGCAGGTGCTGCCATTTCTGAACTCCTAACCGGAACCTAGTAAAAGCGGAATCCTCTCCAGTAGCCGTTCCATCAGTGGGTACACTGCCAGTGTTTTCCCCATGTTAAACTGCTTTTATTCAACAAGGCATTTGCTGTGGGAAATGCATCTTCTCTCTCTTTCCCTGAGTGGTACACACACACCACACACGGTGGCTTGTGTATTTCATTGTTGGAAGAGAATGGAGCAAATCCCTTAAGCTGAGACGCACAGAAACCTCCCCTTTCAGCCAACTGCAGCAAGCCTCCCACACCGGGCAATTTGCTCTCATACTTTCTTCCGATCTGCGGTAGCGTTTTCTCTACATCTTCCTACCGTATTTGCCGACAAAGAAATGCCTCTTGGTTGGTCAACAGATCATTCTCTGCTCATTGTTTCTGCCATTTTTACTGCAGCAGGAAGAGTAAGTGTTTGCCTCGTGGTAGGTATTTTCTGTCTTACGCTATTATGCAAGAAACTTTAAAAGAGCTTTCCAAATATTTATCATTGCTTCGGGAAATAGCAAAAAGTACTGAGCTGAACAGCACATAACTTTAAACATCGCTGGGGAAAAAAATGCGGGGGTTTGTTTTCATGTTCTTAAGGCTTCATTCGGAAATGCCTTGCTAACCAGCAGGAGTTCACGCTGTGATTGACTAGTATCCCAAGGCCCAGGCACCCAAAGCAAATTTCACCAGAAATGACAGAGGGCAGGCTTGTCAGCGCCTCTGCGGCGGTCCCCCTGGTGTGGCTTAGTGATACCATTTGCAGTTTCTTTGCAGGAATCTTTTGTCAGCCACTTGATCATTTTGGAGGATTTGTTTCTTTAAAACTAGATCATCGATGGGGCGTCCCCTGGTGCCTAGCGGTCTAGTGCACCTGGGAGCAGTTCCACATATATCACAAGGTTGCTGGTTCGAGACCCACGTCAGGGGGAACAACCAATGTGAACAACTAGATAAAACGCCTCTTCTGCCTTGCCCTGGTGGCCTAGCGGTTTAGTTCATTGGGTATAGTCCACACACATCCCAGGGTCCCAGGGCCCGGGAAACAAGCAAGATGAACAACTGAAGTGCTTCTTCCTCTTCTCCCTGCCTGTCTGCCTACTAGCCTTCATGCTTGCACTTTCCTTTAATAAACAGATAAATAAATGTAGATCATGTAACCATAAATCCACTTAGCCAGATGCACTAAATTTTAATGTGTCGAAATCCACTGGGAAAAGAAGAAGGAGGCCAGCCCCAGGACATCTGAGAAGGGGAGCAGCAGTGTCGGGGTGACGGGGCCAAGGTGCCAGCATGGAGCTAGATAGTCAGTGTGAGCAGCGCTGATGGCTGACTTACAGTGCCCCCGTCCAGGGTGGCAAGGAGGTCAAGCCTGGGAGACCACACACAGCAGGTCCTTGGAAAGGCCGGGCATCCCCTTAGTCAACCCTGAGACCCAGGCGGGACACCAGGCCTGCCTGGGTCCTGGACGGGACCTTCAAGTCAAACAACTCCCTGTGACACTGAGATGGGTGCACGCCTCCTGCAAAGCTCAGGCTGGACCCTAGAAGGCGCCAGAGACCCAGCTGGGCTGCCCACCCCTCCACCTAGGAAGGTCCCCTCTATGTGTCCTGTCCCTGCACCCACCCTCAGGAGCAGGCACAACCACTCAGCTCCAGACAGCAGGCCAGATGTGCCCTCATCCTGACCTTGGGGCTGATGTTACCATCTGGCGCCGTTAGCCCCCTGGTTCCAGAAACATGTCTCCCTACCTGACAGGTCATCGCCCTTTGGAGAATGCCTCCCCCCATTCCTGCCTCCCAGCATCCCCACCCCACAAAGCTGACAGGAGGCTGCGCAGTATTTCAAACTGCACCTTGAATGGAAGGTGTCCCCAGGTGTGCTTCCTCCGACTGAGCAGAGCCCAGCTTTCTGCAGGGTTGCACTGAGCCAAATGCACCTTGATTAACCTTGATATAACCTTGCCACTGGCGATGCCCCAGCTGCCAAAGTGCTTGGCACGATGCTTGGAAGCTCTTCCTGCCCCCCACCCCAACCCCGAGTTGCCCCTCAGGGAGGAAACGACCACAGGTCACAAGCAGTGAGGCCACCTTTCAGCCTGCTCATGGAGGTGTCCTGCCTGTCGCCCCTTCTTTGCTCACCAAATTTCCAAGTTCCGGTTATCAGCCAGCCTTGTGCCCCCTTTCTCCCCACCCCCTCCTGGCTCCTCCCCAGAGAGGGGCGAGCCCCTCCCACCCACCCATCTACGTCCCCTGCCGCTGTTTGATCTCGCAGGAAGGTGGGAGGTTTTATTGTTATTTATGCAAAGTATAGACAAGGAGAGATGCAGCTTAGCTGCACCGTGAGACAGCAGCTTGGGGATTTGAGCTGCCTGCCGCCCGATGAATCAGCCTGAGCGGCTGCAGAGGCTCCATCCGGAGGCAGCTGAGGTCGGGGAAGCAGGGCGGGGCCTCCATCCCCTCCGACCTGATGAGCTCATGCTGAACCGCGGTGGCTCGCAGAGGCCGCTCCGTGGAGCGGACGAGTGCGCTGAGCTGGCCGGGGTATCTGCACCCTGCGGGTAGCAGGGAGGGCAGGGAGGGCAGGGAGGAGTGGCCCCGGAACCAACGGGGTCAGTTGGTCCACCCAACAGGGCGCAGGGCAGGAAGCTCAGCCCAAGGCGGTGGGTGCCCCCCCACTCCACCGCAGAACCTGTCACCCACTGGGAACTGAGAACCCTGACCCAGGTCAGCTAGCAGGCCCCAAGAGGCCACCTGTGTCACATGAGCAGCAGGTAGGAAAAAGGCAGGTGTTTGGCCTGAGAGGCAAAGTCTGCTGGGATAGGAGCCTGGGGCCCTCCTCTGGCCACAGGATGAAGGGCCATAGGACAGGGATCCCAGAAGAATGCCAGGGCTGGAGCCCAGATCCTCACAGGACTCTGTGGGAAAGACCAGTCACAACCAGTACCCACCCCCCCACCCCTCCAGAACCAGAGCCAAGTACAAGGCTGCCAAGGGCCTACTCAACCTCTAGCATCTCAAGTTCTCCGTGGTGCAGAGCCAGGTTAGAGATGAAGGGATTTTGGGGGGAGGGAGGGCTGAGTCCCCTAATGCTCTGAAATCGTCAGAAGTCTGAAGGGACAATAACAAGGGCTTTTCTAGAAGATACTCCCACTTCGTGTGGTCGCCTGCTGAGGGCTGCCTAGTTCCAAAGCTTAAAGGGTCTCAGTTCTAAGATGCCTCCTTGAGTCCCCTGCAGGGTGGGCGGTGACCCAAGTGACCCAGGTGTCCGGTGGTCCTTTGAAAGGGAAGCAAGAAAAGGAAAATATCGATGCAGCAAAAATGGGCTGTAAGGGGTGAGAGGTGGCCTAGCCCCTTCTGTATCGCTCACCCGGCGTTTGGATCGCTCACAGACTGCCAAGGTGCAGGCCAGCAGTCAGCTTCTAAGGAAGCTGTGGGACTCACCTGAGGGGCAGCCTCGAGGGCACAGACAGCGCTCAGCCTCTGGACCAGCCAGAGCCAGAAGAAGCAGAAATTGCTCTTTTGAACACATCACGGGGAAGTGGGTTTCTCAAGTCAGTTTTGGGGAGAGGTGAGCACCCAGAAGGGGAGAAAGGAGAGGAGGTGAGCACCCAGAAGGGAAAAGAGGAGGGGAGGCAGAGAAAGGGCCCCTCCAGCACCTCAAACCTTCAGTAAAGTCTGAGATTCCACTTGGTCTTACCTAGGTGGCCCCTGGGGAGGGAAGCTATTCAAGCGGTGCTCAGCACGGGGGCCTGGGCCGGCAGGGCCAGCTACCCAAGGGGCAAGAGGAGACCCAAGCGCCCTGAGGACCCACCTCCAAAAGTATTTGTATGTGGATGACCAGGAGTTTCCACCGATTTGGAATGGGGATCAAGCCATTTGGGGCGCCCCCCCAAACTGGAGCCCATCCCTGGGGGCCCCTTCTGTGGCTCAAGCAGGTAAAGCACGCAGGCTGTGAAAGCGTGGGCCCGAGCTCGAGACTCAGGGTCAGGGGAGCAAAAAAATCCTTCTCAAATCTGTACAGAGCTGCTCCCCTCAGGGCCCCCAAGCTGAGGGCACCCCCTCGTCCTCAGTCCCATGGTCTCAGTTGGCCTCGCATCACTGAGGGGACAGCATCCCATCTGGGGGGCAGTGGAGAGACTCACATGGGTCCACCGCGGATGATGGATACACCCCAAGTATGCCGATGCTCTTCCTGGAGCCCGGAGAGGCTGGGTCACTTGCCAAGGTCACCCAGCAGGGACCCCTGGCCATGGGGCTGTGGATGGCGGAGCCGGCGGCACCGGCAGGAGCCAGCGTGAGGCCTCTGTGCGTGGGCACAGGCAGCCGCCCGGAAGCCTGAGCACAATTGTAAACCACCCGAGGCTCCTTTATTTCCCTGCTATTAAATGCTTAGCTGAAAATTGCTTTCTGTCATCCCAATGAGGGCGTCAGCCTCCGGACGGATGCCTGCTGCATGGGCCAGCCCACCTGCCACCACCAGGCAGCAGCTCCTGACCAGGGGCTTCCCGCTGGGTCCGTGGCCCCACTTCTCACGAGGGGCAGCCGCAAAGCACCTGTCCACCCCGTCCGCCCCAGCAGAGGCCGCCAGCGGCCCCTTGGCCACGAGAGCTGGCCTGCCAGACAAGGAAATGGCCGCAGTACCGTTGCAGACAGTTCCCCAACGGAACAGCGTGGCGTGGACAGGCGGGTCGGGAGAGGACTCCGCAGCCTGAGGTGCCCATCAGCGGCCACGACGGTGGTCAGCGGTCACCTGCCTTTCCTGCTGGGCTGTTTGTCTTTGGAAAGCCACCCACCTAGGTGAGGCCTGGTGTCCCTCCCTGACAGTAGGCCTTGGGTGGGTCATATGACTCCCGTTTCCCTGTCTGTCAGAGAGTCTGTCCCTGTCACTGTGTCCCCCTCACTGTATTGCAGTGAAGATGCTCCTGGGGTCCCTCTGGAAAGCAGAGGGTGACATATGACGGCACAACTATGCCCTGCTGGGCTGTCCATGGCTCTGGGTCCGTGACTATCTGAGTTTCGTGGGCCCCAGGGGTCTGTTCCCCCACGACTTTGGTTTGCCCCCTGACCCGTCATCTCCTTGGGTTTCCCCCACAAAGGAGTGGAGGAGCCCTGGGCAGCAGCGACGTGTCTGTGAGCAGGGGCTCCATTGGGCTGAGAGGTCTCTGGTGGCCCCTGCCAGCAGGGTGGGCGCTCTAGGCAGGGACAGGGGCTGGCCCTCAGACCCAGGCTGGAAGCTGAGGCTCATGGGGTTTCCCGGCTTCTAGTGCTGGACAGCCCGTGGCCGGAGCCCCGTGTCCTCTCCTGGGACCCTCCCTCCCACACAGGCCCAGTCCCCACTGGCCCCCTCATCAGGCACCGACAGGGCCCAGAAGTGACCGTGGGGCCTGCTGGGGGCACACCCGCAGCTCTCACCCTGAGGCCGCCCTCAGCTGGCAGGGAGGCGAAGGGCTCAGCCTTGGGTGGCACTGTTAGCTGAGGGGAGCTGGGTGAGGACTCATGTGCTGCTGGCTGCGGGACCCAATTCCAAGCAGGATCTCCGGTCAGAAGGATGGGTGGTGTGTGGATCTCGGAGGGTCCCAGACACCAGGCCCCACCCAGGCAGGTCTCAGGAGCCGGCAGGGACAGCTGTTCAAGGGACAGAGCATGTGCCCCGCCCAGGGGTAAGGGGAAACCAAGCTCCACATTTTATCAGCAGCTTGACAAGACTCTGCTCAGACTGATTAGCGCAGCCTCAGACACCTTTCCTGGGAGACCCTGCCCCTTCTCAGGGACCCCTCGCTGGGACCACTCAGTGACCCGCCTTCCACTCGGGCTCAGCAAGCCTGACAGGTGTTTTCTGCCTCCCATGTCCAGAGCTGGGTGTGCCTGACATACCAGGGACTTGTCAACATCACTCAAGGTTAAGAGGGGAACAGATATACTCTGACCAAAATGACAGGCACCAGATTGGCAGGAAATTCACGACTACAGCAGGAGATGGGGACAGGCCACATCCAGGTCTCACTGGGCCATGTTGGGGGAGGGGGCTAGCCCCTCTGGGTCACCCCTAAAGCAAAAGAAACAGGTTCGAGGCAAAAGGGCAGGGGAGCCACAGGTCCCTTGTCACCACGGATGGCTGGGATGCCCCAGTGTGGCTCCCCAGTCCTCTCCCATTAGGAGTGACTTGTGGAGGGGACGCCTCCTCCATGGCCCCATAGCTTTGTTAAGTGTCAGCTTCCCTTTCTCAGAGACGCTGAGCTGACACCGATGTCTAAGGGACAAACCGCCTGCAGGGGACAGTGAAGTGCATCCCAGCCCCGCAGGGTGTGGGTCTCTGAACCTGGTGTCTTGGCACCACTGAGGCTGGTCTGGGGGTCCCCAGCACTAGGAAGGCACCCAGGCAGGACCCTGCGGAAGGGAGGAGCTGGGAGCTGGATGAAAGGGAAGTGGCCCAGCCCAGGCCACTGGGAGAGGCATGCAGGTCTTCGGGGTCCTGGTGGCACTACTGAGCAGGTCGAGGCAACAGCAGAGTCATTTTATTGACCAGACTTAGCAGCAAGAACACAGCAAAGACAGGCCTGCACGACCCAGCCTGGCCCAGGTGACTGGGGTCCCCAGCGTCTCTTCCGGACACCCTCTGGGAGCCCAGCCTTGTCCCTGTCCTGGCCCTCCTGAAGACAGGGACAGCAAAGGGGGGCCGGGAGAAGCCAGGGACGGGGGTGGCGCCCAGAGCAGGGCCAGTGCTGGGTCCATGCCTGGCTGGCGGCGCCGGGAGGTGATTCATGCAGGGTGGTGGGAACGTGCGGGCGGGCTCACCACACAGAGCACCGGTGGGCAGGGTTCATGGGCGAGTCCTTGGGGCAATGGAAGGCCCGGCCAAACTCCTCGAACTGGGACACGCTGCCCAGTACCCTAGGGGGGACAGAGAGACCCGCTAAGTGTGGATACCCATGGCCACCGTCCCCCCACCCTGCTCCACTGCCAACAGAAGGAGGGGAGCCCCACAGGCAGGTGGGATACCTGTAATGTTCAGGCGCGTGTTTATCCGTCAGCACCTGCAGGTAGATGGACTGCGACCGCCGCTTGATGCACCAGTTCTGGGTCAGTGGAGGAGGGAGGCCAGGAGAGAGGCTGGCATCGGCTGCAGGCGCCCCACCCCGCCCCGCACACTAGGCCTGAGTCCCCTGTCAACCCACGGTGCCGCGCCTCTGAGGGCGGCTGGCGGCAGACAGACGGGAAGCTGCGTGCCGCCCCTGACTGCCCCAGCCCCGGCCCACCTGGGCAAAGGCGATGAAGAAGAGCTGGTTGTGTGTGTACTTGAGCCGGTGCAGTGGGTGCTCCGGACCGTGCTCACGCACCCACTTCTGATAAGCCTGGGGGCAGAGTGTGCAGCTGCAGTGCCCACGTGGGACGGCCTGACTCACCTCCCCGGTCAGCCCTCCAGCCCTGTCTGCACCCCGGCTCCCTGCCTGCCTCCTCCTCCTGGGACCGTGCTGGAGGTGCCCCTTCCAGCAGCCCTCCCTGCTCTCCCAAAGGCGCGGCTGGGAGTCCCTGCTTTTCCAGAGCTCACAGGACGCCACGGAGGGGTGGCTGCGTGCGCTGCAGGGGAGGGCCAGGCAGGGCGCTCACATAGTAGGCGAGCTTGAGGCCGCCCATGTCCGCAATGTTCTCGCCAAGTGTGTGCTTCCCATTCACCTGCCAAGAAGAAAAGGGGCCGGACTCATGGGGCCCGCGGCCTCGCCTGCTGCCCTCTCCACGCTGGTGAGTCTGTGCACACTCATCCATGCACCCGAGGGAGTGTGCACACAGGTCCTGGGCCCGAGGAGGCACGTGGGCGCCCGTGCTCCTGGTCTGTGCCCGGCCCGGCCTGAGGGCACGGGAGCAGCGAGGGGCCTCACCCGCTGGTTGTAGACCGTGAAGTTGTCGTAGAGATGGACGATGCACTCGGCCTTGCGCAGGAAGTGGCGGTAGGAGGCCTCCGTCCACCAGTGCAGCAGGTTGCCTGAGCGATCATACTGGCCCCCTGTGGGCCGCAGGCAGTGCAGGCTGAGACTGGCCCCAAGCCTGGGCTGAGCACTCAGCGCCCCCGCCAGCGGGGACAGAGGGGCCGCCCTGCCCCCAGCTGCCCATGCACCCCTCGGACGCCGCAGGCCTCACCCCAGTCGTCGTAGCCGTGGGTCAGCTCGTGCCCGATGATGGTGCCGATGCCTCCGAAGTTCAGGGACCTGCCACGGCAGAGGCGTCAGCCCCAGCCTCCCTCCCACAGAGCCCTGACCGCGGCGCCCACCAGTCGCCAGCACAACCCTGGGACACTCGGGCCCCAAGTCCCCACGGGATCTGTCAAAGGGGCCCCGAAACCTGTGCAGCTGCCTTTTAGGAAACTAACAGCTGAGCTGGGGGAGAGAGGTGGAAGGGGCAAAGAGGGAAACTGCAGCACCACAGGGATTTGGCCATTACTAGGATGGCTCCGCTTCTGAAACAAACACCTAAGAGTTCTCAGACCAGGTAAGGGGTGGAGTCGGGACTTATAAAAGAAAAAAATTTTTTCTACAATTTTTTTCAAAGGGAAGGTGCAGGCAGGAATGAAGGGGAGTAGGCAGGCAGGCAGGAAGAGAGAAGAGGAAGGAGCATTTTCATTTATTTTTATTCAATTGTTCATCTTGGTTGTTCCCTCAGGGGCCACGACAGGATTCCTGTCCTTGGGATGAATGTGGACTGCACTCAGCCAGAAGCAGTGGACCCAACCACCACTCCAGGGCACACCTCTACATGTTTTTCTAGGTAACTAAGGATGGAGACGCAGGGTCCACAGCTGTCGTGACTCGAGTGCCCAGACAGGCAGCCCGTACCCACAGGTACATGCCAGGTTGGTACTTACTGTGGGAAGTCAGGGTCGTAGAGTGTGGGCTGCAGGATGCCAGCAGGGAACACTGGGGAGAGGTGTGGTCAGTGGGGGTGTGGCCAGCAGAAGACCCACCCACTCCGACCCCGCCCACTGCCAGGCCCCACCCCCTTACCCATCTGGTTCTTGTTGGGTAGATAGTAGGCGTTGAGGGCCTGTGGGGGGAGCAGCCACCTGTGGGGGGAGCTGGGGTCAGCTGAGGGGGCCCACTCTCCTTCCCCACTTCCTGGCCCCCTCCACCTTGAAGACTGCCCTGATGGCCCAACAGGTCCTGGGCCTCCCACGCCGTAGCCCCGCCTGCCCGCCCGGCTGTAACTGCATGGCTGTAGGGCAGTTGGCTCAGCAGCCTCCTGGCCTTGGTGAGGAGCCCTCTCCCCGCGGCACCTTGACCCCCACTCCCCAGCTCTGGGCCAGGCACCCACGTGGACTTGTCCACCTTCTGCCGGATCTTCTTCACCGACAGCTGGATGCTGAAGCGGATGCTGTTCAGGATGTTCTTGAAATAGGTCTTCTCGTGGACCTCGAACTGCACGGGGAGGCAGCGCTCAGCAGGGGCCAGGGCAGGGCAGGGCCAGCGCCTGTCCCCGCGACCTCCCAAGGCCCTCAGCGCCTTGTGTGCCGTGTGGAGGGACTCCTTGGGCGTCGTGGCGGCCTTGGAGAAGGCAGGGCCGGCGCAGACTCACCTCATACTCCTTGTCCACAGCCTCCGGTTTGAGCAGGAAGTCTGGATAACCCACCATCACCATCATGTACTGGAGCTGCAGAGTGGGCGAGAGTGAGCCAGCCACCCGCCGGCCCCAGGGAAGACAGGTCTACTGCCAGCCCGGGGCAGGGCTCAAGGCAGGAGACAGGAGGCGATTGCTAAGTATCTGCAGACCCGAAGAATGGGAGCAGGTGCCGGTTCACCTTGGCCCGCGCGGCCGCCTTGGTCTGAGCGTCCATCCAGTCCAGCTCCTCCAGGCGCTGGCCCAAGATGAACTTGATGTCTTCTACCAGCTGCTGCACCTGTGGAGTCAGGGGTCAGGGATCACGGATCAACCCAAGAGGCCTTAGTTCTGGGTCTCCAGCACCCAACAGAAGGGTGTCCCTAATTATTCAGTGCTACCTCCTAATCCCAGGACTGGTACTCAGCCCCAAGGGGAGACCCTGGAGGTGGGGATCCAGGCCCTGCAGCCCCCGAAAAGGTCACAGTCTGGAGGAAGGCCACTGCCCCAGCCACCATCACAGTCATCCCTCAGCCACGTTCTCCATGGCAGAGAAGGGTGATGGCGGGTGGTGGGGAGGGCCTCCTGCAGCTGGCAGAGCTAGGCTTCCTGGGGGAGGAGGCCCGGTGAGGCGTAGCCGGGAGCCTCAGGGAGGCCCGAGCCCTAAGCTGAGCCCCGGCCCAGGCTGCAGGTGGGTGTGTGGGGCCCTGTGAGGACTCTGCCCAGTGCAGCACCGCTCCCACTCCAAGCCCAGGGCAGCCTGACCTTGGCCTTGCTGGCGGCCGAGAAGTGCTCGTGTACAAACAGGGCTCCGAGCGCCATGCCAAAGTGGCGGTTGGCTTGGCCCAGGCAGACGCGGGCCAGCTCCTGCGGCTTGTCAGTGCCCTCCAGCTCCTGGGCCAGTTCACGCAGCGCCTCTCGGAACGGCGGCGACAGGTGCTCGCTGAGCACCACCACCACGCGCCACACCAGATAGTTGTGCAGGATCCTGAGGGCGGGGGATGCAGCCAGCGTCCGGACGGGCCAGTGCCCGGGCCGCCGGGGCACCCCGCCCCACCCCCCAGGCTGGGTCTGGGCCTGGCTCCTGCACTGGCGCACCGCGTCAGGGAAAAGGGCCAGGGCGCAGTGGGCAGAGCACTGACGAAGGGCCACAGGCCGGCATCATGCTGACTTGCTGTGGGGTGGGAGAGTGGGCACTTGGGGTAATCGCCTGCCAAGGTGGGAAGATAGAAGAGGATTCCCCCAGGTGGCCCTGGGCGCAGAGTGATGCCCACTCTGTTCGGCCTCGCCACCCCCAGACGAGGAACTGCAGCTCAGGAGGCTGACAGTCCTCCTCGGCCCCAGGAGGCGTGGGGAGGGCCAGGTCCGAACCTAGGGATCTGGACTCTCACTCCAGCGCTCCTCACTCGCCTCCCCAGTGTGGCTCCTGGAACAGGCGGAGGGGGAGTTCAAAGGTCTCCAAGCAGACAGGTCTGGGTGCAGGGAGGGACCCAGGGACGGGGCTGCCCGGCTGGCCCACCTGCGCGGAGTGGAGCGGATGAGATGAGACACTTGCTGCATGTAGTCGGTGGCCAGCAGCACCACCTCCTCGTCCTCCGAGAAGTCCTCCTGGAAGATGTGATCCAGCAGCCACTTCCACCGCAGCTGTGAGGACACAGATGGGGACAGTGGGGTGGGTGTGGCAAGAAGACAGGCCGGGGGTCAGGGAGAGGCAACACATCGCATGGGCTGGAGAAGACCCAGGAGTACCCGGCTCAGCACCTCCACCATCAGGCGGGTCACACTCACATGGGGGGTGATCTTCTGCAGCTGCCCCAGTGTCACCTTGTTGTACGTGGAGCTGACATCTTGCCGGAGGTCATCATCCTCCGACACGGTGATCTGGGGTGGGCATCCGAGTTGGCCCAGTGCTGTCCAGCAGTCCCCCCGCCCGCCAGCCCGCAGCCCGGCTCACGTTGGCCAGCCGCTGCTCCAGCTGCAGGATCTCCTGCGCCTTCTGCTGCACGGCCTCGGCCCCCAGCAGGCTGAGCAGGCGCTCCATGAACAGCCGGTAGGCGGCCAGGATCTGGGGGTCACGCCAGGGCGGCCGTCAAGGCCACGCATCCCTGCTGGAGCCCCCCAGGTCTTCCCGGAACCCTGCCCACGCCCCCGTGCCTTCTCGCTCTCCTCATCCTGGGCTAGGTACAGGGTCCTCTCTGGCAGGGTGAGCCCGTCCTGGTCAATCTGGAGGTCAGAGGACAGACATCAACAAGCCAGGTTCCTGCGAACGAATGAATTCCCATCCAAAGGCCCACACGGAGGACATTCCAGACACCCAGCGTCACCATTGTCCCGAGACCCGCTCCCTTCATCCAGAGAAGACGGACCTAATCTGGGTCCATCCAGACCCAGCACCCCCGTCCGTCCCCGTGTGAGCCGTGCCCACACTGGTAGGTAGCCTCACTGGCATCCCTGGTTAGCCGGCCGGCAGGACTGTCGCCCCAGCCCCTCTGCACACCTCTCCCTTCTGCCACAGGGCTGGGAAATTGCAGCTCCCGGGGCTCCGCCAAACGCCGCAATTACTCGAGGGACTTACTCGCCCCCCGCCAGCGCTCCGCCGGCGCGCACTTCCTCCTCTCCTCTCCCCTCCCCTCCGGCACGGTCGCCGGGCGCGCGCAGAGCCCGCGCGGGCCGGGGCTTCGCACTCACGCGGATGACGTAGCGCGAAGAGTTCCTGTCGTCCAGGCTGACCGTGAGCGAGAAGAGCGCGGCGGCGCTGTACACGCCCTGGGCCTTGTACAGCAGCCGGTTGAGGTCCCAGCGCGCCGCCGCCCCCGGGCGCTCCGTGCCGCCGTCCAGGTCCCAGCCCCCGCAGTCCTCGATGACCTCGAGCATAGGCCGCGGGCCGAGCCGCTCGATCTCACGCATGTCGAGGCACGAGCGGAAGAAGGCGCGCACCTTGCGCTGGGCTGCGCCGCCGGGCCCTCCGCTGGGCCGCGCCAGCAGGCGCCGCAAGCGCTCCTCGTTCTGCTCGCCGATGGCCGCGATGGTGCCGTACGTGAGCTTGTCGTCGGGGATGGCGTGGCGTCGCAGCCAGCCGCCGCACGCGAAGGAGTAGAAGTCCTGGCACGGGTCTATGCTGGCGTCCAGGTTGGCAGCCAAGAAGCGGGCGGCGCGCGCGAAGGCCTTGCGCTCCGGGCAGCCCTCGGAGCAGGTGCCGCCGCCGCCCGCCGCGCTCGGGCCCAAGTACTTGAGCGCCAGCATGGCCGCCAGGATGGCGCAGAGGCCGGCGGCGAACACCAGCCCCGACAGCAGGCACACTTCGCGTCGGTTCCAGCGCGGCAGCCCGGCCCGGGACCCGGAGCCGCTTCGCCCCGCACCCAGCGGGAAGCCAGGGGGCACCGAGGTTCCGCGCGAGCCCCCGGTGCCGCACCGGCTCACGTACTTGACCTCCTGGAATTCGTCGTAGTGTGCTGTCATCGAATAAGGGGCATCCATGGCGCCGCCGGCACCTCTGCGGAGCCCTTGGCGATCTCCGCTACAGGATGCAGCGGGCTGGGCGGCTGGCTGGCCTCCGCATGGCTCCCTGGCCGCGGCTGCGGGAAGGTGAGACGCAGGCTCAGAGGCACCGTGGCCCGACGGAGCTCACGAGAAGGGCAGGCCTCGGTGCAGAGGCTGGAAGGCATCCCGAGTTCCCAGTGACCACCGGGACCTGACCTCCCGCCGCTACCTGGAGACTGAGGGAAGAGGACCGCTCATCTCATTCATGCACAGCGACGCCCTTTCACTTGCCCCCCGCCCCCGCCCCCAGCACATGTGCGCCCACCACCACCCCCGCAGATTTTGGACGCCCCTGAGATAAAGCCAGGGAGCACCCGGCAGGGGGCAGGGGGCTTGGCACGTAGTAGGCCTCCAGCGAAGGTCTGTTTCTCTTTTCTGTGCCTTTCAAGTTGGAGACCACCTACAGCCAAGGCCACGTGGGGGAGGGGAAACGCGAAGCCTGAGAAGGAGGGGGCGGTCAGGGACCCATCTAAGCCACCCCTAAAGCTGCCTTCAGCTCCAGGCTCAGGAACTAGATGCTCAAGAAAGCGGCTGAAAAACCAAACTTTGTCCTCGTGGATGTCCGCAGGGACCCCCCCAGCCCTGTTTTTTGTTCAGTGGCCGGAATGACCACCAGCTCCTTTCCGGAGCGGCGCGCCCCTGCGTGCTCCATCCAGCCAGGATGGAGAGAATCCCCGACGGCCCGAAAAAACAGTACCGGTTCGGTCCCCCGTCCCCGCCCCGGGCACTCCGTCTTCAACAGGTTCTCCCCGGAACCCAAACTTCGACGAAGTTTCACCCCCGCACCGAGCGAGCTGGCCCCGCGCGCCCCGAGCCCCAGGCGCCGAGCCACCGCGCCGCGCAGTCGGCAGAGCCAGAGCCGAGCCCGGGAGTCGCAGCTGCAGCCGGAGCCCGAGCGGCGAGGACGCAGACAAAGCCTGGAGGCTCCGCGCGCGCCGGCGGCGGCGAGGGTGGCTGCGATGGTGGCAGTGGACTCGGGTGCCACTTACCCGGCAGGAGCGCGCCCAGGCCGAGCCGGAACAGGGCGGGTAGAGCCCGAGCCGGGGCCGGAGCCGGGCCGGAGCGGGGCGCGCGGCAGCTCTCTCCGAGCGCCCGCCGCCTCCTCTGCCGCGGCGCGGCCGGCCGGCCCCGAGGGAGGGGGCGCGCCGGCGGCTCCACCCTCCTCCGCCCGCCCCGCGCACCCCTCCTTCTGCCAGCCTCCATCCCGGCTACCTGTCAGCTCGGCGGCAGCTGGGGGCGAGGATGGCGGCTGCGGAGACAGGCTCTCGAAGGGCTCGCTCAGCTTGGGCTCGGGGATTCCAGGTCCAGCCTAGTCCCGAGAGGAGTGAGGGCTCCCGCTACTCCGGGCCAGGGGTCCTCTCTGAATTGATGCCCCCACTCCGGGTTGCCTGCCAGTCCTCCCGAAAGGGACTCAAACTGGAGACGAGGAGGCGCGTGAATCCTCCCAGCCGAGGCCACTGGACAAGGACACCTCCCTGGGAGGCCTCCCCCAGAGGCTGTGAGGTGTGCGGTGATAGGTCTTGTACTCCCTGGCACCACGCCTGGTGCAAGGAGGCTTCCGTGAAGGGGCATCCTGAGCCTTTCCTTTAGTCCCTGCCCAAGTTCCCCCGCCCCCTTCCCCACCCCAGGGTGTGGGGTTTGATGTCCTTTCGCCCAGTCCCTGGTGGAGGGAGAGCATGAGGCTGGGACTGGAAGGAGGCCCTGGGGCTGAGACAGCGCCCTTCCCCCAAGCCCACCAGTCCTCTGGAAGCCCCTGGCCAGGGAGGGAGGAAGGGTCTGGAGAGTAATGAAAGGTTGGAGGAAACCCCAGGCCTCACGACCCTGGCATTTGGACTGGTAGGAGAACAGACCAGCTAGAGGGGACTCCCTGTTTCCTCGTCTACCCTTCTTCTGATTCAAGTTGCCTTTTTTAATGTGGTCCCTCTGGCGCCTGACACGGGTGCCTGGGACTTCTGCCTGGTTCACTCACCCAGAGGCCTGGCCCCCAGCAGGGGACCTCACAACACTCCCAGGCCCGGGGTCCAGCCTGCAGGACCAGAAAAAACGCCTGAGACTGTCGTGAGTCTGATGAAAACCAGGACAAGGCAGGAAAGGAGGGACCCCTGAACCCTCCCTGGGGCTACTCATCAGTTCCCGCCTCTACAGTGGAACTTTCTACCCCTGTCCTATCCATCTGTCCACCTCTAACCGATGCCCTGGGTCTGTCTCCCAGTCTGGCCCAGTCTCCCAGTCTCAGACCCTCCTGTGGCCTCATGCCTTCTCTTTGGGCCCAATTAATTCACTGAGGAAAGGTAGAATTCTTTAAACTGTGGTGATTCCTGGGGGGAGGGGAGGGGAGGGAAGGGCAGGGCTCTGGCAAAGTGGTTCTTTGTGATTTAATCTGCATTTTCCCTCAATGTTCCATCTCCAGGAGGATAATTTTCCAGCCTTTTTAGGCCCTGATTGGTATCATTTCTCCAGCAATGACAGCTTTTATTTTCCCTGAAATGAATGCCGTGAAATTTCCAAGAAATATAAAAATGGATATTGTCTCAGGGAATCTACGCTTCCCACAGAAAGGCACAAAAGCAAACAGGCTTCCCCAGGAACCCCGATGCTTCAGCCACAGGGGGCTGGGAGACCCGGGCTGGGAGACCCAGGCTGGCTCCTCCACGCTTCTCCCACCCCGGCCGGAGAGTCCTCCAGGCCGCCCCTCTCCCAGACTTGCCTGCCATTCCTTGGCCTCCCCATTCCAGCCAGCCCTGGCTGGCGGCCCAGTGCAGCGCACCCCCACACCCAGCCCTGGAAGCCCCCAGCCTGGCCGGCCCTGCCACAGAGTTGGCTGGGGTTGGGGGCATGACTGCTCAGTGCTGGCTCCCTTACACAGCCCCCTTGCTATGCTCTCCTCAACCTTCTCATGAAGGAGGTGGAGCAGAGATAAGTGGGAGAGCCAGGTACTGGCCTCCAGCTCACCACTCTCTTTTTGAGGCTGCTTGGGCTCTCTCCTTGACTGTCAAGGTGACCCCCTGACTAATGAGCAAGAGAATGACAGAACTAGGCAGCTGAATGTCCAGTTTGGAGGGGCACTGACCAGAGCTGGGGTTCAGAGAAGAGGGGTGCTAGGGGCAAAGTTAAGGGTTTCAGGAGCCCACCCTCTGCCCCTACCAGATCCCAGCCCACCCCTGCTGGGCCGGGGGAGGGACGCCACCAGAGGCAGGTTCTGGAGAAGGGACTCCGACCAGCTCTCTGGGAACAGCCATCCTCATAGCAGGGACACTGACTGGTACACCCACTAACAGAATCATCAGGCTTCCCTCCAAAGGGCGTCCCCAAAGGCACAGGAGTGGGGCCACTTGCTGCTCAAACCCGCAGGCTGGGAACCCTCCAGAGACTGGACCTCTAGCCCCACCGTCCAGCGATAGGCCCCAGCCTCCCCCTCCACAGCTCCAGCAACCTCTCACCCTGGAAAACATCCCCCCAGTTTCCTGGGCTCCGCCTGCCTCCCAGGGCTCATCCATCTATTATTAACAGTACAAAATGGATTTTTAATTTGAGAAATGAAATGACTTTCCCAAGTGGCCAGGGTAGCGGGAGCGGGCAGGGGAAGGCTAGAGCCCTGGGTGACGGATACTTGCTGATCCACTCCTGTTGGAAAATTGGGTGCCCACAGCAGACTGGAGACCCCAAGGACCCAAGTCACCCATCACTCAGCCCTGTTGTTATGACCTTATGGGGTGAGGGGGTGCCCAGCAGTCCTACCTGAGCTCCCAGCGGGGTCTGCCTCTGGCCAGGCAGGGACTTGGGAGGCCTGGACCCAATGCCCTGGACCTCAAGACCTGCTCTTGGGCTTCCAGCCCGGTCCATCTCTTCCATCATCTTCCTGTCCCTCACTGCACTGGGCTCAGGAGTGACCCCTGTGCTGAGCTCCTCTACTAAGGCCCACCACCTATGTCCACTCCAGCCTGGACAACTGCCTGGGGCCCCCACTGGTCTCTGACCCCCCAGGCCCCATGCTTAATCCTCAAGATCAAATTCACTCCTGATGTGGACCCCAAGGCAGTGATCTGTTTCCCACCCTTCTCTGTCCCTCTTGGTCACTGTCTCCCCACCCTCTACCTCTCCCTCTGGTGAGTCTGGCCTATTTTCATTTCCCTGAACCTGGCTGGCTTTCCCGATCTCAGGACCTTAGCACATGCTGTTCTAGTGCCTGGGACACTCTTCTGTCATCACTTCTTCCTTTGGCCAGTTGCCACTCGCCTTCATGGGAGTCAGCCTCCCTTCTGGTCAGGTGCTGACTCACAGGTCGGGGGTCGCCCCCCTGGACCCGCCCTGCACTCCCTGCATCGTGCTCAGCTGTGTCACCCAGAGCCCAATCAGACACCGCATTTGATAGACTGGAATGATTGCACACAACTGTAGTGGGCTCGTGGGGCCCCAAGACAGGGCCCCCAGGGACAAGCCTGCACCCATCTCTCCTGGCTCTGAAATCCACCCGCTAACATTGCTCCCCTCGCCACCTCCCACACAGATGTGTCTCCGGCAAGCTCTGGGTCAGCTTTTACTTCATGCGAGAAATCTATAAGGACAGTCTTTCCTTAAGAGACTCACACCACATAAGTACGTAGGGGCCTTTCTTCACACACGCCCCCCAGGGGGAGCTCTGAGCCCATTTCAGCCGCAGCGTCCAGGCCCACGGGAGCCCCTTCAGTTTTGAAATAAATGGCACAGCACTGCGTGCACCCACCTGGCGGCCGAGCAGCTGCTCACCAGGCAGAGTTCACACACAGGGTTCAAGTCCCAGGCCCAGGGAAACAACCAAGGTGAACAACCAAATAAAATTAGTGAATACTCCCTGCCCCCCTCATTCCTGCCTGCTGCTTAAACGAAAGCAGGCACAGCACGGCCCTTCCCCCACAGCCCGGTGGGTCTCGCACACAGAAGCCTTTCCAGTCCTGACCTCCCAGGAGCATTTGTGTGTCTCCCACCCCAGTCTGGTCTCCAAATCCTGAGGCCTTCCCTGCCGTCCTGCCTGTCACCTGTCCTGACTCCGGCTCCTCTCCATCCGGGGGTTCTGACCCAGGTCCTGCCTGTGCCTGTGGCACCGGAGGCTGGCACCTTTCTCCTCTTCCTCCCTCTGAGCATCAGCTCCAAGTCCTGGCAGCTCGGCCTTGGAAAGCCTCCCTATTCCCTGCTCTGCTTCCAGTGTCCTGTCCCCCTTCTAGTCCCTAGAGCTCCCTCCACTTTTTATTTTTCCCCTTTTTTTCTCCTTCCCCTGACCCTGGACCCCAGGGCCTTGGTGCATGGCCTGCACTGTAGCTGCCGAGTCACAGGGGTGCCCCGCTGCTCCCTTCCTAACTGAGGGAGGAGGGGGTCTCTTCCCCTCCCCCGACCCCCAAGTGGCCCCTGTATCCTGCCCCTTCACACCCCACACCCCCTGTGAGGTGTCCTAGTCTGTGAGGACCCTAGTCACACTCTTGAGTGTCCCTCCTCCACACAGAGATGGTACCCCAGCCTCGGCTGAGCTGTACCTCTACCCAGTGCCTTGCTTCCTCCTTGCAGGGGGAGACATGCACCCTAAGTGCCCAACCTGGGAGCCCCCACAATAACTGCTAAGCTGTGTCTGCCTCATTGCCAAGTCTCACGGTACCCCTGGGCGGGGGGGGGCGCCTGTCGTTGTCCCAATTTATACAGGAGGAAGCCAAGGACCAGCGAAGGGAAGAAGTTTCCCCAGGCTCACCCGGCTCCCAGGGACCAAAGCTGGGATTCGAACCTGTGTCTGTGCATTTAGCATCTCAGGACATGCACTCTGTGAGCTGGGAGATGGATGGGAGCTCTGCAGGGGTGCAATAGCGCACACAGCCAGGTGAAGTCCCCATGGAGCAGGACCTGGCAATGACCTCAGCCCAGGAGTGTGTGGGGGGCTGCATCTGGGGGTCAGACAGGGTCCAAGACAGGCTTTGCCCGACACCCTTCTGGGTGGGTCTTGGCCCTCTTCCTGATGCCCCACCCAGAGCCCTTCCTGGGTCTCCCTGTCTGAAGTGGCCCAATCATTTCCATTGTCCCTGGGTATCTCCTGTGCTGCCTGTCCCCACCTGATGTCTCTGTGACTTGGTATTGTTACAAGCTCTTGTTCTCAGCTCCAGTGGGACCCTAGATCTCTGGCATAGCCCTGTCCTCCCTGCCCCACCTGAGTAGCAAGGCCTCAGTCCCAAGGCTGGTGGGGACATGGACCACAGGGAGAGAAACAAAGCAGCAAGGTGGCAGCGGTGGAGACAGGGAGCAGAGGCAACGGAGAGTTAAGCGGGCCCCCAACTCCGACTGCCAGGCTCTGAGTACTGAGTCTGGCAGATCGGCTGCAAGATGAGTAAGGCCCCAGGGACTGCAGGGAGAAGAAGGTGGACTCCAGGCCACCCACTCCCGGCAGGGCCAGCATGGTCCAACGCCTGGGACCGAAGGATGGGCAGAGCCTGGAAAAGCCCAGGACCTGAGGGGCCTCCTCTTTGCCTCACAGGGTCGCTGGCTGAGGTCCCCTCCCCCAGCACTCCATCATCATTTCAAGTGATTGGAGCTGAAGGGGATCGTTAGCTAATTAAAGCCGAAGCCACTAATTGTCTCTTGTCAGAGAGAGAGCACGGAGAGGAGACAGAGGGACTCAGAGGGGCTGGGGGTGCCGGGCGCAGGGCCTGGCCCTAGATGGGCCTCCTCCAGAGGACGTGTGTTGAGGGGGCGTGTGGGAGGCTCACTGGGGGGTGAGGGAGGACAAGTGCGCTGAAACCAGGGTTCCTGCCCTGACATCCTATTGCCCACTGCTCAGGGTTGGGGCCCAGGGTGGTGGCTGGCAAAGGATTTATCAGATTTGGGGACAGACAGCAGGATGCCAGGATCCCTAGCCCTAGGCTGGCCCCAAGCAGGGAGCCTGGCTTCCAAGCCTCTGTCCCCATGCCCATCACCCTTGCGGCCCTTGACAGGCACCCTGGCCCCACAGCAGAGCCTGCAGAGCCAGGCCTGCAGGCCCGCCTCCAGCTCCACACTTGCTGCTGGTGGGATGTCCCAGGCAAGGCCCTGGGTCAGAAGAGGGTTATTGTCTCAGACTGCTGTAGCAAGTCACCACCAGCGAAGCACTTTAGAACAGCCCAGGTTTATCATCAGTTTCTGTGGGTAGGGGTCTAGGCAGGGCAGAGCTGGGATCCCTGCTCCACGGCTCACTGCACCCAGCTCAGAGTGGGCTGGGGCCTGGCTCCCTGCCCAAGCCCACTGGGGGCCGGAATTCAGTTCTTTGGGTTGTCCCGTGTTTGCTGGCCATTGATCAGGGCCGCTCTCCGTTCCACGTGGTCGCCCACAGCCCTTGCCTTCTGGTTCCTCCACCTCCAAAGTCAGCAAGGTTAAATCTCCCAGCCAGAGGCCTCGCCATGCTTGCAGCCTGTCTTCCACACCAGTCAGAGAAACCCTGCTCTCAAAAGGCCCACGTGGCACACGCTGGTGGAGCAGTGGTTGCTACCGTCCACATACCTGCCAAGGACCCGGGTTTGTGTCCTGGGGCTGGGGAATAACCATGATGAGCAATAATATAAAATAAACGAAAATGCTTCTTCCTGCTCTCTTTTCCTCCTGTTTTCCTGCTGCACCTTCATTCCTGTCTGCACCTTTCCTGTAAAAAATAAATAAATAAAATCCCAAGTAATTAGGGCTGATAATCTCTCTACCTTAAGGCCAACTAATTTGGAATCTTAATTACATCTGCAAAATCCTTTCCTCACAGTCCCTAGATTTAGGCTTGATTAAATAATGGGGAGAAGTGTGTGTGGACACCAGGGGCCAGGAATCTTGGGGGGCCATCTTCGTATGCTGCCTGCCACGGAGACGAGGGGTCAGAGAGTGGAGGAAGGCACGCCCAGAATCTAGTCGCTGACTACCAGGCAGGGGCTGGGCTGCCAGGGCAGAGCAGACTCACTGAATCCTCACAATTCTGGGGAGATGTTTCTAGTCTTCCCAGTTAACAGAAGCAGCACGGAGGCCCTAAGAGGTGAAGGATCCTTCACAGTCACTTAGCTGGTGAAGAGGCTGGGCTGAGCACAAGGTCCACAGGCCTGACCCAGTCTTTACTGTGTGTTCTTAGGAAAATTGTGTGACCTCTCTGAGCCTCTTTGACAGGAAGGGTACTGAGGCCTGCTCCCCATAGACAGGTAGGCCAGACTCAGGCCCTGCTGCAGGGCATCAGCAGACCCTTGCCTGGCCTCCCCGACCTGCACGTGAGCCCCTAAGGCACCCAGCAAGATGGGGTAGAACAGGGCCCTGGATGTCAGCTTCACTTGCCACCATTCTGGCTTCTTCAACCCCCGGGTATGATGTCCCTGAGACTGAGGGGTCTATGTTTACAGGGTGGTGGGGGCTGACATGAGACACAAGGACCCCAAGATTAATGGCCAGGAAATCACTGCTCGCCCAAGAGACTGAGTCCTTTAAAGAACCGAATAGGGGCTTTCAGCCTTTATTCCAGGGGTGGTGTGAGTGTTTTCAGGGTGCCTCCCCCAGCCCTAAGTGGGTGCCCGCCCCACTCAGCTGGGCATCTCTGACACTACAGGCCAGGTGGGGAGAGACCATGAAGGGGCAGCGGCTGCCTGCTCCCCACCCTCCCCCACCCCCATGAGAAAGGCTGCCAGTGGGCCTCCCCACCCCTCCCCACCCCCATGCCAGAGCTGCCTGCTTCCTTCCCTCCCTCCCTCCCTCCCTCCCTCCGTAATGGGGCTTAATCATAACATGCATTAGCTAAGGCCTGCTGCCTGCAATTACCGCTTCAATCAGCCACCCACCATGGCCGCCCCCAGCCTCAGGCCACCTGTGGGCACACCGCACTCTGCCCTCCTCAGCCCCCTCCCCAAGTGCAGCCCAGATGCCCCAGGCTGTGCGGATGGACAGAGAAGTGACCCTGGGCAGCAGGTGCTCTGGGCGGGGGCGGCCAGTAGACAGAGCTGGAACTCAGGGTCACAGGCAATTATTTTAAAAGCCTGTTGGAACAGTACCGCCTTCCCAGTGCGGCGCATCCAGGGGGCTGCACTGCCCCAGGCTGCTGACACGCCTGTGTGCACCCGGTGTGCACACTCACCAGTCACACACTCACAGGCGTGGGCGAGCACCGGCACCTGAAGACATGGGTGCTGCCAGCTCCAAGGTGTGCACACGGGGGCCCCTTGGGCAGCAGCCCTCCTCTGGGGGGGGGGTGCCCAGCACACATCTGCTGGTGCACTTCGGTTTCCCTAACCTAG
>RJWH01002653.1:0-37411 GCA_004363575.1 Solenodon paradoxus
GAATATTTATTTAGTTGCTCATTTTTTATTGTTCCTTCTGACCCTGGGTAGTAAACCCTGGTCCTTGGACTGTATGTGGACTATTCTGGAGCTGAGGTCTTAAGGCCTGAGACGCCAGGGCCCTCACCAATGATACTTTTTAAGGAAATAGAACAAACAATACTGAAATTTATATGGAACCACAAAAGACCCTGGAAAACTAAAGTCACTTGAGAAATGAGAAAAAAAATGGAGGTACTGTGTTACCTGATTTCAAACTGTATTACAAAGGGACAGTAATTTAATAATATGGTGGTAGACTAAAATACACACATGTAATCACTGAGTAGATCTGAGAGTCTAGAAAAAAATTGTTACATATTTTCACAGTGACTCTATGATTAAGTAGCCAGGAACATGCAACGGAGAAAGGAAAATCTCTTCAACAAGTGTGCTAAAAGCCTGGAGAGAAATTAGCAAAAGAATAAGATTATAGCCCTCTCTATCTCAAAACACACACAAAAATTAAAGTGGATTAAAGGTGTGATAAGAAGAACTGAAAATATCAAACACATAGAAGTAAACAGAGGTGATACATTCCATGATGGCAGCGTAGAGACACCTTCAGGGACTGAGCTACAATATCAAGGGAAACAACAGGACCCCATCAAACCCGGAAGCTTGTGCACAGTTAAAGAAATATTAGAAATATTAGCAGAAAGAAATCATGACCCACTGAATGGTAGAAGGTATCCGCACATCAATATTACGATAGTTTTATATCCAGGTATTTAAGGAGCTTACACAATTCAACAACAGGTAACAAACAGCCCAATGAGCAGAAGATCTTAATCAGACAGTTCTCTGAAGAGGACAGATGATCAACAGGCACACGGGATATATTTCACATCACACTTTTTTAGGGACATGTAAATCAAACCGCAATGAGATATGATTTCAGACCTGTCAGAATGATTTACATCAAAAAGTTTAGTAACAACAATGTTGGTGAGGGTGCGGAGAAAAAGAAAGCTTCTGGTATTGTAGCTGCAAATGGGAATTTGTGTCGTCGTCAAAGAGTATGGAGGTATCTCAATAAACTGAAAAATATTACCATGTGATGCAGTGACCTCACTTTTGGGTATCCAGCCAAAGAATATGAATGCCTGACTGAGAGAGATATGTGCCCCTATGTTTACTGAAGGATGATTCACAGTGGTCTAGATATGAAAGCAATCTAAGTGACCATCACTGGTGATCAGGTAACGGAGCCTGGCACACACACACACACACACACACGCACACACACACGCACACACACACAGAGAAACACTACTTGGTGATAAATAGGTGAAATTTACCACAATCCACAGACTGTGTTTCCGCTTTCCTCTCAGCTGTCTCAGATATTAATCAACTCCATCCTCAGGACCCCGTCCACCTCTGACAGACGCACCGTGCTGGCGGGGGCGGGTCCTATCACGCCAGTTGTGATGTTCTTGGTCCCTGACCAGGATATGCAGGGGTGTGGGGTCAGTGGTTAAGCCTCAAGACTCCTTTGTAGGTGTCAACCTGACTCAGACCCACGCCAAGGGACCTGGGGACCCTGTAACCCCATAATTTCCCAGATTCTTCACTGGGCAAAAAGAGCAAGTGTTCAGTCTAAGCACCTTTCACAGGATTACAAGAGCGAATGAGCGCTCTAAGTGTGGGTGGTGCATGTCAGCACTAAAAGGTCCACTCTCACACCCCTGATGCTGAGGTTTAAAGCCACGAGCAGCCTGGGTGATGGGGGATCTGCGAGACCACTCTGCACTGACACTCGCTTCCTTGCGCCTGCTACGGAGCCTCTGTCTCAGGAGGAATGAACAGACAGTAGGGCCAGGATGCTCAGCTGAGCCGCCTGTGTCCTGACGCCCACCTATTTGAGAGCATGGCTCTTGTTTCCATCTCCTCTTCCCTGCCATATAGCTGCCCTGCTAATCTGATCTCTCCATCGGGACTGTGTCCAGGGAAGGAAGAGGGATGCAGACACCCTCTCTACCATCGGTTATGCCTTTCCCACCTCCACCAAGTCTTCCTGAATTCCTACACCTGCGGGAGGGGACATGTCTGGAACCCACACCCATGTAGGATGCGCCTTGAAGCCTTCTTCACTGGCTGTCAAGAGCACCTCGAAGGACGCTCCTTGCTGGAAGGGAAAACCATGTCCAAACTCCTTTGAGCCCCACACTCCCTGCTTCTTGGTGTTAAAGACCACCAAGGACGGGTCCACGCGGGGGCTGACATGCAGGGTGTAATCAGCAGCCAGTCGCTCTCTATACTACAAGTTCATGTGACCCTGTAGTTGGATGGAGGTAAATAAGCCACAGAGAAGCCAGCGACTGAGAACCACAAGATTTTGGACAAAGGCTATGGGCTAGAAATTATAATACATAGCACATCGAAAAATACAGAGGTTTAGATGGAATATGACACAGAGCAGAGCATGGTTTTGGGGCTGGTGGCCAAGAGCTCAGATCCAGGGTGTCTGCAAACCTAGAGGAGGCCTGAACCTCCTGCACCTACCTGGGTCGCTATGCTATGAGGGTCTACCCCATGGAGTCCAGGAGCTGCTGAGGACAGAGTGCTCCCATCTCTCAGTTCATGCTCCCTCCCAGAGGACTAGGAGCAGCACAAAGGAAATAAGTCCAGGCATCCTATATTTCCTAAAGCTTAAAGTTACAGCACTTGAGAAGACATAGGCTTTATACCCAAACCTCTTACATGCCCAGGCTACCCCCAGATTACGGAACTTATTTTGGCAGTTTCTGGCACTCAGTGTGGGAGTCATAAAACTGTACGTAGAGCTGTGAGATTGTCTTGTAATTCGTAGATATTTAGGAATATGTGGGTTACCCAAGGACACAGAAGGGGGTGAAGTAATGACATTAGATTCCATCAGCTCTGAAGCGGCCTGGGAACTCGAAGACCCCAGTGGACAAGGCTGCCCATCTCTGGGTGGTTATCATTTCATATTAGCTGAGACAAGACTCATTGATTTTGAGGTCTCAGCTATTATCAAGGTTTGTGACAACATCAGGAATTCCCACCATGGTATCAGCTCCAGTGCCGCTGGGCAGTGAGCTTTTAGGGAATGCTCAGCTTGAGCAGGGTGATGCAGAGAGTACCTATGAGTGGAAGAGGCCAGTCAATGGGTCAGCCCCTCAAAGAAAAAGATTAAGACAGACCTTGAGGAAACAGATCGCAGGGCAGGCAGAGAGAGAAAGAAAGACACCCACACAGGGAAGGAGATGGAGAGAGAAACACAGAGAATCAATGGAATAGTGTTCAAAAGAATGAAGAGGAGATACCAAGAGGGAGATGGGAACAAAGGGAAAGTTGGGTGAACACAGGAGCCACAGCCCAGACACTTCAGATACGCCAACACCCACCTTCTGCTTTTTATAGAAGGTCAGCCAGACCCCACGCCCCTCTATGCTGGTGCAGTGATGGGTGAAAACCAGCATCCCCGACCCTGAAGCTCACCGCTGCTTTCTCACCGATGGCTACGGCAGTGGTGGGTGCGGTGGGTTACCTAATGGTGGGGTGGGGGTGGGTGCAGAGAATGGAAATAAAATCAGACTCATTCCCAGACAGGCCTGCCACAGACCTGGGCCCTGGAGACAGTCACAACACCGTTTCCTGGTAACTCTGATTGTAGTCCTGACACCCCACTCCTCATGGGAGCTCCCAGATGCCCCCCTCATCCCTGAGATGCCCAAATAGTGCGAAAATCAAAGATCTCCCTTTTCTACTCCCCTGATTCTAAAAAGCCTTTCCTCCAGAATCCAGGAGACACAAACACTGGAGATCTCTATAAATCAAACAGAAAAAAGTGCAAGAGAAATATGCCTGTGTTACAGGTTACTTTAGACATAATTAGGTGGTTTTGAACACAGTGTTTCAAAGAAGGATATTTCGCTTTTCTAAACACTATGGAACTACTTTCTTTGTCAGTAAATGATATGTGTGTAATTTGAAAATAACACGCTAAGTCACTGAGTGATTCAAGGTCTACCTCAGATTTAAAGGATAGTCCCTATGCCCACACTGTGTTTAACCATTATGCCCTCCCTCTGCTGCACTGATGTTCGAGAATCATAAATTAATATTAGTCAGTAATTTAGTTCTAGAGCCAATGAAATCACCCACACTCATGTCTAAGAAAATCAATAAAAATGACAATCATTCTTAACAATCCAATGAAATTAATTCATAATAGCCTAATGTAATTAAATTTTGCTCTATTTAATTCCAGTTCTTCGTAAGTTCTGAAATTCTTGCCTGGGTTCATGACCAGGTGTCAGGAGAAAAGCCAATATGAACAAGAAAACATTATAAGTCATGTGCTTCATCTTCCTCTATTCAGCCGCTGGCCTGCAACTTGGGTTCATTTCTGCCAGAATATTTCCTTCAAAAACATACTGTAGAGTGTGCCCTGGTGGCCTAGCCATCTGGTACATGTGGGAGCAGTCCCACATCACATCCCAAGGTCCCGGGTTCAAGACCCAGGGCTGGGGGAACAACCAATGTGAACAACTTCATAAAATAAAGTGATTCCTCTACCTCTTTAAAATATATTGCCTAGAATCATAGGCCACTGTGGACAATACCAACTATCCATTTAGCTAAAGTTGGCAATGGTAGACTTCCAAAAGAGAACAAGACGAAATGATTAGTTACTTCAGTAAAAAGACGGATTTGCTTAATTTGTCAAAGATCTGATTATGTTCACTTGAAATCACTTTGATAAAAGAAAACACATTTGCTTTTAATTATTTGAATATTTACACTTGTGAATTAAGTCATAAAAAAACTGTTATTTTCTCAATGAAAGAAAATCGAAGGTTATCTTAATGAGTATACTATTGTTATTAAAGCTTTATTTTTATTAAAAATGTATAATAAATTTATCACACTAATCTAGCATGACCACATAAACATTTCTTTGCTTAGATTACTTGTCCTGGAACCTTCCATCACTTCCCTTCCTACATTCAGCCTTCAAAGTGTGCATTTCCTCTGCAATTCTGAAATAAACAGTCTCATTTTAAGACAAAATTACCTTTTTTCTCCTCAACATAACATATTCCTTATCCCCCAGCTTTCTTTTACTAAAGAAACAAATCTTATTTACTTACAGACACTTCTTTCTCTTATTATTTCCAGGGATGTCAATCATATACATAAATTAAAAATCTTAACCCTTATAAAACGTACTTCTAGTGATCACTAAGATAAGCAATTGGGAACTATTAGAGCACTATTCTTGAAATTAATAAAGTTATGTGTGCATTTTATAATTTCTAGAAGACACGTTCCCCGAACAGAACAACATTTCAATAAAGTAAAAGATATATTTACTTCTAGAGCCAAATCCTTATTTTTTTCTGTAATAGGGAACTAAAAGTAAATTAACCTAAGTCCAATCAGTATTTTATCCTGCTTCCCCTGTTAATGAACATGACTTCTTTTGGATTAAGAAACTCAGGAAGAAAAAATTACTATTCTTAATGTTTATAATTCTAAAAACATACCTGTTTGAAGATAAATGACAAAACTGAGGGCAGCTTTCATTTACCAAAAATTATGCCAGATCATATTCACTTGAAATTTGGGAGCGGGCATTCGTTTATATTATCTTTCTGCATTTTAGAATGATTTACGGACACATATTTATGTGTATCATAGGTTCATAGAACTCATTTTGCATTAATGTTGGTAATTTCACCAGGTAGAAAAATAATTATCGTAGACACGTGCACAGCACAGAGACAGATGTAAGTGGACACCACACAGTCTTCATTTTAACATTTTCCACGAATCATGGCCCGCACATTCACCAGGGCTTAATGTTTGTAGGAGACTTTTATGAATTTTAATTGCCCTTGACATGATGTGGAGAGAGGACCATGGATTCCCATTTGGATAAGAAAATGCCCTCTGCATTTCTTTACTATTAAGATTCACCTCCAAGTCATACACTTTTAAGAGCGACATAGATCAGGATTTCTGGAAGAAGCCAGGTACACTTCCCCACAGTAGAATTTTGTGTTTCCTCATACTGTAACTCTCAGCTTCTAAGTTTGCTAAATTTCTAACCAGAGATCATGTATTTTAAAATGCTTATTTTAAATATCTTGTTAGGTTTATTTCAGGAGAAATAGAAACTATTTCTGCAAGTATTACAACTCCAGATATCCCAAATTTAGTTACTTTCCAAAAAACAAACAAACAAACAAACACAGGGATGACTGAAATAATCCCCCTGGAAGGCAGCACCACATCCTACAAACAAATGGAGATGGACTCATTCCCTGCAAACACACCTCCCCAAATCACAGGAACAGCCGCGTTCTGAGAACACACAGAGAGGATGAAAGGAAAACCTCATTTTCATCTCACCCTTTTGTTTTTCCTCCTTATGAAAAATGCTAACACAAATGATAGCTAGTGTGTTGTGAGGAGGAGAAAGACTGAAAAGTGAGAGATCTAAGAGATTATCTTAAATTCTTTCAGTTGTCATGGATGCCGGTCAATCTTGTAAAAACAATTTTAGAATCTTGGGTGCTTGCAGGCTGAAAAAAATACCAACTAAAATCATTGTCCACCTAGATCCATGGTTTTCAAGTTTGCAGAGCAAAAAGTTAATTTATAGTACGTCAAAAAGTCCACCGGTCACTTATAATCTCCTTTGGTGTGCTTGTCCACTCACACAAGAATTTAGAAGAGCGAGGCCCGTCAGCGTCGTAAACGAGACCCGATGGAGTCTGAAAAAGGAATTTCCACTGATAAAGCACACAAAGCAAATCTGAGTACTAACCAACACCCTCCCACAGGTCCTTCTGCTTGAGGCCCCGCCGTGAACAGACCTGGGGAATCCACCTCTTGATCTCTAAGAAAGACTAGTGGCCTCAACCAAGCGGGGCTCCAGGCCCTTGGAGACAGGGACCTGCAGAAGCAGATGAGCTCCAGAGGCCCGACCGGGCACCTCACTCACATCCAGGGGACACCAGTCCATGAGGGCAGATCTTTTGAAAACCTTTTTCTGACACTGTATGTTAGCCTGAAATTCCAGAAGTTCCTTAAATGTCCATCATTTGGGATGAAAGAAGGTTATTCAGGATCCACAGATTCAGATAGAAACTTAAAATGGGCCTCAAGGAAAGTCAAAAGTTGGAGTTTTTATGGGAGGTAAATGGAAGATGATTTCAGGTATTAAAGAACAGAGTTAATTAGTGAAAACAAGCTTAAAGTATTCTATTCAATACAAAAATGGCTGCTCATTTTATTCTCTGACTAAAAGACTGAAATCCTCAGGCTTTGTCATCTGATTTGCCATCTCCATTTTCAAACAATCCTTTGCTAGAAGTTTTTAAAAAATCATTTGCTTGTGGGCATTCCCCGGTGGAGTGGCAATTAGGTCAGTCAACATACATCCCAAAGACCTGGGATTGGTTAACAGGGCCAGAGGGAACAACAAATATGAACAACTAAATAAATGTAAATACAATGGGTGAACCTCGGTGAAAAGTGTTTGATTCACATCCCTAAACCTGGGACAGAATCGCTGACCTGCTCTCAGGGCAGCAGGTGTGATATGCAGGCGCAGATGTATGTTGTTGGGGAGCCAAACTTTACCTCTACCTTCTCAGAGTTCTCCACTGGGCCTGAGAGCTCAGCTGATGGGCCAAACAATAGATTAGCAGGAGAAAAGCACACACTTTTATATCTGTTTAATAGGACACTGGCGCCTTTACAAAGGAAAGGAAGTCTCCAAGAAATGGCTAAATCTACTGACTTTTATCTAATGTTAAACAATAGAAAATAGTTGTGGCAAAATAACTAAACAATTATGTGGGGCCAGTTAAAAAAGATTACATTTATGTTAACAAGCCCTGTTTGTTGCAACTGGCTGTATCTCATCTTGATGATAATTTCCTTTAATTCAGGGAGGGTGTCTTCCACTGGGGAGTTTGTCTCCCTTTTTAGGAAGACAAGGAGATGACAGGATGCTCTTTTTCTCCCTTTATTTGCCCTTGTTCCTGGGCTTCCCATGGTCTGCACTTCAGCCAGCTCTGGTTCGTGATCTCAAAATGCATATCACGGGGTGACTAGTGCCCTCCCTCAGGGTTTGTCGGGCACAGGATCTCTTCGTGTCCCAGACGGAACCAGAGGCACAGAACATGGCAGCCAGGTGACTTTCACCCCATTTCCCGTATTTACTGAGCACCTCTGTGACCAGGCCCTGCTCTGGGCACCATGGACACAGCAGTGATCACCAGGCATGTGTCCTGCCCTCGGAGCCCCCGTCTCCAACTGAGGCTGTCACAGGTGGTTATCACAGTCCAGAGTGTGAGCTGGGGTGCGGGGCAGACATCCCGGGCTCTAGGCAGCAGCCATCCTGGGAGAGACGTGCAGTTCCAGCCCCAGCTCAGCCTCTCCGGACTCAGGATTTCATGTCGGAAATGGGCATAAGAGTCTTGACTGCAGGAAGCAGGAAGACAGGGCTGGATGAATGCTGGACCATGAGCTTTCTCTGTCGCTGTGGTTATTAACTGTCATCGGATTAGCTAAAAAGGAGGGACCCTGCACCTGGGAGCCCTCAGTACTAGTGGAGGATCAGAGACCCAGAAACTGAAGGTTACACAGCTTGGCCCAGCGCCAGGGTAGTGCCAGGTGCGGGCAGGGGGATGCGGACAGACGTGGGGTGTGTCAACGGCACAGCCACGCCCTTCTGTTTGTCTAGGTCCCGCTGTCCATCACCACCGCCGCCACCGCCGCCTGTTCGGCGTCCCAGCCAGACAGGAGCTTTGCGAGGGCTGAGGGAACAGAACATTCGGGCGTCCCTGCCCCAAGGCTGCAGGAGACCCGGGAAGGGCTGGGCGCTGGCTGACCTCCTGCTGCACAGGAGAAAGTGGGCGTGGAGGTGTCTGTGAAGTGTCTGGCCTCTGGATTCCGACTGGACCCAAACCACCCCAATGCTCCCTGCTCCCTCAGACACCTCTTCTTGAGTTGGCTCGTGGGTATATTTTGCTCATTTTTTGTGTTTCTCTCTCCACCTCTTTCCCTGTGTGACTTTCCTTTGTCTCTGCTGGATCTTCTCTCTGCTCTTTGCTGGTCTCAATCCTGCTGCTTCTGCCCTGGGGGCTGACACATGTGTCTGTCCTCATTTCCCTGGGTCACTTTCCCCCACACGCCCCGCTCCTGCAGGACACGCAGCAGAAGACGCTGCTTTCCCCTGCGGTGAGAGCGAGTGGGGCTTTCTCAGCAAGGCTAACAGACGCGTCCCCAGTCCCCACGGTCATGTGTACATGGCCAAGGCCCTCCTCACCTCTCTCACGGCCGGAAGGTGAGGACCCCAGGACCGCTCTTCTCCCAAGATGTTCAGAACCCCTAGGCTAAACCTGACTGACAATCAGATGTCTTCAATTATTTGCCTCCTCACTGTGTATTCGGGTCCCTACATAATCTTACAATCTCATGGCTCCTACCATTAGTCTTTTTTTGTACTGATTTTTATTTTTACACATTAAAATAAACTCATGTGTAGTTTCCCCATCCCTCATGTGCATGTTAACACACCCCACCCTCCCCCACATCCCCGAGTATTCTCACCGTGGTCCCGGGGACTCCGCCGCCATTTCTGCCCCTCCCCACCCTCCCCCCATTCTCTATCGGTCACCTCAGTTCTGCTGCAAATGTTTCAGGGTTGGTTTTGTTTCAGCTGTTCCTTTGTTTGGTCTCTTCAAGTTCTACGTGTGAGTGAGGTCATCTGGTCTCTGTCTTTCTTCTTTTGACTTGTCTCACTTAGCATCGTCCCCTCTAGATCCATCCATGTGGATTCAAATGACAGGACTTCATCTCTTCTAAGGACTGTGTAGGATTTCACTGTGTGTATAAGACCACATCTTCTCCATCCAGCCATCTGACGTTGGGCACTTAGGCAGTTTCCAGTTCTTAGCTACTGCGAACAGAGC
Organism: Solenodon paradoxus; assembly: GCA_004363575.1. NCBI lineage: Eukaryota > Metazoa > Chordata > Mammalia > Eulipotyphla > Solenodontidae > Solenodon > Solenodon paradoxus. Next base: position 10,002 of record RJWH01002653.1, read on the forward strand.
TGCAGTAGACATGGGGGTGCACACTTCTCTGTAGATGGGGTACAATTGTATCTTCTGGGTGGATGCCCAGAAGAGCAATGGTGGGATCAAATGGGGCTTCCCTTCCATTAGTCTTACGATTTCCTGCTAAGCCCTCGGTAACTCTGGAAATTTGTTCCCTGCGCATATGGGACCTTGGTCTCCATCCTATGACTTCAGATCCCTGGGAGTGAAGAGAATGTGGACAGACTGAGCGGTGCCAACGTCCTGCGATAAAGGAACCACTAGGATGCTCCTGGGCAGGGATAAGGGCTCCTAGACGCCTTCAACACCTGAGCCTACGGCGACTCGTGGCCTGGTCCCCCTTGAATATGGCCCAACCTTATCCTGTCTCTTAAGGGGTCTACTATCTTCAATAAATCCCACTTGCTTTTGTTTTCGAAAAAGCACGTGGGACTATCGGAGTCCTGACACTGCTCCTCATCCTCTGAGCAGTGGGGCCATCCAGGCCATCAGCATAAGTTCTTGGCTGCTCCAGACTGGGAAGGAAGAGGACCCAGACCACGGCATGGCGACACGCACTAGATGCGTGTGCCCAGGTCCCTAATGGTATTTGCTGCCCTGGATCCGGGCTCCCTGGCACCAGTGCACAGCCCCTTCTTCTGTGGTGAGGGACACCCCTGGGCCTCTGCACATGGCTGAGCGCTGCCCACTGAGTCCTGGTCAGTCAGCCTTTGACCTTAGTCTGGATCGTTTGGGGCCCCCATGTCTATTGGATACAACCCCCCCACACACACACCTGCAAGGTCCTCCATCAGCCTCCCAAGGAAAGAGGGTCAGAAGGCTACGTCAGTCCTGCCTGTCAAACCCTGCTCTGATGAGTCCACGATGGTCTCCATGGGTGAGCGCAGCACCCGAGCTCCTGAACAGGGGTCACTTCACCCTTCCAGCAGGGCTGCCCTTCAAGGTGCTCCTCATCACCTCCCAAGAGAGCTTCAAGGCAAGTGTTCTCCAGGGTTGGGGACCAAGACCCAGCTCCTTCCTAAAAACGGAGGGTCAGGGAGGCCATGGAATGTGTGGGGAACAGAGACTTGTTCAAAACTGGGCAGGGCGTCCCCTGCTTCTTCTTCCCCTCTGTCACCCCCGCATGTCAGGTGGTGACAGAGACAAGCACACAGGGGCAAGACTCATGATCCCAGGGCCAGGCGTCCTGACTAGGACATGGAGCCCAGACTAGCATCCCCACCCTGCACCTGTTCACTCCTGCCTGAGGCAGGGGCTCTGTTGCAGGGCCAGGAGGCTGCGGGCAGAGCCCAGAGGCACGTGCTAGGCTGAAGGGTCTTCACAGACCCTCCACCACCCCGGCTATTCACCACTTTAACTCTGCATCAGGGGTGTGGAATGGACACCGTAATGATGGTAATGACACCCTCCCTATAAACACAATTAAGAACTCACGCCCTCCCCATGTTCACTGCAGCACTATTCACAATAGCAAAGTGCTGGGAACTACCTAAATGCCCAACGACAGAGGAGTGGATAAAGAAGATGTGGTCCATACACACAATGGAATACTATGCAGCCATCAAAAGGGGAGAGACTGCCATTTGTGACAACATGGATGAACTTGGAGAGAATTACACTTAGCAAGATAAACTGGAAGGAGAAAGACAGACATTGTATGACAGCACTCATATGATGTGTCTAGAGACAGAAAAGAAATTAATGTCATAAATTAAACAACACTAAACATGAAGAGAGAGGTGTGTGTGTGGGAGAGAGAGAGAGAGAGAGAGAGAGAGAGAGAGAGAGAGAGAGAGAGAGAGAGAGAGAGAGAACTACTCCAAACAGCTATGACAGCTATAGACTCTGTGGTAGGAGACAAAAAGGCAAATCAAAGGGTACTGAAGTGACAGGGGAGGGGTGGGGGAAACGGGATGAAGAGAATTAACTGTAAGTGAAGGGAGAAAAAAAAGGGGGGGCAGGAATATTGGGAATCCTACTGTGTTATATGTAAATGAGAAAACACTACTATATAGACCTCAAAACAAGTTAATGTCAAAATGTAATATCCCTTCCATTTAAAAAAAATTACAAATAATATTTAAATGAAAAGAAAAAAAAAAAAAATACGTGCCCTGCCATCAACTCATCTAATCCCCAGACAAAAGGTGACAGTGAATTCATTCTTTAATCACTGGGGACCCTGGAGCCTGGCAAGTTATGTGATTGCCCAAGTCACACAGCGAGGATCCCAGTCGAGAATGACCCGCTGCAGACTGTGGAAAGGGGGATCACCATCTTTCCACCACAGGACCCCCACGGAAGCGTGCAGGTTGGGGTTAGGTCAGGACATGGACTGTGAAGGTGGAGCCTAGACATCTAAACTCAACCAAGAAGGAGAGGTGAGGGACAAGGGGCGGGACAAGGGGCGGGCTCGATGGAGTCTCAGCCCCATGTCTGTCTCTCCTTCATCTAAAGAGGAAAACAGGTTCTGAGAGGTGAAGACTCTGGCTAAGCTCACACAGCGATTGTATGGCTGAATGGGATTTCTCTTGATCACCCAGGGCCTCTTTCGTCTGCAAAGGCCTTGGGAGGGTCGAGATTTGGAAGCGGTGCGGCTTCATACTGTGCTGTCATCTCAGGTGTGAAACGACGAGTGCGCGCGTGCGCAGGTGCATATACTTGCAGCCGGGAAACTTCTCCTTCCGAGAGAGAGCTCTGCGGGCCGGGTCGTCACCGGGCGTCTTTCCACAACCCGCTTCGCTCTTCTAAACACGCGGTGCGCGGTCTCCCCTCCGGGCGTAGAGGGAAGCGTCCTCATCGCCGACCTTGTTTTGTCACTTAGCACCATGAGTGCGCCCTGCTTCACTCACGGGCAGGACTCCACCAGCATGTCCCCCGAGTCCCCCCGGAGTCTGGTGGGGTCGCCTCCTCCTCTCAACCCAACGGTGCTGAGCGGCCTTGGACCTGCTGAGCCAACAGCTTTTCCGCTTCTTATCTTCATTCTGATTACAAAATGCATTATTCTAGAATTTATAGCCTTTTTAATAATTAAACTTCTAAAAAGATTAACGTATTTTGTACACTTTTAAATCCAGATACATATATTGTATTATATCCCATCATTCCCTCTCCTATTTTATAAGATATAATTGACATAGGGGTGTGCCATGGTGGCCTAGTGGTTTAGTACACCCTGGGAGTGGTCGCACACACATCCCAAGGTTCTTAGTTCAAGACCCAGGGTCTGCGGGAACAACTCATGGAAACAACTAAATAAACATAAATGCTTCTTCCTCCTCTCTCCTCCTGCCTGCCTGCTCGCCTTCATTCCTGCCTGCACCCTTTCCTTTAAGAAAATAAGAATCAGAGTAATTGACATGACATTGTAGAAATTTATAAAGTACAGACATAGTAATTCGAGATATGTTAATATCGCAAACGTTTACCACAGTTTCATTGACATCCATCAATTCACAGAGTTGCTTTTGTTTTCTTGCAATGAGAACTTTTAAGATCTCTTAGGAGCTTCCAAATATACAATATAACATTGTCAACAATAGTCTCCAGGCTGTCTGTGACATTCCAGGATGTATTTAAATTATAACTGGAAATTGGTGTCCTGTGAAGCCTTCGCTATTTCACCTCTTTCATCCCCACATCAGGCAGCTGTCAGTCTGTTCTGTTTCACTGGGTTTGTTTTTGTCAGATTCCACACAGAAGTGAGATTATGCAGTCTTTTCTGGGCAACTTATTTTACCTAAAGCATGCTGTGTGTATCACGTCTGTTGGTGGCTGTTAACTCCTTGACTTTGAGCACATCCCCAAACTTTATTATTTTGCGTTCCTCCCCCACAGCTTACATTTTGATGTCTTCTTTTATGTCCTTTGCATGTATTCCTTGACTAATTTTTGTTACTTTAGTTCATTGTACTACTTTTTCCTTTTCCTCTTCGTGCTTGCCTCATAAGTGATTGATGCACCACTTTTACTTTTTTCTTTCATGCATTTTCTTGTTGTTAGGGGCACTTATTTTCGTTTGAGAGAAATGCCTTAAACATTTTTTGCAAAGCCAGCTTTATGGTGATGAACTCTTAGTTTTTGCTTATCTGGGAAAAAAATTTTAAGAGGAAGGCAAGCAGGAATGCAGGCAGACAGGCAGAAAGCAGGAAGGAAGAGATAGGAAGAAGTGTCATTACTTATTCATTCATTCATTTTAGTTGCTCCCCTGTCTTAGGCTGCGAACCTGGGTCCTTGGTTTATATGTAAACTGTGCCCCAGGCATGGGCTTCACCAGGGTGCTCCTCTCTGGGAAACTCTTAATCTCTTCTTCCATTCTGAATGGTAACCTTCTGGGTATAGAAATCTGGGTTGGAAGTTTTGTCCTTTCAGCACTTGAAATATTCCTGCCACTCTCTTCTGGTTTCTAAAGTTCCTGTTGAAAGTCTGCTGATAGTCTTGAGGGGTTTCCATTTATGTAACAAGTTGCTTGTCTCTTACTGCTTCTAAGATCCCCTCTTTACACTCAGTACATCCTTTTAAAGGAAAGGTGCAGGCAGGAATGAAGGTAGGTAGGCAGGAAGAGAGAGGAAGAAGAAGCACTTTGTTTATTTTTATTTATTTGTTCCCATTGTTTGTTTCTACCAGTCCCCAGTCTTGAACTCAGGACATTGCGATGTACTAGAACCCGGCCCAGGACTCGAACCCAGGGATATGTGGCTTGCTCCTTCTGGGGTGATTGACCTAACTGCCACTCCCCCAGGGCGTACCAACTAGGTACGTTTTAATTATGTGTTCAGGTGTGGATCTCTTTAGGCTCCCGCTTTTCGAACTCTGAGAGACCTGAAACTGGAAGTGCTTTGGCAATTCTTTCCTCATTTTGTTTTTGGACCTTTCTCTTTTTTTTTTTTTTCCTCTCTCTCTCTCTCCTTTTGGGACCACTGTAACGTGAATATTAGTCCTCTCGATGTTTCCCAGAGGTTCCTTAAGTTGTCGTCATGTTTAAAATTATTTTCTCGCTTGGCTGTTCTGTCTGGGTGAGCTCTGTTGCTTTGTCTTCCAGCTCACTTATCTGTTCCTCTGCTTCTCCCAAGTTTGGTTGCATCCTTATGATCAGTAATTGGAATTCTTCAGGTGGCTTGCTTAGACGCTTTTCTTTACAGTCCTTTTCCATTTTATCTGCATCATATTCCTCTGTCTCCCTACTTTGCCTGATCCTTTGCTCTCCTTTCTGTGTCTCCGTGAACTCGACTCCCTCCCCTAGTCTTGTAGGAATGTCCTTGTGCAGATGCAGGTGCTGTCCCTGGAACTCAGTGCCCCGTGGCCAACCTAGTTACGTGGATTCCCTGTGCGAGCTATGCCAGTCTGACTGGTATGTCATTTCAATGGCGTGTGGGGCTGTCCGCCCGCCCACAGATGGTGGGGGGTACACTGGGGGCCTGCACCCCTGGTGTGATACAGCAGGCTCACAGGAGTCTCCAGGGCACGGCCGCTGTGCGGCCAGCAGGTGGAGCTGCTGGCCTGTCCCCGCCACACCTGCGTGCTTTGTGGTGTGTGTCAGTGCCCTGTGGCAGTTTCAGGGGCCAGGCTGTAACCAGCCATTATATTGCCTGGATGGGTGTAGGTCTCAGAAGGGTTCTCCCACAGTCTCCCTAGTAGGTCAGGCAACGGGTTCTAACATAACACCAACTAGAATGTATATATACACACACACACACACACACACACACACACACACACATATTGTGCATGGGTATGCGTGCGTGTATACATATATGTGTATGTACATATATATGTGTAAATATTTAGTGCCCCCTTTAGCTCAGGTGGCTAAGGCACAGACTCTGAAAGCCATGTACCCAGTTTTGAAACTTGCAATGGAAAAGAATCCTTCAAATGAAATACAAATTAGTTACTATACATACACATATCTATTTTACAAGACTTTTGACAATATTTTTCAAATACTGGAAAGTTGAAATATATATTATATATAAGACGTGTATCTCAGAGCCCCCTGGTGGAGCAGTGGTTAGGTCAATTGCCTCTAAAGGAGCCCACGACACATGCCCCTGCGTTCGAGTCCTGGGTCGGGGGGAAAACAAGCCGTGTGCACAAGTAACTAAAAATAAAAGAAAGTGTTTAAATATATATATAGCTAGAATTTCCTGAGTCCCTATTATGCATTACTCACTGTGCTAACCATTTTTTTTCTTTTTTTTTTTTAAGGGAAAATAGAGGCAGGAATGAAGGAGACGAGGCAGAAGCACGTCATTAGTATTTAGCTGTTCACATGGATCGTTCCCCCAGTCCTGGGTCTTGAACCTGGATGTATATGGAACTACTCCCAGGTGGACTAGACAGCTAGGACACGAGGGCACACCCCCTAACCATTTTCTCTAACCTCAAAATGACCCTCAGAAGTAGATAGTCTTCCTGTTTTGCAAACGAGACATCTGATTCACAAAACGGTTAGGTGGCCTGTTGAAGGTCATGCATCTGGTGGTCGGTGGAGCAGAGGGCAGAGTTGGAAGCAGAGGGCTCCACGCTGGGAGCCAGGCTGAGGGAAGCTGGGTTGGGTTTTCTTTTTGAATATCAACTTTATTGAGATGCACAGTACAAACAATGATGTTCACCTTTTTAAGTGTCCGTTTCCATGAAAACTGACCAACCCATTTGGTGGCGGGACCAACAGCACAATCAGAGTTCAGGCCTCCTCCGGGTCCCCTTCCCAGACACACCCCTGGCACCGAGCGGCACAGGTGCACTCTCTGTCATCACAGAGTAGTTTTTCCTGTTCTACGCTTTATAGGAAAGTGCACTTATCACCTGTACATCTGATCCATCAGCTCTAAATGGTCTATTCCAATGACACCCTCTTTGGTTTCAATTAACTTGCTGGAGCTGCTCTCAGAACTCATGGGAATGTTTGACATATTAGATGATCAATTTATTATAAAAGAATATAATTCAGACACCAGTCGGAGACACACAGGCATGACACAGGGCAGGACATGGGGCAAGGGCAAAGAGCTTCCCTGCCTCTCAGGTGCCCCTCCCCTGGTATCTCCATGTGCTCACCAGTCCAGTTTTCACATGCTGTGCATTCAGGGTATTACGGAATTTTCATTACATAGTCATGATTAAATATTGAACACTGACAGTTAATTCAGCCAACAGTCTCTCGATCTCACTCTCTCTCCTTCCCACGGTAGGGTTCTTGTGAATCTAACAGCTCTAAGAGTGTCGTTTGCTGTCTTCTCCTTCCCTGGGCCCCCGGGTCTGGGACTCTGGATGTCGGGTTTTACATGGCCTGCACCTTAGCCGCTGAGCTGCAGGGGGGCACCATAAAAGTTCCAAGGCCTTTACAACAAGGTGGCTTTGGCTGACAACCAGCCCCCATCCTTGGGTAACCTGGAGAATATCTAAACCTCCTGCCTACGAAACAAAAGATATTTGGTGGCGATCATCACTAGAATATTCCAGGAAACTCTGTGGATGCCCCGCTGGAGGAGTAGTGATTGGACGCAGTCCACATACATCCCAACATGCTGGGTTCCCAGGGACGTGTCAGGAACACCCAAGAGGAACAACCAAACATAATAGATAAAGTGCTTCTTCCTCCTCTCTCTCTCTCTGCCTGCCTCTGCTCGCCTTCATTCTTGCCTGCGCTTGTCCTTAAAAAAGCTAATAGAAGCTCTGTGCCAGGACCAGATGTGAACACACACACACACACACACACACACACACACACACACACTATATGGTCTCTTGGATTTTTTCCCCTTGTTGCTTTAGAACTTTAACGTTTATTATTTATTTTTAGGTCACCGATCCATGTTTAGTTAATTTTCTGTATGGTGTGTGTTATATTTTTATTAGTCAGCTTTGTCTTGTGAGCATCCATTGTATTGTTATGAAGTTGAAATAATTTGCAAGAACATTCTGTTAACGAAGGCTGCAAAACTCCCTGTCACCTGTGTGTGTGTCGCAGTGTGTGGCAGACCTATGTCTTCCCATTCCCCACAGTCATTCGCATTTTAATGCTTTTCTAACTTTGTTTTGATGTGCAGCAGCATTTGGATTTTATCTAATCCAACCTAGTAGCTTTTGTTCCTTGCAGTTTCTTACTTTGGGTTTTTATGCTTACAAAATTCTTTTCTGGAATGAGATGAATAGTTTACAGTTTTTTACATTAAAATCGCCTTCAGTACATCTAGAATTTATATCTTTTTTTTCAAAAAGTTAAGTGATTGGTTTGTCGTAGAAGAGGGCACTTTGTCACGACGAAGTTCAAGGAACAGGAGACGGTGGCCGAGGCCAGTGCTCTGTACTGAGACGCTACCACCTGCCAGGCCTCCATCCGCTGAGGGGGCCGGGTTCACGGGCACCCACGGGGTCTTGGCTGATCCCAATCCATCTCCATTAAGTGGGGACCCATGAACCTCTTTAAACCAGAAAATGAAAACATCACCCTGGGTAGGGGGTAAACAGGGCATCTGGATGTGCGCTCCCTCAGCAGCGGGGACTAAGGAGCCCACCCCTCTTTCCTGTGCCCGCACGGGACCTTGTCCTGTCGGCCCTGGATCATGCAAAGGCAGAAGCCTGTCTGGTCCAGGCGACAGACATGCGACCACATCTGCGGCCTGGCGTCCTCCCAGGGAGAGCCATCCCAGGTCCGAGGAGAGGTGAGGTGGAGAATGCTCTGCAGGAGATGGGGAGATATTTCAGGCATCATCTCAGAGAGGGTGGGGTCTCCAGGAGGCGAGGTGTGTGGGGACTCGTTCCACTTGTTCACAGATGCACAGATGTCGGACTGGGATAGGTGCGCCGAAGGGTAGAAGTCCTGGCTGGACTCCAGCAAACTCCAGCAGCACAGGCCACCCCATTACCTCCAGGTTCGCTTCGCAAAGTGCTGCATGAGGGCGAGGCACCGCCCCCTGCAGATCGCCACCCTCCAAGGCCTCTCCAGACAGAAGCAGGGTCTGCAGAACCCAAGACAACTCCTGACCACAGGACATCTTTCCTGAGTTCGTTAGTTCTCAGCGATAGTTACAGGACTGTAGGTAGGAGCCCTGGAATTAACCTGGAATCCCCAGCTTCTTAGGTACACATAGGAACCCCAACTATACAGTCATGAAACAAATAAAGAGACATCAGCTTCCAGAAGGTCAGAATAGCCTGGGGGCCCCAGGCTGATGAGCCCTCAGTCAGGAGCCCTGATCTCTGGGTTGTAGGAAGTCTGGTCCGCTGAGTCTTGGAGACCCCCCAGCCATTCCGCAGGAGCCCACGTTAACCTTGTCTGAGAAAGCAAACTCAGAATCCGTGAGGCAGCGGGGCTGAGGGGCGTGTCCTGCAGGAGCAGGGGTGTGGTAGGCAAAGTGACTGGGATATCAGGAGACGATCCGGTGAGTCAACTCCCCCACTGGGAGGAAGGCAACAGGACCGGGACCAAGACCAGAGGAAAACATAAGAGCAGTCACAGAGAGAAAGGAAGAGCCACACAGGGAAAAAGATGGAGAAATGCAAAGCATTAACCGAAAGAGATCAGAGAGAGAAACCAAGAGGGGGCACAAATAGGAGATGAAAGCATGGGAGTGGGTTGGGACAACCCAGAAGCCACAGGCCCTGAGACCCACTTGCTAAAAAGGAGCTCAGCCAGACCCCAGGCCCGTCGCTGATCGAACGCAACCTTACTAAGTAAGCACACTCGGGACATGCTTACTTAGGTCAAGGATCCCAGCGCCCAGGTCTTTGAGGACTCAGATTGTGCCATAATCAGAACACTAGAGGTGCTGCTGGGACCTTAGCACAAGCAGGGCGTGGCTGGTCCCGCTGACTCACCGACTCGCCGCATCCCTTTCCCACACCCCAGCTCACACCTGGCACAGACCCTGGCCCGGGGCCTGGCTCTCACAGCACCCGTGTTCTGCAGACCCTGATTCCCTACAACGGAGGATATCCAGACACACTGCCCCTCCCCTTAGAGCTGATTTGATGACAGTTAGTGATAATAACAGAGGGCTCCCTGACCCAACATCCACCCAACTCTGTCTTCCTTCCAGAAAGGAGGGTTCAGTGGAGGGGTGCGGGGGGAGTATCTCGGAGAAGGGGCTGGGCAGCTGCATGTAGGAACAAACATCCCCATTTTGCAGAAGAGAAAACCGAGGCTCAGGGAGGAGCAGCGTCTCACCCAAGGCCATGAAGCGAGGAGGGGCCAGAGCCCGTCCGAGAGCCCAGGGGGGACGTACAAGGGCAGGACCCAGGACTTCAGACAGAGGACGGTGGAGCGTGAGTGATTAACACCAGGCACAGTGGAGAGTTTTCTAGAACGAGGGACTCTGGTGAACACGGGTTTCCATTTCCTATGCCTCACTCTATGTGTTGCTTCTGGTCCCACTGACTCATCTTTCTCCTGGTTTCTTCATCATGTCTGAATATTTCTCCATGTACTGCCAACCTGCTAGTCTGAGCTTGTCAATTCCTTCTTGTCAATCTGTGATAAGCTTCATTCTGGCCCCTTTCTCCCATCTCCCTGTTCTCTGTGATCATTATCTTCATATCAGTTCTGAAGCAACTATTTCAGAAACATCATTATCATTTTCAAATAATAATGAATATTTTTATTTCCCAATACCCTTTTTCTTTTTCTTTTTTTTTAAGAAGAAGGAAGCAGGAGGAATGAAGGCAGGAAAGAAGAGAGAGAAGGCAGAAGCATTCTGTTTGTTTGCTTATTTATTTCTTCATTCATTCATTCATTTTAGTTGTTCCCCTCCGCACCCTATCACCCCAGGCTGTGAACCTGGGTCCTTGGGCTGTATGTGGACAGCACCCCAGGCCTGAACTTAGCACCTGAGTTACCAGGGCGTGCCCCCATACTCCTTCGTATGAGTTTATATTTTATATATAACATGCTGTTTTTAACAGAAAGCTGATGGGTTTTGACACAGGGACCTGGGCAAGCAGCCCCCAGTCAAGTTTCTTCTAGTCCCACAGACAGATGGCCCCGTCCATCTGCCCCCAGGAGACATTTTCATTCCACTCATTTCGTAGGCACAATGTTTCTTTCCCATGAAAATGATTGGGGTGCAGAGCAGGTCAAGTTGCTGCTTTCACTTTTTTTCAGGTAAAAAAGTTCACGAAACTTGACGGCACCCTTGGTGATAGGAGGGGTTGAAAATCCCAGGCGCTGTCAGCGGCACCTGGTGGGTGGTTTTTGAGCACCTGTCTTGGAAAGAACCATCGGTCACATTTCTCAGACCCTCCTTGGTGGAGCTGAGATGCCTACATCCCTGCATTCGAATGACATGTCCTCAAGTGGTGTGTCAGTAACACCCACTCAGGGCTTTCCTGACCCAGACACGCACGTGATCTACGCTGTCACCTGAGTCTCCTTCCCAGTTTCCTCAGCTGGCGGGACCCGAATGCTTACGGATATTCAAGCGCCATCCATCAGGCCAGCACACCTCTGGCCTGGCCTTGTGGTCAGACTTTGGTCTGCGCTTCCTTGTTAGCGCTGCGAACTGTCTCGGTTAATTGTTTGTGGCTTCAAATGTTCTTACGAGGTTGACTACCAAGCATGGACAAAACAGACAGAAGAGACAATGACTCTCCTGTCCCTCTCACCCAGTACACCTGCCAAACCACAGCCGAGGGCCCCCGCCTCCCCATCCATGTTGTCTTTACTTTTAGTCATGGTGCATATACCGCAAAACTCCATCTTTTAAAAGCAACAACTCAGTAGTCTGTTTACTCACAAGAGGGACAGCCACGGCCTCAGTCACGTTCCAAACACGGCCTCACCTCAGAGTCCACGGCCACGAGCAGCCAGTCTCCGTTCTCCCTCGGCCCAGCCGTTGGCATCTCTAAACTTCTTTCTGCCTCCTTGGTCTTTCTTTAAACACGTTTCACGTGGTATCAGGCAACACGTGGCCTTTTATTCTTTTAAAGGACAGGTGCAGGCAGGGAAGGAGGCGAGCAGGCAGGCAGGGAGAGTGAGGAGGAGGAAGCAGTTTATTTTTTTCATTTCATTATTCTCGTTGGCCGTTCCCCGCCAGACCCATGTGCTTCTTTGGAGGTAGCTGACCTAACCGCTGCTCCACCAGGGCATGCATGTTCTTTTTGGGTCGACTTCTTGAACACAGCATCATGTTTCTAGGCTCATTCATGTGTGGCATTTATTAATAATTCAACCCTTCCTACAACGAATTATATTTCACTGTGTGTCCGCACCAACTTTTGTTAACTCATTTTAGTTGTTGGATAATTGTCATGTTTCCACATTTGGATGATGAATAATTTATATCAACTATTACGAATTATTCTTTTACCAGCATCTCCTTTTTTTTTTCTTTTTTTTTTACTGTTGGCCGCTGGTCCACAGACTTTTCTTCATGGCCTGTGCCTCAGGCGCCTGAGCCACTGGGGCACACCAGGAGTCGTGTGGGATTTTGCATGGAGTGATGCTATCGATCTCTTGGGTATTTATGGAGGAGTGGGGCTGTGGGGTCACAGGGTGACTCTCTGGTTAATCACTGCGGAGAGGACACCGTGTTTTCCATGGCAGCTGCCCCAGCTTCGTTCCCGCCAGCAGCGTGTGAGGTTCCAGTTTCTCCACCAACATTTGTTCTCGTCTGTCTTTTTTCTTAAATCATACTCGTCCTAGTGGAATGGTTATATTGCGATTCTCTTAAGAGATGTTACTTTCAATGTATTAAGCATGTGTAATGGCGTCAAGAACTTGGCATGTTAGACACAGCGAAGTGGGTGCCCTAGGGGAGTCAGGGCTGGACGCAGTCCACACACATCCAAGATAGTGGGAACAACCAAGATGAACAACTAAATAAAATAAATTGTTTCTTCCTTCTCTCTCTTCCTGACTGCTTGCACCTTTCCTTTAAAGTGAAAAAGCTGTCATGTCCCAGGGGAGCAGAGGTTAGGTCAATCACCTCCGAAGGAGCACAGGCCACACACCCCTGGGTTAGAGTCCCGGGTCAAGGGGAAAACAATCAGTGTGAACAACTAAATAAATAAAATGCTTTCTTCTTTCTCTCTCTTCCTGCCTGCCTGCTTCTGCTCACCTTCATTCCAGCCTGCACCTTCCCTTTAAAAAAGTAAATAAGTAAAAAGGCTTGTCATTCTAACTAAAGTATATAATTGATGACTTAAACTTCTGAATTTAATTGTAAAATATCATTTCTGTTATATTTAAAGCAGGACTGGAACATGAAAAGGAAATAAGGCGCACTGTATTTTGGTAAGAGCTAAACAAAACAAACAAAAATCACAGCAACGAGAACAGATTCGTGCAAGAGAAAGATAGAGGGTTGGTGGTAAGCAGAAGGGTTCAGGGATCAAGTGGTGCAAAATCAGTTACAAAATAAACAAGTTGATGAAATATAATGGAGACTATAATCAATATATGGTATTGAAAGTTGGAAGGATAGTAAACAGATCTATTTTAATGATCATTTCAACAAATATCAAATCATTATATACCTGAAGTTAAAATAATGCCATATGTCAATTATACTTAACTCTTAAAACATCTTGAAGCAATTGCAAACTGGCAGAGGAGTTGCAAATACAGCCCTGTGCGAGCTGCCATAGGAAGCTCTATCACCTCTGATTACTCCAGCGAGTGTTTTCTGGGACTTTCATCCACACTCATTAATGTCAGGAATTCAGCATTGAGTCCCCACTGCCATCTGACCTTCAGAGCCCATTCAAGGTCAGCCTGTTGTTCCCTAACATCCTTTGCAGCAAAGGATCCAGGTGAGACCTGAGTTGAGTTGTGTGGTTGTGTCATTTTAGTTTCTGCCTCCTTTGGTCTGGAATATTCCTCAGCCTTCCCTTGTCATTCAAGACCTTGACACTGCGAAGGCTATGCGTTGATGTTTCCTCATCATTAGATTCAGCGGTGCAATTTGGACAGAAGAGTCACAGGAAAAGCACTGCATCTGTCCCGTCACCCAGACTTCGCCCTGTCCCGTTGTCAGCTGATGTTGACTTGGATCCAGGGACTCCTGGTACCTGCCAGGCTTCTCCACCACAGTTACCCTTTTGCCTTTGCTGCTAGTCATCATTTTGTGGGGAAAAGCTTGGCAAGTATGTAAATACATTGTTCTTCCTAAAACCTGATCATTTCTTTCTTCAATCTGCCATGAATGAATGTTGTGTCCCATCAAGTTAAAACCTACTTTCCAAGGGATGCTATTATGAAATGAATCCTTTAGGAAGAGATTAGCTCATCAGAGTGAAGCCCTGGTGAGTGGGATTAGTGCCCTGTTCAAAGGTGACCTCAGAGAGCTCCTTTACCGCTTCAGCCAAGTCAGGACATACTGAGAAGAGTCTATGACCAAGAATCAATTTCTTATCAGACATCTAAGATGTCAGCAGCTTGAAAATTGGACTTTCCAGCTTCCAGAACTCTGAAAAACAAATCTCTGTTGTTCATAATCCACCCCGTGATGGAGTTTCTGTATAACAGCCCTGAAGGAAAGGACAGCATCACTGTGGATCGTGGCTTCCTGTGTCATCATGCGTGTCAGGCACAACTCTCACTGCCCTGGATCCAGCCTCGGGGTCCTTCAAGGGCTCCCGTTTTCTATTTGACTGGACCCAGCGCTCCTTGAACATATCTTTCTCTCTAACATGCTAAGTGGTTCCTGGAACATCTTATTGGCTCTGTCTGAATCTTGGAAACAGCATTTCCTCAAGGGACATCAGTAGAAAAAGGTATGGTACTCAGAAACCAACACCTGGGCCCAGATGTGTTCATTCCTCTTCAGCTGTCTCTGCTGCAGGCCTCTCAGGAGACGTGGGATTTGTGGACTCACATGTATGTCTATAGTTGCAGGAGAGGCCAAACTTCTACCCTCTTAGAGTTCTCAGCTGGCTCTGAAAATTCAACTGATGTATCTAACCAATAGATTGAAGAGAAAAGTATACACATTTATCAAAGTTTTATGGGACACTAGAACCCTCATAAGGAAAGGAAGACTCAAAGAAATGGTTAAATCCACAAGTTTTTTTCTTTCATTGAACAATATAGATACTTGTGGCCAATAACTAAACTAATATGTGGGGCAGGCAAAGGGAAGATAAGAATGATGTTAACCAGGCCTGTTTTATAGAATTGTCTGGGTCTCCTCTTGATGACAATGCTACTTTCCTTTGGTACAAGGAGGACATCTTTCATGTGGGAATTTTATGTCCTGTTTTGGGATGATAAGGGGAGATTAAAAAGTTCTTCCTGTAAGGTTTTCCAAGTACATTTCTCTCAAAAGAATATTTTTGTCAAGGAGGTATGTTTTGGGGTGCCATGTTTTTCTACCCTTCCACATACATATCTGTTTATAATACTCATCAATCACAGACATGTGGACACATAGGATTTCATGAGGGTGAGGTTGCTGGAGCAGTCATCTCATGGAAATGAAAGGAGAAGGGTCGTGTCCAGGGACTGGGGAGAGCTGCATGGGGACTTTATGCTTTCAGCATAGCATTCAGTTGAGGAAAATGAAAATGTTCTAGGGGTGGATGCTGTAACGATTGTACAGCCATGTGGAAGTCGTGCATCACATGCAGAACAGGACACATGTGACCGCTTCCAGTCAGCGAACTAGATCTCTGAGTCAACCACCTGCTCACTCCTTCCCGAGTCCTGCTATGGAGATAGTTTTCTGCTCCCCATCAAAGCGCTTCATCTGCAGCAGTCACGTCAGTGAACTGTCGTAAAATCTACTCTGACTCAATGACAGTGGTCACTGAGGGGTCCCAGGAGGAGACAGCTGAACATGAGGCTCAGGTGGGTGCTCTGAAGAGGCTTGGAGAAATCTGGATTTGGAAATAAAGACATCTTGTTTAAAAACAACAGCAACAAAGCAGGTAAGGCCACTGACAGGCCACATGCATCCCAAGGACCGAGGTTCAGGACCCAAGGCCTGAACAACCACGATAAACAACCAAATAAAATACATGAATGTTTCCGTCTCCTCACCCCACGGAACCCCAGCCCCTCTGGGTGGACCCACCCTGTGGGGACATGTCTTCCAGGATCCAGATCTCCCCCTTCCTGTGGTCCTACCTACCAGGGGCCTAAGGTCAGCCCACACCGAACCCCCTCCTCACCCATGCCCTCTGACACCCCGCTGGACACAGCCCCATCACAGCAGCACCCCTGAGTCTCAGACCCAATGCCACCCCAACCCTAAAGAGTCACAGCCATTCATCCACCTCAAGGCTGTGGGGTTGGATTGTCCAGAGGAAGGGAAGAAAGAAAGGAGGAAGGGAAGGAGGTGGGGAGGAAGGGAGGGAGGGAAAGAAAGAAGGGAGGAAGAAAGGAAGGAAGAGTACTTACAGCTTGGAAGAGTATTGAGAATGGAAATATTCAGCACTTAGTACAAAGTCAAATCCCACATGCAGCTTAAAATATTTAAGAGAGTTCAATATATGAATTTTTCAACACAATTTAATATGACAGAAAAACCTGGCCCCTTAGCAGTGACTTAGTCTATTTAGAAATAGAACCGTAAGGGTTCCAGTGGACTTCTCCACATAAGAAACAAGTCATATTTTAAAACAAGTTATATTTGTGTCATTTTCCTCACTGAAACATTCATCTACAAAACTGAAGCATCACATTGTGTATACAGATGTTGACTGACAACGAGGCTCACTTTAAACCTGTTACACTAGGTCAGCAGGGAATATTCCTTCGATAAAGTCAAATAAATGAGTGAATGTAATTAAAAATGTTATATACAAAAAAAAAAAAAAAAAGCCCTTGGTGACTTCCACTGGGAATAAAAATCAATTCGAAATCACCAGCAGGTGTGCCCAGGTGACCAAGGCCACCCGACACAGCCCACATCCACCCCAGGGAGCTCAGTGTGAGGCCCGGGTCCAGGGGGAGCAACCAAGATGAACAACTAAATATAAATAATCCTTCCTCCTCCTCTCTCCTCCTGCCTGCCTACTTGCCTTCATTCCTGCCTGCACCTGTCCTTTAATAGCAAAACAAAACAAAACCTTTTTCAAAAATCACCAGCAAGATGGTGGCCTGGGAGACTGACGTCCTCCCCACAGAGCAACGAGGAATTCGCTGACTTTCCAGAAACAAGCGCTGAGGAAAAGCAGGGAGAGATTAGTTAGAGACACAGCAGCAATCGCAGCAACAAAAAATAGGCGAAAACATTGGGGTTCAGAGCAACACCACAGACTCAGACTCCGGAAACCACCCGCGGCAGAGGAGGCGAACTGCGGGGAGAACCGGCCTTCCCCAGAATCACAAAAGCAGCAGAGATCCCACCCAGCGGGACACAGACCAGGGGAGAGGGTCTAGGCACAGGGCAGAAGAGGAAACAGTCTCGCGGGTTTGACTGGGAGTCCCGGCAAGAAAATTATGCTGGGCACCACCATAACCAGAAGGCAGCTAGGGAAATCATCCACCCCCAACCCCTCCCAGCATATTGCCCCAGAGCCACAGGACCCACCCACTGAAAATCCTGCCTTAGGCATTAAAGGAAGAAGAGAGTTTCCCAGAAGGAGAAACCATCAACACTACACACCAGTGTCGCCATATGGGTGTAGATGAAATTGCATCCTGACTGCTGATCATAGGCCAACAGCAAGGTGGTCAATGAGGTTAGGGGCTGGGACACAGGAGAAAGGCTCTGCATGCCCCACACAAGCTCCAACACCATAGACTGAACTTCCCAGCAGCAACAGAGGGCCCACATAAGAACTTCAACAAACCCAACCAGTGGTGATGCCACAAAACTCAATAAATCCCAGTGTCCAACCCAAGATCAAGGTTTACTTGGTGCAGAGGCCATCACTGCTGGAAAATCTGGTCCACAGAAACATAAAGAGAATGCCAAACAGAGCAAAGGCACCGAGACATCTATGTGAAATGATGGATTCAATCAAAAATCCAGGTGGGAAATCTGAATTAAACAGATATATACAAATTACCTGACCATAAATTTAGGGCAGCAGTGATAAACATACTCATGGAAATCAAGAAAACAATAGAAGAGAAAAAGAACAAAAGAGAGAGAAAAGAAATGAAGCAGCTCAAAACAGATGTCAAAAAAATAAAGAACATAATAGCTGACCTAAAATATTCAGTAGAGGGACTCAGGAATAGGATAGATGCAGCCTCCAATAGAATCAGTGAGCTAGAAGACAGGGCACAAGAATGCATTCAGCAAACCAACAAAGAGAAAAAAGAATGCAAAGAAACGAAGACAGCATTCGAGACTTAGGGATAACATCAGAAGAATCAATATTCACATTATAGGGATCCCAGAAGGAGAAGAGAGGGAAAAGGGGGCATAAACTGTAGTTGAAGAAATAATAACTGAAAATTTCCCCAACTTGAAGAACGAAGTAAGCCAGGAAGTTCAAAGAGTCCCTAATAAAAGAAACCCAAGCAGATGTACACCTAGACACATTGCCATCAAAATGTCAAAATACAAGAGAAAGAAAGAATCTTAAAAGCATCCAGAGGAAAACAAGTCACACACAAAAGAGTCCCCATAAGATTGTCAGTGGATTTCTCAAATGAAACTCTACAGGCCAGGAGGCAATGGCATGATATAATCAAAAGGCTGGGGGAAAAAAGGATTTTCAACCTAGGATATTATACCCTGCAAGATTCTCATTCAGAACTGAAGGAATGATTAAAAAAAAAAAAAAATCTTTTCCAGTAAGTGAAAGCTAAAGGAATTTTTCAGTTCTTCAAAAACTATTAAAAGATACTATGTACAGTGTAAAGAAACCCCACTTAAAAACAGGTCTATTAGACCTATTCATCTATGTTTAGTAGAGATTGGTCTGTAATTATCTTTCATTGTGACGTCTTTGTCTACTTTTGGTATCAGTGTGCTGTTGGCCTCATGGAGAGTGTTTGGGAGTGTTCCCTGTTCTTCAGTGTTTTTGGAAGAATTTGGGTAGAACAGGTATTAAATCTTCTCTGAAGGTTTAGTGAAACTCATTGGAAAAGCCATCTGGTCCTGGGCTTTTATTTTTAGGGAGACTTGATAACCTCTTCAATTTTTTTGCTTGTGATTGTTCCGTGGGGCCAATTCAAGAACCTGGCATATATTGTCTTATTTAAGATAAGCCTATGATGTAGAGTTTATTATCCCCATTTTATAGATGGGAAAACTGAAGCTAAGAAATCTACCTAAGTTTATATAGTAAACAAGTGTCAGAGCCAAGGTTCAAGTTTATCTTTTATGTCCAAATCCTGTGGCTTAATATTGTATCCTGTTTAGCTTTATTGTTATTGAGATTGTTTTATTTGAAAAGATAATGCTATCCAAAATCTTTGAATTTTACTTTCAGCATACTGAATTTTTCCTTTTCAGTTACCTTATTATTCTTGATAATTATAATTTTTTAACTTTTCTAAATTAAGGAATTGTGACTGAAGCTTATATTATGAATTTGCATATATTCTACAATATTGATTTTAAAGTTTAATTGCTTTGGAAATATTCTTTATATTGTATTCACCTGAGTTTGTTTTGAAATACATATTTAACATGATAAATTATGTTTTTCTCTTGAGCTGAAAAAAAATCAAAATCAAAATAAAGAGTAGTAAAGGAAACTAGAACTCTTGTGGTGTGTGGTATGAAACGCACACAGACTGAGGTGTGAATGCAGTATCCTAAAAGGCATATAGCAACGTGAAATCATAACACAAATATATATATGGTATATAATATATAAACAGATGTATAGCATAATATAATGAATATCCATTTATCTACCATATTGCTCAATTTTACATTTTGTAATGTATATACATTTTAAGAAAGTATATAAATAAATAATTTTGAAAAAATATCAGCAGTCAACTGACACTGGCTAGCTGGGATTTTAGCCCCTACAAGCACCATGGGTGCAATTAGTTACTTTTTATGGAATTTTGTCTTGAAGGAAGGACAAAATCAGCCACCCTATCTGATGTCCACCTCTCTTTTTCACTTTCATGGGAAGTAAACTGACATGTGTGGAATGATGCTGGTTTTCTGGAACTCAGAAGGGGGTGCTGACTGATTTGGGAGGCTGGAAAGAAGTTGGACAGGTTGCTGGTCACAGAAACCCCCGTGTTTGCAAAAATCCTGTTAAAATCGAGTTCTGTTAAAATCTAGACATTTAATGGTTATGAAGCTCCACAGTTAGAGAAAAAGTCTATTGTGAGCTACATACATTCATTAATAATTTGAAAAGAAAGGAGCCCCTGCAAATGGATTTCCAGAAGACGATCAAATGAATGAAAGATGTGCATCTGAGTTATGAGAAACGAACCAGAATCTAAGCTGATAATCACTGAAGGCACAGCTGTGGCCGAACACCAGGTCGAGTCTGGACTTGCTGGTCACTAACTCGTGAAGGAAGCTCCAGACACAATGAAGAAATCCAGAGAACAATGAGTGGCCGGCTGGGAGCAGGAGGAATCCCAGGGCGAGGCATAAAAATGAGAAACTCTGCTCTGAGTTATGGTGCTACAACCTGACACCCCACTGTCCTCTTTCATTTTAAGATGCAGGCAGGAATGAAGGGAGAAGGCCGGCAGGAAGAGAGGAGGGAGAAGCATGCCATTCACTTCATTCCGCTGTCCCCACTGGGTGCGCCCCCAGTCCCGGTCCCAACCCAGGACCTTGGGACATACGTAGGCTTGCGCCCGGGGTGTACCAGACTGCTAGGCCACCAGAGTGTACCCCACTGTCCTCTATTTAAAGTCCCCGTGTCCAGACCTGACTTCACACAGCCTCTGGCCCCTCTAGCTCTGTGGTCTTGGCTGAGAGCTGCCCCTCCCTGACCCTCAGTCTGGCAGCCCTCACCAAGGTGCAGCTTCCCAGCCCCCCTCTCGGGCACCCCACTGCAAACATCCACAAGAGCCCCCGTTGTGGTGAGGGGGGATGAGGAGAGTCTGGGAGGTCTGACGGGTGGGAAGGAGATAAAAGGGAATCAGATTCTGAATGCAGCTTACTCCACCCAGACTTTTCATGCCCAGTGTGTTCGCCTCCAGGCCAACCCCTCCCACAGGGTGGTGCAACCGTGTGGAGGAGGGAGAGAGGCTGCAGAAACAGAAAGGAGGGTTGCTAGCTTTCAGGAGGGAATTCCTGCTCTGTTCCCTTTCCCTCCCTCTTCTCTGTTTTCCAGAACCTTCTTTCAGCATTCTCTCCACCTCGTCCTTCCCACCCTGGATGCCTCTTCTGGACTATGGGGCTCTGGGGACTGGACATGGGCTTGGGTGGGGTCCCACTTTGTTCTCCCCCTTGACCTGAGTGGCGTTGGGTCCTAGGTCACCCCCTCTTCACCCCCTGTCCTGAATGGTGGCGGGAGATCATAGTGGTTCTGGGGGTGGAACTAGATCAGAGGAGAAACGGGACAGGAACACCAAGGAGACAGAGAGAAAGAGAGATACTAGGGCCTTCACAGAGTCAGAATAAGCAAGAGAGAATCTTCCAGAGCTCCAGGAGGAGGTAGCCGGCCTACAGTTGGACATGAGTTTCAACTGCATGAGGAAGAAGGCCAGACACAGCCTCCATAGCTCAGCTGCTGCTATAGACAGCTGTCCCCTTTCTGAGCCTCAGTGTCCCGATGTTCACGTGGCGACCAGTGCTCCCCCTCAGGGCTGGTGGGACACAGGATCTCTTGGTGTCCCAGGTAGACCCAGAGACTCAGAACATGGCAGCCAGGTGACTTTCTTCCTCTTTCTCATGCTGATGGAGCTCTTCTGTGACCAGGCCCCGCTGTGGGCGCCAAGGACACAGCAGTGACCCCCAGACACGTCTTGCCCTCAGAGCCCCCTTCTCTGACCTGACTGAGGCTGTCGCGTGTGGTCATTATAGGCCAGAGTGTAAACTGGGGTGTTGGGGAGACCCACCCTGAAGAGAGAGCAGATCCTAACCTGCAAGAGAAGGGCTGGATTTATGCCCCCCCCCTCCCCATTTACCTCTCAGGACCCAACTTTTCTATGTGAAAACAAACGTAACAGTTGTTTCTGTCTGGAAGCTGCAGGAAGACAGGGCTGCAGTATGAAGAAGGCTCAGCGAGGCTTCTCTGTCACCGTTATTACTAATATTACTATTCATGGTCCTTATGGCTATTAGCTGAAGGGGAGGGATCCCAGGACCACCTGGGAGCCCTCAGTGAGTGGAAGGGTTAGACGCCTCAGAGGGGGCTGTTATGGCAACCTGGCCCCAGGGCCTGGGTCTGATCCAGGTGTGGGTGGTGGGTGTGGAGAGGGACGGGGTGAGTCAGCGGGTCCAGCCACACCCTGCTGGTATTTAAGGTCCCAGAAGCTATAGCCACCGTCACCGCTGCCTGCCCCCCGTACCAGCCATGGCACAGAGCTCGGTGAGTCTCCAGAGGCCAGGGGAGGTGGAGGCTCTTGGCAAGGGGGTCTTGGATCAACGGCTGCACTAGACCAGGGCAGGGGCTGGGGGCTGGCTGGTCTCCTGTTGCAAAGCAGAAAGTGGGGATTAGGGTGTCTGTGACGTGTCGGGGCTGTGGTTTCATGCTAACCCAACCGATCTCCATGTTACCATGCTTCCCGGTGCCTTCTCTTGGGCTGACGCTCTCTGATCTTTTTCTGCTAATTCTCTGTGTCTCTCTCCACCTCTTTCCCTATGTGGCTCGTCCTTCTGGACACATGTCTGCTCTCCTTTCCGTTTTCTACTGGTCGGGTTCCTGGTCCTTTTCTCCTGGGGCTGACCCATCCGCCCTGGTTCACTTCATGCCCCGCACCCCTAATCCTGCAGAGCTTACCACACAAGACCTCGCTGCCTCAGGGCGTCCCAGTTGGCTCCGTGATGAGAATTCGTGGTGTTGTCCCCAACAAGTCTGGCAGGTGAGTCCCAAGTTCCCACTGCTGGAGGGTGGGAGGATCCCAAGGCCCACACTCCCCCAGCCCAGAGAGGACCCCCCAGCCCAGCCTTGTCCTCCAGATCTTGGAATCCCAGGCTACTCTGACCTTCAGGAATCTGACGTCATCAAATATCTGCCTCGGCGATGTCCCTAAGAATCTGGGAGTTGCAGAGAAATAGCAGGGGTCTTCTTTTCAGTCCTAGGACTTCCAGTTGGAGCCCTCAAAAGCTCTGGAAATGTCTGTGAGGTGAAGGCACCCTGGCTTCAGGGAGGCCTTGGCATCAATTCTCTAACCTTCTGAGTGCCGGAATTCAGGCTTCCTGGGAATCCAGGCTGCGTGGAAATATTGGGGGTCCCTGGCATTGACCCTAGCCCTGGGGGCTGGGGGCTCAGGAAATCCGGAGCCATCTGGTCTTTCACACCTTGGACAGCCCCAGACTCTTTGGGAATGAGGGGCACCCAGATGGTGGTCTGGCGGCCCTCCCTCTGCAGATGTGTCCAGACGTCCCGTAAATGTTTGGCCAACCTGGTCTGGGCTCCCTGGGCCCTGGTGACACACTCTGTGTGGTGACACACCCTGGTTTCTGGACATGTGGGTGGGCTCTGGCAAGCCTGAGCCCTGGTGCGCTGAAGCCCGACTTTGTGGGGGGCGGCCCTAGGCCGGTGCTGTCTGTCGACACACGGTCTTCTCTCCTCTCACCCCAGGTTCTACGTGAACCTGCTGTGCAGCGAGGAGGCGGGCAGTGAGGCCGCCCTGCACTTCAACCCCAGGCTGGATGAGTCCACCATCGTCTTCAACACCCTGGAGCGTGGGGCCTGGGGCAAAGAGGAGCGGGGCTCCGGCATTCCCTTCCAGGGGGGGCAGCCCTTCGAGGTGTTCCTCATCACCACCCCACAAGGCTTCAAGGTGCGTCTCTGCGACGGGCAGGCACCAAGACCCGGGTCCCTCCTTCAAGCGATGGGGGGAAAGGAGTGTTCAAGGCTGGCATAGCGTCCCCAGGCCCTCTCCTCCTCTGTCACCCCCACGTCAGAAGGGCAGGTGGTGGCAGGGACAAGAGCACAGGAGTAAGAGTGCCAGCCAGCATGCTCGCCCTGCACCCTTTCCCTCCTGCCTGGGGTAGGGGCTCTGCCGCAGGGTCAGGAAGGCTGGGGACGTAGCCCAGAAATACGTCCCAGCCCCAAGGGTCTCCACAGACCCTCCACCACCCAGGCGGGTCATGCCTTTAAATCTCACCCTGTGAATGGTCCACTGACCCATGGACCACACCTAAGCCACACATCCGCTCATGTGGTCTTCAGGACAAGAGATTAGAATGACCGTGGTCACCCCACTCCCCACCCACCCCTAGGACCCGGAGGCCAGCGCAGTCACGGGATTGCCCAAGTCACACAGCGTGGGCCTGAGTGGGGAATGACCCCTTCACCCCTCACCCCTGCAAGTCGGTCTCACAGACCTGACGGGGGACCCCTCGCCCCTTACAGGCCGTGATCGGGGACCAGATGTACCACCATTTCAACTACCGGATCCCTGCAGAGAAAGTGCGGCTGCTGGAGGTGGGCGGGGACGTGCAGCTGGAGTCCGTGAGGGTCTTCTGACCACACAGCGGGGAGGGCAGGAGGGTGGCGGGCGGGGATGCTGTCCCGGGCCTTGGATGGCAAATAAAGTCTTAGCCCCCGGGGCACCGAATCTGCGTCTGCGTCTCCTTTACGCGGGCGAGAAGCGCATGCGCAGAGACGTGCAGGCGCAGCCTAAGGGACACACAGCGATTCCATGACACTGGCCGGAGTCGAGCTTGTGTCTCCAGGGCCATTTCTGTCTAGACAGGGCTTGAAAGGGTTGCGATCGGGCAGGGGTGGGACTCCGGCTTGTCTTCATGAGCCCTTTGCAAAGCAAGCCTGGTGGGGGGATCTGACGGGTTTCGGTCAGGACTCCGGCTTGGCCTTGGAGGCCCCTCCTGCCATGTAACCGAGCTCCACATCGTTCCAGCTGCAAACAAGGAACGAGTCCCCACAAGTCTGGTTTCTTGGAAACTCCGAGCAGCGCACTGGGATGGCGCCTGAAATACCTCCCGCCTGCGCGGCGGCCCCTCTCCCCCGCAGCTCTCCCCAGGCTCCGCGGCCTCCGGGAGGGGCTGGGAAACGATCCGGAATGCCAGCCTCCCATCGGTCCCCAAGTCGGGACAGGCCCCCGCCCGTGCGCGCCCGCGGGCAGACGCGCTCTCAAGTGGCACCTTGCCCGCCGCGGGGACCGCCAGACGCGAGGACCCGGCCTCCCGGGTCCCCGCCGCCGCGGCCAGTCCCCTTCCCACGCCTCTTCCACCTCCGCGCACCGACCGCCCGAGACCCCCGGCTTTACCCGGGGCTGCGCAGGGGAAGCGGGCAGCACAGTTCAGCGCAGGCTGTCAGGGGGTGACTCGGGTTTCAGGGGGGTCGCTGGCTCGCCACTTGACGGCGGAGGTTGGGGGAACCCTGAGGCCCGAGCCCCGCACCCGCAGCGAGGCGCTCTGCGGCCGCGTCCCTGGAGCCCCGCGGGGTCCCGAGTTTCGGGGAGTCCCCAACCCCGCCCGGGGCGGGGCGAGCCTCCGGCTTCCCGCCCAGAACCTTCCGAAACTTGTTACAAGTCGCCCTCTCGTGGCCAGTCGACCTGGCACTTTTCACTTTCCCGATATTCTATATTTTCGAGCTCTCGTTTTAATGTTTTCTAGGTATCCCTTGATTTATTGTAGCTTTAGTTAATTTTACTGTTTTGTTCTTTCCATCTTCCTGCGGGCCTGACTTGCGACTTTTCCTGGATAATGAGCATCACCCAGGAGGTGTTTGATGTTCTCGTTAGTGCCGCTGCTTTTCAGTTGAAAACAAAGTCATTTTAACACTTGCATTTTCTGTAACCACTGATGGTGGGCATCTTTTCAGGAGCTTTTGTGGGCGTTTGTGTCTTCTTTTGTGAATTTTTGTTCCCACTTTTGTCTATTTTTAATTGGATTTTTTCTTTCAATATTTCTTCATGTTTTCTGGATATAGTCTTTTGTCAAATATAGGTATTCTGACTATTTTCTCCTCTGTTTAACCTTTTCATTTTTTTAACCATGTCTTTCTCAGAGAAAAAGTACTTAATTGACGAAATCCACATTATCTTTTTTTTTCCTGCTATGTCTGGTGTCTTTTTAAGGCCTCTAGTCTCTATTTCTGGATAAAAGTCTCTGCCTACCTAAGGCCACAATGTTGAAAAATATTTTCTTCTAGAGGTCTTATAGTTTGTATCACTTATGTTTAGAAATATGATCCATACTGAAAGTGAAACACCTGATCCCTCCTTATTCCTCGTGGTTAACTGTCGATTATTTTTTAAGCTCATACTTGAACCTCTGATTACTTAATTATCAGTGTCAAGAATTAAATGTTATCTGTTAACTCTCCCCATGTAATATTAGGGAGACACTATAATTATCCTTTCCTCCCAGTAATTCCTTCTAGTTTCTGTTGATGTAATCTCAGGTTTTCTTTTTGCCCTTTGCCCTCCCTTCCCCACTGCTGGAGGCTCCTCTAAATCCACCAAAGCAGCATGGAGAAGAGAGAGACCAGCTCAGCCGACAGAATCACTTCTAATGATCGCTTCAATCACTTTTAAGGTTACATTGGCTCGGATTTTGAAATAATCACAGATTTACAAAAAATTTCCCAGACAAGCTCTCTCCACAGAGTTGGGAGATGCTGGGGCTTTAACTGCTGAGATGTCACACTGGGCTGTGACCTCTGCCACCAGGAACTGCCTGGACCAAGGTTATGCCCCTCCCTGGGGTGACCCAGACCAGTGACTGGATGGCACAGGGACCTGGAGTAGGGGATACCAAGGCCTGCCCCCCTTGCCTCAGTTTAGCACATCCTGGCGGCCATCATAGCTTCAGAGTTTTTTTTTAATAAGGAAAGGTGCAGGCAGGAATGAAAGTGAGCAGAGGCAGGCAGGCAGGAAGAGAGGGGAGAAAGAAGTGCTTCATTTTATTATTTAGTTGTTCATCTTGGTCAAACACCCTACCACCCCTCAGCCCTGGGAGGCGAACCTGGATCCTTGGGATGTATGTGGGCTGTGCTCAGCCAGAGGCAGTGGATCCAATCACTACTCCACCAGGGTGTGCCGTCCCTAAGCATTTTCTGAGGCCTCTGACAATCAAGTTGTGAGTCAGCTTCCCGTTCTGCTCAGTCTTGCCCCCCACCACTTCTTTTGTGGAGTGTTTCCTGAAGACACTCCCCAATAACCCTCTGCATGCAACTCTTTGTCTAAGAGTCTGTTTCTAAGGGACTTAACCTAAGTCACAAGGTGATATAAACATGAGTGGAATATCAGTTGCACTCCAGTGACCACACCTTTCAGAGCCGTCAGACAACATCTCATCTAAAGCCAAATCGGCAATTACCACAAGTGTTTCTCTTCTTTTTTTTTTAACCACCCCAGCCCCAGGTCTCAAATCTGGGTCCACAGCTTTCATAAGCTGTACCTTAGCCGCCTGAGTCATCCATTGTTAATCTTTAAGAAGCAC
>RJWH01002653.1:45651-196779 GCA_004363575.1 Solenodon paradoxus
GGGGGGGGGGCTGGGGGCCTGGACTCCTGGTCTGAGAGGGGAGGGTCTGGGGGCCTGGGCTCCTGGTCTGAGGGAGGAGGGGCTGGGGGTCTGGGCTCCTGGTCTGAGGGAGGAGGGGCTGGGAGTTCCGATTCCTGGGTCTGAGGGAGGAGGCTCACTGTGGGTCCAGTTTAGAGCAGGCTCAGCCATCCAGGTTCTTGGGAGGCCCATCGAAGCTGTGCACCTGCCCACGGGCTTTTCCGGCCGCTCCCAGGTTGAAGGCGCTCATTAAGCAGAGCAGCGAGGGCAGGAGGGGATCAACTGACCTCCCTGTTGCTCCTTTCCTGGCTGAGGCCTGGAATCCCCCATCACCCCCAGGAGTTCTGCACTGAGCCCCAGTTCATCTGCGAGGACATGAGCCGAACAGATGTGTGTCAGGGGAGACTGGGTGAGACCACGGGACCCATCTTGAGCCCCCAGATCCAGGGAGTTGCAGCTGGGACTTGGCAATTCTGTCTTTGGTCCCCCCACCACTCATCCCTGCTCTTTAGACCCTCTCCGTCTCTTCCCTCCCCATGCCTCAGTTTCCCTCTTTCCATCCTCACCCAATCCCAGCCTTTCCTCCCAGGTAATTGCTGGCTTCTGGCAGCTGCTGCCTCCCTCACGCTGTACCCCAGACTCCTTTACCGCGTGGTGCCCCCAGGACAGAGTTTCCGAGATGGATACGCAGGTGTCTTCCATTTCCAGGTAAAGCTTGGTTCTTCTCTTCTTGTCTCCGTTTCCTCTGTGGGGAGTTGAGTGTCCTAGTTGGCACTGCCTCACTGGAACATGTCGCTCTGAACTCTGGGACTGGGCAGCGGTAGAGCCCAGGCAGGGAGAGCGGTGGGAAGCTGAGCCGGGGCCCTGCCCTTTGTCTGGCCAGCTCTGGCAGTTTGGACACTGGGTGGACGTCGTGGTGGATGACAGGCTGCCCGTGCGTGAGGGGAAGCTGATGTTCGTGCGCTCGGAACAGCGGAATGAGTTCTGGGCCCCGCTCCTAGAAAAAGCCTACGCCAAGTAAGGACCCCAATCCTGCAGATCCGCGAACTCCCAGCCAGCAGGCCCCAGGCCCCAAGTGCCCCTGAGTCCGCCCTCTTCTGAGATCCTGGAGACTACTCCCTGCCACGGGTCCCTAACCAGATCACAAGCCCAGACCCCCGGTGTCTCTCCATCCCCTGAGGAAATCATACACTGCCCCCTCCATCAGTTTGTCACACAAAGCTTTCCAAACAGCCCTGATTCTCAAGCTGCCTGAAATGCAGTCCCTCAGGCCCGGAGTCCTCAGATCTGTAAGATGTGTCTCCTCAGGGGCCCTGAAATCCCAGCTCTCCTGATCTTTCTTTACACCCAAAAGTTGGGTGTCATCCCTAAGACCCTCAGAGTTTTGCTTTTTCCTATCTGCTGGGCCTGAACCCCGCCCCGACATGCCCTGCAGGGGTCGCTCCCAAAGCAGACATCTCCCACAGACTCAGGGGTAGCTCCTAAGAGGCCCAGGATCCTGACAGAGCTCCACAGTGAACCCCAAAGCACACAGCCCTGGTGACCCAGGAATCATAGGCCCCCTGTCCAGGGACTTCCAGAGCATGTCACAGCCCTCTGTCTAGAGTCGGAGTGTTTCAGGGATGGCCGCGGGGACCCACAGCCCTGCGACAGTGGCCCTTCTCCCAGGTCTCAGGGCTTGTCTGATATGCTGGGCTGGCCTCCGGCACCCCGACCTGCTCCCACAGGCTCCATGGCTCATATGAGATAATGCAAGGCGGCCACATGAATGAGGCCTTCGTGGACTTCACTGGCGGCGTGGGCGAGGTGCTCTACCTGAGGAAGGACATCCCCGGCCTCTTCACCATCCTGCGCCACGCCCTGGCCAAGGAGTCCCTCGTGGGCGCCACTGCTCTGGTGAGAGTTGGACCCCCAGCAGGACCGAGTGCAGTCAGGGCTACAGGGGAAAGGGGGTGGGGATCCTGTGTTCTTCTCTTCTCTCTTCTCTGTTCACTGCTGGTATCCTGTACGTATCCCACTTACACATCAAACACAAACAAGTAAAATGAAAATGTATTTGCTATCACACTACAGCAGCTTCAGGCACAGCTGGATCCAGATGCTCTGAGGCGATTACCAATGTGTTTTTCTATTCCTGATTCTGGGTTAGCATCACCTTCAGGCAGGTTTTACCCTCTTGGGTACAAAAGGGAACCCCAAATTGTGGGGCTGTTACACCCTGGTATTTTCTTTTTCTCTGTGTGTGTTTTTAAGTCACTTTTTCTGAGAATTTCAGAAAAATTCCCAGGACTGATACTCATAGGTTCACCTGGGTCATGTTTATCTGTGTCCCAATCGCATGCTCGTGACACGAGCCAGTCTCCTCACGTTTTCATTTATTTAATCCTCTACTCTGTTACTGCTTCGCTCTTTTGTGTTTTTCTCTGCCTCTTTCTGTTTCTGTTCTGAGGCTTTATCTCTGTCCTCTTTTTCTCTGCCTATTTTCTCTCTTGTCTCCATCTCCCTCGCCCCCTTCCTCACTCACTTTTACTCACTGCTCCTACACCTGAGCCCTGTGCCCTTCAGCTGGTTGACTCCTGCTTTGGTGGCAGGAGGTCAGGAGGCAGAGTGGTCACCCTCCTGACCCCCACTGTGACCACACCATCCCGTCTTCCCTCCAGAGTGATCGGGGCGAGTACCGAACAGAAGACGGGCTGGTGAGGGGGCATGCATATTCAGTCACAGGCACGCACAAGGTGGGTGTGGCCCACAGGTGAGCTGGCAGAGGGCACCCAGGTGCCACCTTTGACTGACGATGCCACCCTCAGGTATTCCTGGGCTTCACCAAGGTGCGGCTGCTGCGGCTGCGGAACCCATGGGGCCGCGTGGAGTGGACCGGGGCCTGGAGCGACAGGTGGGCTGGATCTGGGGTGGGTGGGGGGCCCAGCCCGGCCCTACCTGCCCACCCCTCACACCACAGTCTTCCTAGCTGTCCCCGCTGGGATGCAATCCCCCCAGAGTGGAAAGAAGCCCTGCTGGTGAAAAAAGAGGATGGAGAGTTCTGGTGAGCCGGGGCAGGACGCCGGGGGGCAGGGGGTCACCGGGTCAAGGGGGCACAGGGAGGGGGTGAGTCCTGCTTGGAAAGACAAGTTCACGGAATGGGTCCTAGTGCGGAGGAACCGCACATCTGTGGCAGTCTGGGGGTTGCATTCATCTGCGGGTGAGGGAGAACAACCAGTGACACTGCGGGAGGGAATGTGGAGACAGTCATCTTTGGAGGGGTGAAGGGGGATGGGTAATATTCTGGGCGACTGAGGGGGTGTGGCTAAGTCATAGTTCCCAGGACCCTAAGGTTCCAGGGGCTGCCCCTTGAGCTCTGGCAATCTTGAGGCTGAAGGACACTTGCTGGTCATTGACAGTCCGAGGGTCTGGCTCTTTGGGGTGCTGAAGGCAATGTGACCATACTTGAGGCGAGTTTGTGGATCCGGGGTGGGGAAGGGGGAGAAATCTGGGGGAGCTGGAGGGCTCTGTGAGTTGGGGGTCATTTCTGGAGACACTGTGTTCTCGGGGCACTTGACTGAAAAATAATTGGTAATATTTAAGGAATTGGGAGGCTTTTGTGATGTGGGGGTCATTCTGGGCTCTGAAACTATTTGGGAGCTTGGGGCCCTGGTATTGATGCCCCCCCCCCCCGCCAGGATGGAGCTGCAGGATTTTCTCCACCATTTCAACACGGTCCAGATCTGCTCGCTGAGCCCCGAGGTGCTGGGACCCAGCCCGGCAGGGGGAGGCTGGCACATCCACACCTTCCAGGGCCGCTGGGTGCGCGGCTTCAACTCCGGCGGGAGTCAGCCTGGGGCGGGTGAGGCCTTGTGCGGGTGCGGCGGGCAGGGGCCACCGCAGGGCTGCGGCATGGGGCGACCCTACTTCCTTCTCCCGGCCTAGAAACCTTCTGGACCAACCCCCAGTTCCGACTGACACTGCTGGAGCCAGATGAGGAGGAGGATGACGACGACGACCAGCCGTGGGGGAGCGGGGGTGCGGCGACGCGGGGCCGGGGGCGCAGCCCCAAGTGCACGGTCCTCCTGTCACTCATCCAGCGCAACCGGCGCTGCCTGAGGGCGCAGGGCCTGACCTACCTCACCGTTGGCTTCCACGTGTTCCAGGTGGGGTCCTGGGGTGAGCAGAGGGAGGCCCTAAGGGTCGGGGGGCCCAGCAGCTAGAGGATGGGGCCGAGGGTGAGAGAAGGGAGAGCTGAGGGAGTGGGGGGTCAGGAAGAGAAGAGCTGGAGGACACAGAGTCAGGGATGGAGGGAGGGCAGAGTATTTAAACACTGGGTGAGGTGGGAACGGGAGAGGGACTGGGACAGGGCCTTGGAGAAGGTGAATGGGATGAAAAGAGAGGCAGGGGTCAAGGGGTGGAGGGGCCTCTGGGGGCGACCACCTCTCCCATGGCCCTGACCCCCTTGCTCTTCCTTCTCACAGATTCCAGAAGAGGTGGGTCTCAGGGGACCCCCTTGCCAGGTCCACCCACCCTGAACCAGTCCGGGGGCGCCCCTGGGGTGTGAGCGCACTTGCCGGTTAGGCAGGGGTGTGGCGGGGTGAGGGTCAGGCGCCTGGCTGACCACACGGGTCCGCAGCTGCTGGCGCTCTGGGACTCGCCGCGCAGTCGCGAGCTCTTGCCCCGCCTGCTGCGCGCCGACCGCTCCAACTTCTGCGCGCGCCGCGACGTGAGCCGCCGCTGCCGCCTGCCAGCGGGTCACTACCTGGTGGTGCCCAGCGCCGCCCGCGCGGGCGAAGAGGCCGACTTCACGCTCCGCATCTTCTCGGAGCGCCGCCACACCGCCGCGTGAGCCCCGGGCACCCAGATCCGACTTGGGGATCCCCAGACTCACCTCCCCGCCCCCCATCTACCTCTGAAAACCCCAGACCCGTGGATCAGCCCAGGGCCCCCATGATCCTGCCTAGACACCACCTGATTCCTCAGTGGAGACCCCCGCCGGCCCCACAGCCCCACCCCCGTCTCCCTTCTATGAACTGTTCTTTGCAGGGAAATCGACGATGTAATCAGCGCGGACCTGCACGCCCTTCTGGTGAGGGGAGCTGGCCTCGGGTGGCGGACACAGCCGGGCGGAGGCTGTGGTCCAGCACTAAACTCCCTGCCCCTCACAGGTTCCCTGCATGCACCTGGATCTGGGGTTGGAGTATCTGTTTCAAGAGCTGGCTGGAGAGGTGAGGTGGGAGGGCTAAGGGGGGTCCTGCTCTCCCCTTGAGCCCTGGGCATCTGGATGCCTCATTTTGCTTTAGTTACCCCCACCCCTTGAATCTTTTCCGTTTTTTAAGAGGAATGAAGGGAGGCAGGCAGCGGGGCAGAAAGGCAGAGACAGAAGGAGGAAGCCTGCTATTTCATTAGTTATCCCTTTTTTAAATTGTTCCCCCTCCCACTCTGGCCTGAGAACCCAGGTCCTTGGACTGTGTGTGGTCTGCACTCCCTGCACGGGCTTAACACCTGAGCCACCAGGGGGGGCCCAGCTTTTGCATCTTTTCACCTTTTCTCAGACTGTGTGTCCTCCCTGCCCCAAGGCCTTTGCTCAGTGGTACCACTGCCTGGACTGCCCATCACACCCCGCCCCGCTAAGGCCCCATCTTATAGCGGGCCTTTTTCCGGAAGCCCTCCCTGACTTCCCCCAGGCTGGTCAGCCAGCCCAGTGCTTTCCCACAGCAGCCCTGACCACTCTGGGAACAGGTCTCCCTGGCCCGGCCTGGTCCTGTCTGCTGTGTCCCGGCTGCCGGACAGTCTGCTGCTGAAGCCGGGCCCACAGCTGTCTTTTGAAATGCTGCCTGGCGGACCTGACATGCTCTCCCCTTGACCAGGAGGAAGAACTTTGCGCCTATCAGCTCCAGATCTTATTAAGCGTTGCCCTGGAGCCTGGTGAGTTGGGGAGCAGAGCAAATCCCTGGACCCCCTGTGATTGTTCATCCACGATGCTGCTGGGAGTCAGTCAGGACTCCAGAGCTCAGCCTGGTGGCATCTCCCCACATGGGTCCTGTGGCAGAACCCGAACCCAGCCCTCGGCCATGCAGGAGCCCCCCTTCCTCTGAGGGAGAGGAGGGCTGTAACTCCCCGCTTCCATTCCAGCAATTGGTTGCTAGGCTCTCTGCTCCTGGTTCTGTAAAGGGGGACGCGCCGTCCTTACGTCCTTATAGCCGGAATGCAGGAGGCGCTGGGTTCGGGGGTTTTGTTTTCACCCTGTAGCCAGGGCCCATGCCCAGACTCCCAGAGAAATTGGACTCAGGACCTGTGAACAGCTGCTGCGGTGTTTTGGGGTATATGATGGGCCATGCCTGGGTCGGGAGGCTGGGGGATTTGGGGCCTGTTCCCCTGCTGGGAACTTTGCTCTTAACCAGATGCCCCATCCCCAGCACGGGCAAAGCCTGGCCCTGCACCAGTTCCAGCAGCTTTGGGGCCACCTCCTGAAATGGCAGGTAAGTTGGGGTTCATTCCTCCTGGAGAGGCACCTTTACCAGTAGGGACAAAGGTGCTCTGGGGGCTCGCAGGGCCCCGGGGAGATTGGGGAGCAGGTTTCCCTCATGCCACCTAGAGGGTTCTGGCTGGGATGCCCCTGCGAAATTCACCCCCACCCCGGGGGTCCCTCTGGGGTAAAAGTAGTTCAGGGGTAGAGAGACTAGGCCGCTGTACAAGGTTGGAATCCCATTTGCCAGCTCCTCTCTCCGCCTGGGTGACTGCAGACCGTCTTCCCTCCCGGGGGCTTTGGCTTGTCTGGACGGGAGACAGCAGTTCCCTCGGCCTGGGCCCCATGAAGGAGACGGGCAAGGCCTGCCACAGTGATCACTGTGGTCCAATCTCAACCTGTCCTCACAGGACTGTCGCGCTTATTTCC
Organism: Solenodon paradoxus; assembly: GCA_004363575.1. Classification (NCBI taxonomy): domain Eukaryota; kingdom Metazoa; phylum Chordata; class Mammalia; order Eulipotyphla; family Solenodontidae; genus Solenodon; species Solenodon paradoxus. The sequence continues at coordinate 52,550 of RJWH01002653.1, forward strand.
ATTTTACAGACTAGGAAACAGAGGCCCGGGCAGTTAAGCTGCTTGTCCAGGAAAAGGGGAGTTGGGATGGGAACACGGGGGTCTGGCGACGAGGCCCTCATCCAGCCCTTCAAGGTCTCGGGGGCCTGGGTGGGGCTGACCTGCACCCCGCCCCCAGGCCACATTTGACCAGTTCGATGAGGACACCTCGGGGACCATGAACTCGTGCGAGCTGAGGCTGGCGCTGAATGCGGCAGGTAACGGCAAGGGTCCTGGCGGCCCCGGGCACGGCACCTGCCCCCTCCCACTCCGTCTTCTTGGAGTCCTGGCTGCCGCTCAGCTGCCGCCTTCCACCAAGCCCTCACCTTAGTTTATTGTCGCTTTTTTTTTCCCTTCTTTGTAAGAGAGGAAGAGAAAGCCTTTTGAAGGAATTGGAGAAAGTACTTTTGTTTAGTTTTGGTTTCCCCCGGCCCTGGGTCTTGAACCAGGGTCCTCAGGCTTCACGTGGCCACCAAGGGGTGCCTCGTGCCAGCAATTCCAGGGACTAGGTGACCTTGGGGGAGACCCAGTGGAGAGAATCCTGTGTGGGGAGCAGGGCCGGACCGGGGTGGAAGGGGGTCCTCCCAGGAGGGGCAGACACAGGAAGCGAGGATGGCGTGAGAGAGGCTTCGGTTCCCAGGGCCTCCTGGGAGAAAGTCCTGCTCCCCACACAGCGCCCACTGCTTCCTCCTGTTTCCCGGGCACCTGGGGCCCCCTCCTTGAGCCCGGCTGGCAAGCGGGGAATCCACAGGGCAGCCCCCTGGGCTGAAACCCAGCTCAGCCCTGGGGGTGCTGAGAGGCCGAGTCTTCCGGGAGCGGGTGGAACAACCATTCCATTTGTGGGCGCACAGAGCAATGGACAAGTCCGAAAAGTGCAAGGGACGGGGACCAGATGCCTCAGGCCAGCCCAGGGCATGTCCCCGGAAGGGAGGCTGAGCCCTGGGGAGCCCAGGCGGTGACTGTAACCCGGCATCTGAGAGACCGAGGGGTCCTGGGCTGGGCACACAGGCCCAGGGACATGTAAGAAAGGAGGCCGCGAGGGAGGAGCCGGAGCCAGAGCGAAGGGAGCCCCGACGGTGAGGCAGGGAGAGGCAGTGGGAACAAGGTGGGGTCTGTCAGCGCTGCCCAGGTGGCAGGGGTGGGGGGCCGGGGCGGGGTGTAGGCTTTGCTCCAGGCAGAGGAAAACTGACCGAGGGCTCTTGGGGAGCTGATGTTCTGGGGTGCAGCTGGACAAAGACTAAGAAGCTCGAGGTCAGGTGGCGAAGACCGCCAAGTGGCAACAGCAGGCGAGGGCGCCAGGCCCATGGGCGGCCGAGGCGTCTGATGGAGGCCTGCAGGCGGGGAACCTTCCAGAGGAGCCGGCCAGCGCCAGCCAGGGCCCCGAGTGGGTGGAGGGGTCCGGAGACGTGCGGGGCCCAGGGGAGCCCCGCTAGTAAGGTTCCTGTGAGCCTGGAGAGGCAAGTCCGGGTCAGGGTGTATGAGGCGGAGCCCGCAGGCAGAGGTCACGGTGTAAGAAGAGACACCAGGAAGCAGAGGACACCGGCCAGAGAAACGACCTGCGCCCCAGCGCTGAACACAGCCTCCTCCAGGCCAGCCCATGCTGGGGTCCGGGGAGATGACAGCCCTTCCTGCCCAGAGCAGGGCCGGGAGCCGGGAGGTGCAAGTCCGTGGGCAGGGGACACAGCGAGTTCGGGCGTCTGCAGGGGCTTGGAGGAGGGAGACAGTGTGCAGCCTGCCAGGGCCACAGGTGGCTGGGGCAGCCAGGAGGGTAGGACAGTCACCAGGACCCGGGAAACTAGTCAGGGTTTCCTGAGTGCCGGGGGCCCCAGGCAGCACAGAACATACGAGCCCACAGGCGTGTTTTCTTGCAAGAACAGCTGAGGGACTCCTGGCCCCGTCTCCGGCCCTTCCCTCCCCTGGGCACAGCTCCCCCAGCCGCCCCAGGGACAGATGGGGGCAGAGGGAGTGACCCGTGGGAGGACAGCCAGGATGAGGCCACAGGCCCGACCTCAGGGCTGCACAGCACCCAGGGGCTCAGGGGCACAAAGCCCAGGCAATTATCCTACGTGACGGGGGACGGAGGAGCGTCACCCCGCAGTCTCAGCGGGCTGTGACCAGGAAGGGGACTATCATTCTTCACTTTGAAATCAGTGGGAAAGCCAGACTCCAGAGCGAATCATGTCTGCTGTGGAGCAGCTGCCTCCACGTGAGGCTCCCCAAGTGGCTCCCGACTGCGGACTGAGGTGTGGCTGCTCAGAACTCCACGCTGTTCTCCACTGCCACGGGCAGCTGTGTGGGCTCGGGTCAGCGTTGGCAGAGGCCTCACGTGCAGGTGGGGCGCTGCCGGCAGCCACACGGCAGGAGTCAGAGCCGGGCTTGAGAGGTGGGGCCGGGCCCAAGGGGCCGGCGTGCCCTGGGGAGTCAGGGCTCACGGAGGCCTCCCCTAGGTTTCCGCCTGAACAACCAGCTGACGCAGGCCCTCACCGGTCGTTACCGCGACAGCCGTCTGCGTGTGGACTTCGAGCACTTCGTGTCCTGTGCTGCCCAGCTCACCTGCATCTTCTGTGAGTGCCCCCAGGGCACCGAGGGGGCAGGAGGGTGTCTGCAGGGCAGGGCACAGGGATGTCGGCTGCTCACCTGCCCCTCTGCACAGGCCACTGCAGCCAGCACCTGGATGGCGGCGCGGGGGTCATCTGTCTGACCCGCCGCCAGGTAAGTTGGGCTGGAGGAGGGCGGCTCCTGGTGGCTAAGGGAACCCCGGGAGAGCCCTGCCTGGAACCTCCTGTCTTCTCTCACCCAGTGGATGGAGGTGGCCACCTTCTCCTAGGACCTCAGCACACGAGCACCTGCTGCTGGAGGCCCTGCCTCCCACCTCCCCAAGCCTGCACCCAGGAGGGAGTTCTGAACAAAGCCCCCTCTGCCCCACTCCTGGCACCAAGGGCTGACACCCAGATGCTGAGCAGTGGCTTCGAGCGTGGCCTCAGATCCAGTGTGCCCGAGCTCCTCTCCATCTCCTCCACCCAGCAGCCAGATGACCCTGGGCGAGTCACTGCGCCCGTGTGCTTCACTTCCCTCACCTGCGGACGGGGACGGTGCCAGCACGTTTACCGTGCAGGCCACTGGGGTCCACAGTACATGCTCACAACAGTGTGGCTTGGCCCATGGTCCTCAGGAGCACTTTTATTTTCACACGCCAGTGGCAGAGGGGTGGTGGCACCCCCATGCTCTGCTTTGCTCTGAAAGAAGTGGTGTTACATCGCTTTCTAAGTATAGAGAACAGAGACAGGAGAGAAAGAGAGAGGACACTGTAGGAATCCTTCTTAAAAATATTACATGTTTTATTATCCTGTCCCCAGAAGGGTGGTTTATCCAGAAACCGAGAAAAAAAAAATCAGAATAAACTCAAAAAAAAGGGAGAGGATTGGGGGCAAAACCATCAACTAACAGGCAGCCAGGCCAGCAGCCCACCCTCCACAGCTCAGGAGGGTCCTCAGAGACCCGGGTCCTACGACAGACAACAGAAAAATCAGTACGGCTGGGGAGGGGGCAGATCAGCTATGTCTTCATTATGAGAGCAAGAGGCGGCAAAGATATGTTGCTAGGTGAATATATATTTATATAATAAATCCGTAAGTTAATAAAGTAAATAGTAATTCTCTGAAAGTTTTTCTTTTTTTTTTTTTTATAATTTTTTTTTTTTTTTTTTTTTTTTTTTGTGGATTTTTTTATTTTTTGTTTTTTTGGTCCCTAGAAAATCTGAGGTGCGCAGGTCCAGACAAAGCAAGGTGGGGGCTGGCTGGGGGCGAGGCTGAGCTGCCCGACCTCACTGCCCTGGAGGCCCCAGAGGAGCAGTGTGGGAGGGGCAGGCACAGGGGCAGCAAGTAGGGTCCTCTTCTCTGGCGGGTAGCCGGGCGCCCTCTGCTGGGGTGGCCACAGGCCCGGGCGGCTCCTGGACAAGGCACATAGGGCTTTGGCCTGGATGTGGGAGGCCTTGAAGGGACCTCAGGGGCAAAGGGAGGGACAAGGTGTGGAGGGCGTTCGCAGGGCTTGGAGGGGACCAGGGAGAGTAACCGTGGACGGTCACAGCCAGCATGGGGACACACGGCCCCTTCCACATAATTAAAAAAGACATCATATATATTTACCACATCAGAGTGTGACCTGCCGTCTCCTGCCCACGACAAAGAGAGGAGAGAGCCGGCCCCAGCCCCTCCCTGCCCACCCCTACCCCCGAAAGGACTGAAGAGAGGGCTTTGCATAGATACAGAGTCAGAGGACGGAGCCGGGGAGCCAGGCAGGTCCCGGTGGAGAGAGGGCACAGGGCTCCCCCAACCCCTCCTGGAGGCTGGGAGGAAGGGCTGTAGTCGAGTCTGTCCGGCAGGGCCTCACAGGTCGCTCTCGCCGTACAGGGCCGTCGAGAAGGACTTGTAGTCGAGGGCGCCAGGCGTGGCGTCACAGCCCTGGTAGGGCGCCATGCGGGCGATGCAATACTCAGCCTGGTCGGGGGGCAGCTCTCTGCGCAGCTCCTCTGCTGTGATGAAGTTCTGGGGGCGGCAAGGCAGGACGCTGGGCCAGACCACCACACGCGAGCCCGCTGGGTCCCCGTGCCCGGTCCTGGCTGCAAGCCCCTCCCCACCCGCCCCGGGTGTGTCCGGGGCGCTCCGCTCACCTTGTCCCCTGCCAGGACCTTGAAGGAGGCGATGACCTGGTCAGCCGTGTCCGTGTCGGTTGTCTCCCGTGACATGAAGTCGATGAAGGCTTGGAAGGTCACAAGCCCACTGTGGTTGGGGTCAACCACGCTCATGATCCGGTTGAACTCGGCATCTCCCTGTGAGGAGGGAGTGGGTGGGGGACAGGCAATGCCTGAGCAGGCGAGACGCCCAGGGTGACGGAGCCAGGAGAGCAGGGCTGGCCCCCTGGGCCCCCAGGGCTTCAGTTCCTGGGGCCGAGTGCCCCACACGTCCCTGGCTGGGGACGTGCTTCTTCCCTCCCACATTTCGGGAAGTGGGGGGCTGGGTGTGGATCAGACAGGTAACTGCTCCTCAGCCCTAGGCTCACGAGTTAGCTCTGGCGGGCAGGGAAGACAGAGAGAGAGAAAGAAGAGGGGAGAGGAGAGGGCGGACCCCCTCTGGAGACTTCTAGGAGCGGAAGCGGGAGGCTCAGGGAGTCATCGGAGGGACCCCCGGCCAGCAGCTGCAGCAGACACACGACGGCAAGACTGTGCCGCTCTGGCGGAGGAGTGTCCCCGAGGACGAGGACGGCGAGGGGGCGAGGAGCGGGAGGCGGCAGGAGGCGGGGGGCAGAGGGGGAGGCACGCAGCGGGGGAGGCGAGGCTGCATACCAGGCTGTATCCTGTGGAGATAAGCAGAGCCCTGAAGTCATCCGAGTCCATGCTGCCTGTCTGCTTCTGCTCGAGGACGCAGGGACAGCAGAGGAGGCCGGGCCCGGAGCGCGCAAGAGGGGCCGCCCCATGTGCACAGCGGAAACAGGACAGTGGCGGGAGCAGGGGAGGCAGAGGCCCCGAGACACCAGGTAAGGGGCCGAAAGACACAGGGCAGAAGGTGGCAAGAGAGCCGGTGAAATGGCACACACGATGGCAAGGGGTGGGATGGAGAGAGGGTAGGGCAGAGAGAGAGAGAGAGAAGAGCAGTTAATGCCGCAGTCCACTGGGGCCCAGAGGGGCGCGTACCTGCCGGTCATTCTCCACGTCGTAGCCCAGGCTGATGAGACAGGCCTTGAATTCCTCCGGCCCCAGAGCCCCGCCGTGGTCCTGCCAGGCCATCCAGAGGCAGGCGTGCGGGAGGGGCGGTGTGGAGACCAGGCCAGTGCAGAGGCGGGAGAAGGGCCGGGGTCACATGCAGAGGGCAGGGGAAGGGGAGCACATGGGGGAGGGAAACACAGAGTTAGAGACATGGACAAGGAGATGGCCTTGGACAGGCAGGGCAGAACTGAAGACTGAGTTCCAGATGCCTCCAGGATTTGGGCTAGGAGAAAGGGGACTGCACCCCATCTTATGTGGGACCTCCGAGTCCCTGCCTGCCATTGCAGAGCTGAGGTTCACACCCACGGAGGGCAGGAGATGATGGACAGGTGCGGCAAGGGAAGCTGGTCGGGTGGTGAGCTCTGGGCTCAAGGCCCTTCTGAAAGGGCTGCCAGACCACATCTGAGCTCCAGAACACGTGCGGGGTGCCCCCTGGTGGCCGAGGAGCTCAGCTGCACATCTTGAGAGTCGGAGGCCCGCACTGTGGCCAGGACCCACCAGCAGGGTCTTGAACTGGGACTTTGTGCCAGGGTCTCATGGGACAGTCCCTGAGGCAGGGCCTGGACCCCTTTTCCTTCCTATGGAAGCTGCTCACGTCACCGCCTGTGCCTGAGGCCCTGCCAGCCAACCGATGTGAACAAACAGATGCCAAGACGGAGAGGAAGGTGGAGGGAGGGGCGGAGGGCTGGCGGGTGCCACTCACCTTGTCGAAGTGGTTGAAGGATGCCCGGAACTCCTGCATCTGCTCCTGGCTGATGCCCTTGGCGTCCCGGGTGAGGATCTGGTTCTCCACCTCGTTGATGGTGCGCGCGATGGTGGTGAGCAGCTGCTCCCAGCCCACGCGGATGTGCTGGGGAGAGTGAGGGGTGAGCGAGCCAGCAGCCAGGGTGTGGCGTTGGCACCCCACTGCTACCTCTGCCAACCGGCGGCCCCCACAAGTCAACACGCCTGGGGAGGAGGTGGCAGAGGCCTGGGTCCCCCCCACCACCTTGTGCCAGGATTCCCGGGGGCCCCTTTGCAGAAGTGTGCCAGGCAGTGTTTAACAACAGGCTTTCTAGGGAGAAAACCACCTTTTATTTTTGGGGGACTTCTGCAGATTTGAATGTTGTCGCCGGTGTCAGCATGGATAAGTTCAAGCCACCAATATGACGGCAACCAGCCCTGACACTGAATGGCCTCTGTGAGCCAGTGGGCAGCTTCCAGCACACGCTGTGTCCTCGGAGGGCGCTGCGCCGTGGCCACAGCCATCGGGCGGGGACCCGAGCTTGGCAAAGGTACAGAACCTGAGCTGGCCTTCGGGGCAGTCAGAAGGAGCAGGGAGCGGAGGACACGCCTCCCTCCCGGGCTGGCCAGTGCCTGGCGGTACGGTACCTCCATGGTGTAGTTGGTGTGCTTGTTGTCGAAGATGAGGGCCTCCTGGATGAGCTGGTGCTGCTGCTCCAGCAGGTCCTGGTGGGGCTTGAAGTCCACGATGCTGCCCTCATACTGCTTCAGGTGGCTCAGCTGGTCCTCCAGCGTCCCGTTCATCTCGATGGAGATGCGCCCAATTTCCTGCACGGACGGGCCGCTGGGTGGGGCGCCGGCGGGCCCTTGGCTGCCACCAGTCCCCCAAGGGCCAGAGAGCCTCCAGCCCAGGAGAACCCTTCAGGGCTGCAGTGGCTGGCAGTGCCCTTCGGCCCTGCCCTTTCGTATGAAAGCAGCCACGGTGAAGCACGTCCAGGCCTCATCTCACTGCGCCCTCGCGCTCCCGGTGGGCCCAGGACTAGCAGGCTCTGCCTGCAGATGTGGAAACTGAGGCCCAAAGAGGGCAGCATGTGACAGGAGAGGCCTGGCTGACTTCAGCTCGTGCAGCCCCAACTGCAGGCGCCTGGTGCCCCGGCTCCCGCGGCAGGCTGACCTGCTGACACCCCTCCAGGCCGCTCTTCCACTCAGCACGTGGTGGCTGGACACCAAGTCACTGGAGAGTGGGGGCTGCACTTGGACAGCCGGGGGCACAGCTACCTGCCGCGTCAAGAGGCAGTTCGGAGCAGCACATGAAAGCCTTGCTTGAGGGAATGAAGTAACTGTTTTCATCCCAATTTTATAGAGAAAACTGAGGAGCGGACATTAAGTTGGACCTGAATTCATTGGAGTCAAGGGCATGGTCCAGACTCAAACCTTCCTGTATCTGCATCCTCAGCCAGGCTGCCCTTCCCAGCAGGAGAATCACACTGCCCCTCCTCACCCCACGCGCCAGCAGAGCCCCTGCCCTGAGTGCTGGGACCCGGATCCACGAGGCCTCCAAGGCCACGACCCCACGGCGCTGGGGACCTCGCCACCAGGGCCGGGCAGCCCTACCTCCATCTTGGTCTGGATCCAAGGCCCCACGATGTTGGCCTGGCTGGCAAACTGGCGTCGCAGGCGCTCGTTGGACTGCTGCTTGCTCTGCTCCTCCAGGAGGGCGTGGTCCCGCTTCGGCACCAACTGCTGCACCTGAGGAGCGGGTCCCGCGGAGCATCAGCGGCCAGCCCAGCCCTGCACCCGCAGGCCTTTCCTCGCCCGCCGAGACGCCGCCTACCTTCTCCCACTTGGAGTTGATGATCTGGGGGGTGACAGTGGTGTAGGGGTTGCTGCCCGACAGCTTGATGTGGTTGCTCTCGGCAATCCTCTGGGCCTCCTTGTGAATGGCCAGGATGGCCTCCCGCTCCCTGTCAGCATCGGGCAGCGTGGACTTGAACTGGTCGTGGGCTGAGATCAGGCCCTGAAGGGAGGAGAAGGAGTGAGGGGCAGTCCGGCCCTCCAAAGGCCCAGGAGAAGGGCAGGCGGGCGGGCGGGCTCTGACCTCAATCTCCTCGATGGTGTGGACGATGAACATGTCCTGCAGGTCCTCCATGGCGCTCTCCATCCAGTTGTTGAAGGGCGCGGCCCGCTTGGCATATTCCAGGTGCAGCTGGTCGATCGTCTCCAGCTGCTTCTCCGTTTTCTGGGGTGTTTGGGGACAGGGTCAGAGGGCATCGGTGAGCAAGAGCAGGAGGGGCTGGGAGGGGCCTCGGGGCACAGAGGGCTCAGTCCAGGGGCAGCTGGGGTTCTGGACTCCAAGTGACATGGCCCCTCCTCACCTCCAGCGCTTCCCTGCGGCTGTGGGTCAGAGAGCCCAGGGCGTCCCACTGGTCACAGATCTGCTGGCACCGGGCGTTGACGTTGTGAGAGTCGTAGTAATCCAGCTCGCTGGGGGTTGACACAGGGCAGTGAGGGGCAGTGAAGATGTGCGGGGACCCACCCGCCCCCGGTGTCAGGACTGTAGTATTTAAGGACCGCAGACACCGGTCACCACCCCTCCAGCCCACGGCGGCCCGGGGCAGGAGCGCTCGGGAGAGCCTGAGGCAGAGGGTTGGGGGTCTGCTGCTGTACGCTAACTTGGGCCGCAAAGGGCAGCCTTCGACCACGCAGTGTCCAGATGGCGTTTCAGCAGGTCTAGCGGAGACGTGTGACCCTGCATGCGCACCGGTCCCGCTCTGGGCTCCTGCTCCTCGTGTGACACGGGGTATGTGAAACACTGAAAGCCCTTCTTTGCGCTCAGTAGGTGAAAGTAACAGCAGCTATTCACGAAGGCTTGTGTATTTACGTAATTAAGAAAAAGTAACTAGCCTGCGATGTCATTCTAAGCAATTAATAGTACATTTAAGAAAACGGTGAGCAGCCTAGGGTACGGGTCTTATTCGAATGACTGAGGCTCAGGAAACTGGAGGACGCACCCTGGCATCCTCTGCCAGCGCGCCCCCCACCCCAAAGCCCAGGAATGCAGCCACTTGGATACTTGGCAGCAGCTCCCGGCTCCCGGGGGTCGGTGCACAGGCAAACCTCGGTGGTGCAGTGATGGTGGAGCGCAGAGGACAACTCTGGGGGACAGGAGGTCAGGACTGGGACACAGGGATGGTCTCACCTGCCTGGGGAGCTGGCAAGGGCTGGGAGAGGGAGCAAGGCTGTGCTCCACGACGGGCCAGGCAGCCTGGGTTCCAATCCTAACACTCCCTACCTGGGTGACCCTGGACAAGCCCTTTGGCCTCTCTGTGCCTCAGTTTCCATGGACACAGGTCAGCTGGGGGATTAAACGAGTAGTTACCTGCACAGCTGTGAGTTTCCATCTTTGCTATTAACACTCAGCCAAGCGGCCTACCTAGGCTCATCCTGGCTGTCTCTCGGCTCTCTGACTCATCTTCGGCAGAAGGCACAGCACCCCAAACAGGCCCCCTTTCCTGAAGGCTACTGTCCAGAAAGCCGCTTCAGGGACCGCCTGTCCCTGGCTTGGGGTAATGGGTTTCACGAGGCTGTTCCCCAGTGCCTGAGAAGTAGGCTGGCGAGGAGCTCTTCCAAGCCCAACTCTGACCAGCTCCGGGGACTGCCCCGTTAGCTGAGGAACCTGCCCACATCCCACCCCCCACCACCGCGGGATGTCTGTGCCTATGGCCTCTCCTCAGCCTGAACCTGTCAGGGACGGGGCTCGACCCTAGAAGAGGCCACAGGACTCCAGGCAGAGCCCTGACAGAACTGTGACGGCCCCGTGATACTCTGCCTCTGGGTGAGGAGGCCCCAAAGCAAGTGGGCCAGGTGGAGGGAGGGAGTCAGGGAGAAACCCCACCCTGAGGAGGAATGCGGGGTTCCGCTGGGTACCACAGCTGGGCCCCAGGCTGGGAGGAAGGAGCAGAACTTCTTGACTGTGGTGGGCAGGGGAGTCTGAGGAAAGGTCCTATTTTTGGGTCGATGACTATTTTGGGAACCCTGCCGCCCCTCCAGGGCCTGTGGCTTTTCCATGAAGTAATGGCCTGAGCCTCCCCTCCCTCCCCCGCCCTCCCTGCTGCTGGCGCTGTACTGATGGAATAAGGCCCCATTCACCATTCAGGGCTCTGAAGGTTCAGTGTACTAACTGTGTACACAAGTTTATCTGACTGGGGCGGGGGAGGGCGGGGGAGGGCGGGCGAAGAACTGGCTGAAACCCGGCTGCCTGGAAGCTTTACAATGAGCATGTCCTGAACAGGAGAGGGAGGGCCCGGGCAGAATAATGGTCTCACTGTGCAAGCTGAGGGCTGAGGGCAGGTTGCCATGTATCAGGGGCCACAGGACCTCTCTGGTGTGGCAGGCTGGGAAGGTAAAGCCCCAGGGACCCCTAAAGCCTGGGAAGTCAGGATAAAGGGTCAGAGACCCCACTTCTGCTGGAGGTTCCCGATCTCACTGATTCTTATCTGGGGCTAAGACACGATGGGAAAAGGCATCATCCCTTAGGCCCTTCCTGGCATTCAAGAAGAGGGGTGAGGACGAGCGTGGGGAGACCACACTCGACCCTGCTCTGGCGGGGTGTTGGGGAGAAGTGACAGGGCGCTGTGAGCCACACATACTTCAGCTCCTGGGCGATGGCTGCGATCTGCTCCACACGGTCCTGATGTGCAGCCAGGTCGCTCTCGAAGGCCTCGTGCTTGCGGATAAGGGCTTTGATGTCCGATAGGGTGGCCGTCTCATAGTCGCGGTGCTTCAGCATGGCTTCCTTGCCTGGGGTGGGGCGATGAGGCGCTCAGACAGCAGGCGCCCAGAGGGAAGGCAAGGGCACAGAGCCCACACCTGCCTTGCCGAGGACAGTGCCATGAAGGCGAGAAAATGCCAAACCTCTTCCTTGCCCTTAGGGACCTGTAAGCCAAACATGTGCTGGATGGACTGGGAGACGCGGCGGGGTTTGGTGGGCCTGAGCGTGCGCCCAGCTCAGTCTGTGTGGTCTGCACGTGGTGTCCTTTCCTGGTAGAGGCATAGGAGTTGGACTTTGCTACCATGGCCAGAAGGTGGACAGCCATCTGGGAGGCTCTGGCCGAGAGCAGCAGCCGGGGTTGCAGCCCGGGCCCCAGCAGGATGGAGGAAGGGGGGTGTCAAGTCAGGGTTTTCGGGAGCCGCCCTCTCACACATCCGCATGCCCCACACCGTCCCACACACAGCAGGGAGCGGGGAACGGGGAGGTGGAGCCCTCCTGCCCTTTGAAGGCAGGGAGGGACACTGTTATTAGTCCTGGAGCCTGGCTAATTACATGCCCCAGGACAGAAGCTCGAGCAAGTCCTGCAAGCTCCCCAAGTCCCGCAGAGAACCAGAGGCCAACCTGACAGGGGGCTGGAAGCCCACTTCCTGCTTCGGGTCAGCCACCTCGGGGTGTCCCTCAAGCGGCAGCACCTCAGCGGTCACCAGAGGATGACAAGAGCTGCTTGGCCAGTGCAGCAACAGGACAGGCGGCCTCTCCCCACCCGTCCCCTCTTTGTAAGCTGCAGCCGACACAGTACCGGGTCTACCATCTCAGAGGGCACGTTTCAGAAGGCTGTGTGGAGCTAGTGCCACCCTCACAGACACCCCCTCAGACAAGGCCTGGCTTGGAGGCAGGACGCAGCAGCCTGGGAGAAGAGCCCAGCCCTGCCGCCCAGCCCTAGGGCAAAAGGCTTAACCACAAAGGCAAGCTTGCAATCTCCTCCAAATTGCTTTCTCCCAAGGGTGGGAACCAGAAATAGTAGGTTACCACTTCTCTGCCTCAGCAGAGTTCCAGCGAGCGAGCTGGCGAGGGACGCACTGAGAGTGCTGGGAGGAGTGGGCCAAGGTCACAGCTGCTCTGGAGTCCGGCCAAAGGGCAGCCAGGGAAGGAATGCAGGGGCTCAGTTTTTGTTGCTTTGTGTTTCTCTTCCCCCCAGTTCAAGATGCTCTGAGAAGCATATATATGGGCCCTCAGCTCCGCAGGCTACGGAGGGTGGAAGGGGCAGGGTACCAAGTGAGGGTGGTCCAGACTCACCCCAGGGTGAGGAGGCTCTAACTGGGTTTCAGGGGTATAGAGGGCTGGTCTGTCCTGTTCTGCATAATTGGGTGGCAGAGAGGACAGAGGCTTCAGGTCTAGGGAATGAGAAAGGGACGGCCTGCCTGGGGGCAGGCCAGATACCAAAGCGCCTGCAGCGGGACAGGGCTGGGGCAGAGGCCAGAGACCAGACCAACTTCTCCCAAACACCTTAGGTACTTGTGAAGGCCAGTCCAGAGTCATTCCTGGGAGTGAGCTCTGGCCCACACCCCTTGGCCTCCAGAAACCATCCTCCCCCAGGGTCTCCCAGGTGAGGGACTCATCAACCAAAAGGTCCCCAGAAGGGAATCCGCAGGGACAAGGCCCAGATGCAGATGGAGTCAATGGCAGGAGGAGAGCACTCAGTCCACGTATGTGCCTGCCGGCCCTGACTGGAGAAATGCCCAACACTGCGGGCCCGAGCCACCCCCTCCCGCCCCCCACAGCATCACGGCCACACTGCCTCTCCCAGGACAGGGCGCCATTTCTGCAAGACACGAAGGAGGAACTTTCACCCCCTGGCCCATGCCAACTGTTCCCAGCCTCCATTTCCCGGCTCTCCTAGCATTCTTCCTGACAGAAGGATAAGGAACTGCTCTGGAACTCGCAGCTGCTGCTGGAGAACCGTCTTCCCAAGCTAAAGCGAGGATGGCTTCCGCTGGGCAGCAGTCAGGGATACAGGTGACATGTGCCCAGGTCTGTGAATCATACAATTGTGTGTCCACGTGCTGGGGGAGGGTCCCATATGGGCCTCTGATGGGTCTCAGCACAGACAGCTAGATGGGTGGGGGCTGCAGCAGCCCCCAGAGGGTCAGTGAGATCTCAGAGGGACCTAAGGGGGTGGGAGGGACAAAACACCAGAGCAAGGCGAAGAGCGCAGTCAGCTGGCAAGAGCGGCAGCAGGAGGCAGCCGGAAGGAAGTGGGAGGGCGGGAGGCCTGTGGAGGGCTCACAGCTTTCTCAGGCCCTAGGATGTGGAATCTCAGCCACGGTGTGGATCCCAACCGAGGCCTGGGACGTGCTGGAATTCCACATCCCAAGCCAAGGAAACAAGCAGCTGCAGAGAAACAGGAGGCATCACAGCCCTTTCGGGACAATGATCGCAGCGGGGGTCGGGGCATGGGGGGGAGGGCCCTCGGAAGGTGATCCCCGCCCAGGGTGACCACACTGAAGTGATAGCACCGTGTGTGGGTCAAACATGTGGGCAGAGCCACGCAGCAGCTTCCGGCCTCGCCCCGTAAGGACATGAGGTGAGCACAGACGCGTCAGTATGAAGTCCATGGTCACTGAGGCATGGGGAGGGAAGGCAGACTGAACACGGGCTGCCAGGCACAGGTGAGTCCATCCCCATACCTGCACTGTCCTCAAGGAAGATACGGCAGAGAAAAAGGGATGGGGGTCACTTCCCTGTAGCTGGAACGGGGTTCCTCTGCACGCCACGACTGGCCAATGGCCCAGGAAGGGCCCACCCATACGCAATCTCTGAGGCCAAAGCAGACTGGGAAAGACGGACCTGGCCCCCACATGCTTCCTGCTGCCTGGGGCTGGATGAAGTCAGAGCATCTGACACACACGCCCTCATCCTCACGCAGCAGGAACAGGGCCTGAGACAAACAGGCCCGATGCAGGAGAGGCCAGGTGTGCGTGTGAGACAGGACAGGATGAGGGAGCTGGGAGGACCGTACCATCCGTCCAGGCCTCATGGATGGAAGCCTTCTGCCGAAACTTCTCTGCCAAGTGGTCAAGCCGCTCCAGCCGGCGGATCTCATTCAGCAGCCACTCCTCGTAGCCCTTCTCCGCCTGCTCTAGGTGCTGCCAGCAGCAGTTGATGTCCTGAGGGAGCAGAGGGCAGGGCTATCGTGGGCACCACGGCTCCCCAAAGGGGCTGACGGGGAAGGCAGCCTGGCTCTCCCTGCTTTGCTGTCTCCCTATATGCCTAGAAAGTGCCCCGCACGTGACAGGTATGATCAATGCATCTGGATGAAATCAATGTGTGAAAATGAATGAGTGCCATGGGTAGGGCTACAGGAACATGGGAGAACATCCAGGGCACATCATCTCGCCCCCGGTGCCTGGCATCATGCCAGACCAGGGGTACAAATGCAGACAATTCCACACAAGCTCTGGTGTGCTTTGGGGGTCACTGTGAAACAATGGGGAGTGACAGGGAAAGTGGGGGCACAGAGACAAGACAAAGTGTCAAGGGAACCCCCACCCCTGCACCCCAAAGGCTGTGCATTCTAGCTAAAGAACACCATGCTGGCCACACTAAGCTGGGCCGGCCCTCAGCCCCAGAGCCCAGCACTAACCGAGACCATCTTGCCCTCGGAGGGCATGAAGGCAGGTCGGTTGCTGAGGCGCAGCTTGGTCTGCAGCGTGTTGAAGTTGATCTCCAGCTGGCACTTCTCTTGCACCTTCGGCGGCTTGTGGACGCGCCGGTAATCGCGGAAGTCCTCCAGCTTCTGCTGCATCTCCTGGATGGTCTTCTGGGGCACGCGGTCCTCCAGCCAGGGGATGGTGCGCCGGATCCACTCCAGGAGCTGTGGGCATGCAGCGAGCGGTGCTGGCCTCTGCGGCAGCCCCGGCTCACGGACCCAGGGCTCCGGGCCTTCGGCCCCGTTCAGGGGACGCGCCCAGGGGAAATTCTGGAAACACGTGCCCTCTGTGCTGTTCTCTGGCTACCTCCTGTCCACACCTTTACTCTTGGTCTTTCTTTTCCACAGATCTGACTCAAGCATCCCTCCTCAAATGGCCCCCGCCACATGACCCTGTGGTCACCATCCTCACTGAGCTCAGCACCTGTCTCTCCGTCCCTGCTTCCTGGCCAATGATGGCTCATCTTAAGGGCAGACTCAGTGTGCCCAGCTCATGGGGCCTGAGACATTACTATTCTAAAGTAAAACTGAAGAAAGTAACGTATTTTCGTCAGTCGCTCATGTCTCTGATGAACACAGGACAGGGAACAAATAAGCCAACAAACTGGACAACCTACAATGACCTTAGAGGCTTGGGGACATGGTTCCCAAAAGCCAACCTCAGGAAAGTGAGAAATCCAAGGACAAAAGAAATCTATGTGGTTGGTGTGTGATTCTCAGAAACAACTTTTTAACCTTCAACCTCTAGCTAGAAAGAACAGACAGCTTTTTCTTTTACAAGTATCCATAACTTTGCAAAATACGAAGTTGGCCCCACTAGTTTGACTGTCAAATATGCTTCCAAATTTTCCTGGTCCCTGAAAAAAGTCTGGGAACCATTGGTCTAGAAGAGCAAATTACTGCTTTTGAAAAGTTTAATACCTGTTTTTATGGTTTGAACCTGGAAATGTTTAAAATCAAGGTGAGGATCCAGAAGAGATGTAACACCCACGTTCCCAACCAACAGCGCAGGTCAGGCGCGGTCTGAGGCTGTCTGGGTCGGGCCCCAAGCCGTCTCTGCCCATGACGCATGCACACCTGACCCTTTCTTTACAGGCCTCGCTTCCTCGCAGGGCACCGTCCAGTCCTGTCCCTCACCCAGTCAGTTCTCAGTCGACCTCAAAGGTCATCTACTGGTTTAGTCGAACCCAGACCCGCGGGCCTCAGGGGCAACCCCGGGGAGGGTGCGGCACTCACGTCACTAGCCAGCTTCTCATAATCTTCCATCAGATGCTCGTTCTCCTGATTAACGGCCAGCACCTTGCAGATCCGATTGGCAGCGGTCTCAGCCTGGGGCAGGGGAGGCACACAGTTAGGGCTGCCTGGAGGTTGGTGACCCTCCCGCCTGAGACAGTAAGTCCCTTGAAAGCTGTCTTCAGGGAGGCCCACACAGAACCCCCCAGAGGAGGGAAAGAGGAAGCGCAGCTCGAGCAAGAGGGCGCCCAGCGGTGGCGCCGCTGGATTCCTCAACAGCCTAGTGAGGAACTCTCCAGGTCCAGGCCTGCAGGTGATGAGGGTTGGGGCCCGCCACCATGAGGGGACAGACCCTTGGGGAGCCCAGAAAGGACCTCCAGGAGGGGTCTGTCTAGAGTGGGAAGGAAGGTGCAGCGAGGCCAGAGCTGTGCGAGACAACAGGCAGAGGCGCTGGTGGCCCGGAGCAGCCCGGCGGTCAGTGTGCAGGCAGAGCCTGCCTGGTCCCTGCCTTTCCTCCCTCGGAGGCAGGACTGGACAACTCATGGGCATAAGTCACAATCGGCGGGGCAGGAGGGCGCCAGGGCTTCAGAGAACAGGGTGCAATGGAGACAGGGACTAGCCTGCCCCACACCACGTGAGCACGACTGCCCTCCTCCTGTCCCGCCAGGGGGCCAATGGAGGAGCAGAGGAGGAGAGGGGTGAGGGTGCACACGGGAGAAGAGAGACCAGGTACCTTTCAGAAAGCACAGAAAAGGTCCAAGAGGAGGAGCTGAAACAGGAACAGAACAGGAACAGAAAGAGGAGGGTCTACAGAATGTGGGAAGGAAAATGGAGTGGCCTGGGGTGGCTCCAGACCGGACTAGCGCAGGCTGCACCTGGGACAGGCGGGGAGGTGAGCGGGAGACACGTCGAGGTTTGTGTGAGCACATTCAAGCGCGCGCGCGCACACACACACACACACTCTCTCTCTGCAGGACACACACCAATGGCCCAGGCAGTGCTCACGGGGGTCTTGGTCACTGAATGCCCAGCCCCCAGAGTGCAGGCAGCAGGGCCAAGAGCGCAGCTTGTGGGGCATCACGGAGGTTAGTCCCTGGCCCCTAACTTGGAAGAGACAACTGACACCCGCAGCCCAGGTCCACCAAAGGTGGCAGCTGCGGGTCAGGGGCGTTCAGTTTCGCCACGGAGTGTCCGGCCCGGCTCAGGGCTGACGTGTGAACGAGTGAACCAAGGAGCGAGGTGCAGGGCTTCAGTGAGGCGCTCAGGGAGAGAGCACCCTGGGTGCAGGTCCAGGGCTTGCTGCACCCATAAAATAGAACTAGAGCAGACAGCGCTCTGAAAGAGACAGGACTGGGTCTCTGGGGAGAAGACAGGAAAAGGCAGGCAAGGCTGTGCTGAGCAGCAGACGCAGGCTGGGAGACACCTGGGTCCACATGTCCTTGATGAATGGCAGCACCCGGGAGCCCGGCCTTGACTTTGTCCCTCACTAGACAATTGATTACTAGGCCTCGGGACCCAGCTGCCTCAAAAAGCTGTGAATGCTCCGGCCTGGGCTTTCCTGCCAGGGTCTACTCAGCAAACCCCTCAGGGCCTCCTGTCCTCCCCCACACCAGGGGCTCAGCACAGGACAGGGAGGCTGGCTTGGTCCGTGGCCGGGTGAGTCCGAAGGCAAACTTGCTGTTCATGGGGGTTTGTGATGAGTCTCCCGCGGCTGCCCACACCCCCGCACCCCCAGCGCAGGTCATCTCCACTCTTTGTGCCTGTGCCCTCCAGCAGAACACGCCAACACAAGCTCCAACCACATGCCAGCAGGCGAGAGGCTATGAAACATGGCTCTCTGGCCAGGGAACAGGCTGTTCCACCACTCGACCCTTCCAGGGGCATCTCCTCCTCGGAACGAGCCTGTGAGGCAGCTACTGGTGTGGTCCCCATTTGACAGACAGGAAAGCTGAAGTGAGTGCTTTCTCCAGGTCTCACTGCTACGAGGGGGCTGAGCAGGGTCGGGGCAGATCACCCCTCTGCAGACCTGGGGCTGCAGCGGGCACAGTCCCCAACCTGTAACTAGGGGTGGCACCCTACGCCTCATAACTTGAACTGTACCTCCACTTTCTGGGTGGACACAGGACTCCACAGCCTGTGCGGATGGAGCCCAGGGAGTGAAGGCCACTTAGGAAGTGTCCAATATCGGAAACTTCCTTCCTCCCCGGCTCCCTGCCCAATGTCTGCCGCTGGTGACACAAGATCAAGTCACTAGGCACACGCTGCTGCCCAAGACCAGACACTAGAAGACAAGAGGAGGGAACAGAAGCACCCCGGCCTTCATGCAGGGCTGTCTCCCCAGGGCACCCTCCCCTGGAGGGAGTAGGGGGCACGTGTGAGGTCCGCAGCTCAGGCGGAACAGTCTCTGGGCACACACTTCCGCGTCAGCCAGGAGGCCTGGGCAGGGGCCCGCTGGCTGGGTCAGCAGGTGCAGGCCACGGGGCAGTCTCCTGTACAAGGCCTCACCAGGTAGGTGGGCGGAGTCGTCGCAGTGAGGGGCAGAGAAGCCAGTGCTCCTGGTTAAGGGTACAGCGAGGCATGGCCTGCGCCTGGAGTGGCTCACAGAAAGCAGGCAGCCTAGGATCCCAAGGGAGGGTTCAGACACTAGCGCTGCCATTCAGTGGGACGCTGGGATCCCACTGCCGTGTCTGAAAATCTGGGCGCCACCACCCACCTCACAGGGTGGGCGATATTCGTACAGGATTATCTGCGGCAAATCAGCACCAGGCCGCGCTGGCTCAGTGGGGGCCCCACAGGCCCTACAGTCTAGAAACCTGGCTGACTGGGTCAGACCTCATGCTGGTGGTGGGGACGCAGAGGGGACAGTGAGGGCAAGTGTCCAGCCACAGCAGCAAGGGTGCTCCCGCCCCAGCTCACCTTTTGAGCCCCCGAGAAAGCGTGGTAGAAGCAGGACACGTAAGTCATGATGGCTTTCTCATCTGGCCTCAGAGTGCCTACAATATCTGCGCAGAGAGAGAGAGAGAGAGAGAGAGAGAGAGAGAGAGAGGCAGGAGAGAGTGAAAGATGCAGGGAGGGCGGCAGGGGCCAGACCCTAGGCTCATGCAGGAGAAATAGCGCTTGCTCTGGACTGGAAGCCAAACCCTGGCTCGGCTGGGCGGGCACGTCTGCTGAGGTTTTGTAAAAGAGAAGGGAGTCTGAATAGTGAATTTCTTGTCTGACCAGGCCTGGGTCATGCTAATCATCAGCTCTAGAAAGGAAGACTTGTTTTGCACTGGAGGAGTCAAAAACGAACCCATCTTTCTGAAAACCGTGTTTTGTACATACGTCTGCCACTCTGTCATACACCCCTGAAAATCCCCTGGGGCCCCAGGACGAAATTCAAACTCCTGATCCATACACTGCAACTGTCCTACATGCCCTGGTCCCTGGCCTTCTGTGACTCATCCTTCACCTCTCCTGTCCCCTCACTGACTTCCATGAATAAGTCAGGCTTATTTCTGCCTTAGGGCCTGTGCACTTGTTCTACCTTCTGCCGGGAACACTTTCCCTCCAGATCTCTGTCTGACAGCCTTTGCTCATTGAGGCCCATGCTTCTCTCCTGACGGCCTCAGTCAGAGCAGCTCCAGGCCTCTCTAGCCCCGCTCCTGACCTGTGCTCTCTGCTGAGCAGTCCCCACCTGGAATGACTTCATCTGTGGTTATGTATGTGGCCTGTCCCACCCACAAGACAGCAGCACTGTGAGAGGAGGAGTCCTGTCTCAGTCCCTACTATGTCCTCAGCGCCTGCAGCAGAGTCTGGCACAGGCCAGACACCCCGCAGACATTGTGAGCAAACACTAAATGGACCGTGGTGCCAAGGAGTCGGGGGGTGGCTTCCAGTCGGAGAGAGGCCACTGCCGTCTGCAAGAGAAATGAGGTGAGCACGGGAGGCGAGAGGCAGCAGCGGCATTGGGCAGTGGCGGCGAGATGGGCCTGCCTGGCCCTGCCCGGTACCTTCTGCGCTCCTGAAAAGGCATGGTAGAAGCTGGACACATAGGTCATTATGGCCTTCTCGTCGGGCCGGGCCGTGTTCACGATGTCTGCAAGTGAACGACAAGGGTTAAACCGCCCAAGTCGGGGGTGGGGGGAAAGTGGGGGCTCACGGAGATCCAAAGGCTCCTGAGACCACAGCCATCTGGGGAGAAGGGCCCTCAGAGCTGACCTCCGGTGACTCCAGGGGTTCAGTCACGCCCTCAGCCCCTCCATCTCCCATGGTCTCTTGAAAGGCCAAGGTTGTGGGAACTTGATTAAAATGTGGCCATTTCCTCTCTCTGAGAATGGTCTCAAGGGGCTGCTCCACAGTCGGCCCCAAGGGCCACCAGAGGCCAGAGACATGGGTCCTGGCTGGGGGCACTACGTGGCTGGGAAATGAGTAAAGCCGGAAAAGGAAAAAACAAAACACTCCACTTTGGTGGGCTCCGACTCCAAGCTGTGGCAGGCAGGGAAGCAGAGGTCTTGACTGTCTGCAGGAGCCAACCCACGCGGCCACCGCTCTGGCCCCCTTGGGGGAAGGGTGGGACTCAGGCTGGCATCCGGGCCTGGCCTGGGACGCAGCCCCCAGAAAGCCGATCCTCTTCAAGCTCTCCCTTCCCCACCCAAGTGTCCTGCTCAGGCTGCTTCTGCTCTGGCTCCCCAAGTGATGCCAATGTCCCTGGTTCACCTGATTAACTCAGTCATTCTTGCTGGCTCTGCCTGAAGTTACCACCACCAAACCTGCCCACAAATGGGGGTGTAGGGGAACAAAAGGGATGCACTTACCCTCGGCATCCAACATCTTAGGGATGTCTAAGTACTTCTCAGCCACTTCGAAGGCGTTGTTCAGGTTGGTGACGGGGTCATCCTGGGGAGAAAGGTGAAGAAAGGAGGGAGAACTCAATCAGGGGAAGGACGCAGAAGCAGAAGGGAACCAGGGCTGGTTTGAAGGGAGCCCGCAGGAAGCGGGGACTAGAAAGGTTGCTCTGGGCCACTCTCCGCCGCCTGTACTGTAGAACGGCAGGGCCCTGGACAAAGCCAATTCCTTCCCAAAGAACACTCCGGAAATCTTGGGAATAAACTATGGTCCTTTTCTCCATATAAAATGTGGGTGTGTTCTTTTCTTTCCACTTCCAGCATCCAGACCCAGACTTGTGCTGCCCTGGGACTGGGAACAGAGGAGGGGCAACCAGAGCTCGGGAGCCCCTTCCCCCGCCTGAAGCGCCCAGCCTTCCCCTCACAGCTCAGGGGACCAAAGCCTCGTCACTCCTGACACTCCCTCATGTGTTTCCACCATTTTCCAGCTAGACCCCCAATCCCATCCTTCTCTGGCGGGCAGGGGCTGAGTGCAGGCCTGTGCCCCCACCTTACATGCCTTCTCTCTGGCTCCACGCTGTCGCCTCCTCCAGAGGCCCATGCCTGGCCATGTCAGTTCAGGTCTCCCATCCTCAGCAGCCCATCTAGCCCACACTCAGCATGAGCACATGTGCATGGCCTGGTGGGGCTGCTCTGCCTTCCCACAAGGCAGGCAGCTCTAGAGGGCAGGGCATGGGCCTTCCACGCAGGTTACAGGCAAATTAGAATAGGACTCGGGCCTGAAGTGTCTGCTGGTGGTGCAGCTCAGCATTCCTGCCCACTCCCCCTTAGGTGGAGGGGGTATGCTTCCAGAATGGAGAAGCTGGAGAAGGGAAGCTGGAAGGCATGGTTGTCTAGGTCCCAAACTCACCTGGGGCAACTGTAATGCTTATGGAGAAGGGAACAGACTCCTAAGGAAGCAAGGGAGGTGAGACTCTGCTACCACACCCGGGTCTGGGGATAGCTAGTGCAAGGCGCTTCCCAGCCTTGCCACCGCAGCACAGAATCCAGCGGGGTCACACTCAAGTGCCCATGCTCTGCTGAGGGGAGAAGAAGGGGCCTACCTTTCTCAGCTTGTCATACTCGATCAGCTCTGGTCTGTGCCGGTGGATCAAGGCATTGAAGGCAAGGCCATCCTTCCAGCTGCCAGGGGAAGGCAACAGTTAGGAGGAGGCTCTGTCACTGTCCCGAGGTGCCGACGATTAATCCCCACAAACTGAGGTTTAGCATGTCAGAACTGCAGGGGACAGTATGGCAAAATGGCTATGAGCATGACTACTGGAGCCTTGTAGTGGCCTTGCTAAGTCCCATCAGCTCCTGTGACCTCAGTTCCCACATCTGTCAGATAGGGACGATGACAGGACCCACTCCGCAGAGTTGTTGTGAAGAAGATATAATCAATGTACACTGCCGAGACCAGTGCCTGCCATGTGACAACCTACGACTGTGAGCTCCTGGGACAGCCGTGACCTGCCGGGCACTGCGAAGGGAGACGGCATGATCTCCGGACCTTGCCAGCCTGACCAGGGGCTGGTCCACGCCAGGCTGTGGCTTGGCTTGAAGGTCTCCACTCTGAGGAAATGACTGGTTACAATCTCCTTCCCAAGATCCTCTAGACAGTGGTGTCTTCCAGGCCAAGTTTAAAGTCAGAAAGTCTGTCTTGACCAAGGTGCTATCCTGTGACTTCCTGTCCCCTCTCTCAGCTGCTGTCTCAGTATGCACTTCTTACTACCTGAAGTCATACTGCTGGCTTTATTCTGAACCTTTCTGACCCCTTCTGATACAGCCTAACTTCCTAAGGGATTTATTTCAGTGCTGCCAGGTCCCTGCTCTTGGCATGTAGTGGACTTTTCACATGCTTACTGATGGAATAAATACATGAACGAAAAGCGTAGAGAAGGCCACCAGCTGGTAACAGGAAAAGGGAGAGAAAAGAGCAAGGGAGGGACCACGTGCTGCTGTTGGCAGAGGACAACGGAAAGGCCTCCAACATCCAGAACCAGGGCCCCGACACAGATCCCTGTCCCTAGTCCTCCACCCCAGGAGGCCACCAGAGGTGACGGAGGCAGATCTGACCTCAGGTCAGCCCCAAAGCCTGTGCTGCTGATCACTAGGCCACACCGACTCCTGCCACATTCTGGATCTGGTGTGGTGGTCAGTTCGCCTCATGTGAGGGCCGCTGAGGGCACCTCCCATTTCCCTCTCAAGTGAGCAAGCGCAGGTCCACAACAGGGCTGAGTCACACTCATCTCTGTGGACACAGTACACTTTGCCCAACACCAGACTCCCGAGCAAGTCTACGGCAGGTGCCGGGTCAGAGGTCAACTAAAGGAATAGCGTCTCTGTGGCTCCTGAGTCACCTCACTTGGGGAGGAAGAAGATTCTGTAAGGCCCACAAGGTGCCAGGAATTCATGACTCCCACCCAGGTGTGAAGCAACCGCCGCCTCCTCTAAGAGGACACGGGGACCTTCCAAGATGCTTGAGGGCCAGCAGCACCTCAGACTGTGACAAACACAGGAGGCGGGCTGGCAGGTCCCAGAGGAAGCATGTACCTGATGTGGAAGTTCTGCACGTTGACGTTCTTATACGGGGCCGTCTTCCTCTGGCACCACAGAAGGAGCCCTTCCTTAGCAGAAGTCTCTGCAAAACACACGAGGGCAGTGAATGCTGGCTCCCGACTAAATGCTCAGAGCGCACCCAGCGGGGTGCAGTCAGCCTGGCACAGGGGTCAGACAGCCCGGGAAGGGGTCCCCGGATGGAGCAGACCTGCTGTTCCCGATACAGACGGGCCTCGGCTGGCCCGCAGCCCGCAAAGTCGCTTGCCCAGGGGTGGCAGCACCACATTTCTGACCACGGGGCCCGTGCCTGAACTGCCAGGACACAGGGTCAAGGGAAACGCTGACGCTGGCCTCGGCCTCTCTGACCAGTCAAAAACCAGTGTGGAGCTCGCTCAGCATCTCTCAGATCTGTCGTGGCTGAGGGGCGCAGAGGGCAGCCACTGACCAGGAGCCACCCTCTCTCTGTGGTGCACACAGGTGCAGGGAGTGGTGAGCAGCTCATTGAACTGATCCCAGGTCCAAAAAGGCCAATGTCTGAGGCGGGGGTGATGAATGGAAAGACATGAGTGCGGAAGCTCAGGAGAACCAGACCAGTCTGATTCTACCACTAGTTTGCTCCATGACTCAGTTTCCTCGACTGTAAAATGGAGTCAGCACAAGGGTGCTATCATAAGGGTGGTGACAGGGGCCACTGAGATGGAGGCCAAGAGAGCAAAGGTGCTCTGAGGAAAAGCCAAGGCCCCCGCCGGCAGCAGGGCCAGCATCTCCACAAACCTGCCACTCAGACCCTGTGAGTGACACCAGAAACAGGGAAGTCCAAAATCCTCAGGAGTCCCAAATCCTAAACTAACTTGCCTCTGGAGGGTGGAGCCAGGCTGGGAGGAGGCCAGTCGGAGGTCTGGACGCTTACCTTCCACAGAGATATCCTGAATGGCAAACCTGAGGATGATGGTCCAAATCATGCCCAGGGTCATCTTTGCGTTGCCGTCCACAATCTCTGCACACAGGGAAGGGCAGAGGATCAGACTCTCAGGCAGCTTCCAGCCCGTCCAGAGATGAGCCCTGATGCAGCCCCCGTCATCCCACAGAGTGGTCAGGCCTTCTCTCCCAGAAGTCCCTGTTGTGTCCTGCCTCCAGCTGCTGCACATGTCTGTGGCCATGCAGGCCCCTCCCCGTGCAGCTGGCTCATTCTCTTGACCCTGCTCAGAAGTTTGCCCAGGTGTTGGACCTCACCTCCCATCCCTCTGTGTGCAGCACTCTAACATGTTTACACCAAGTCCCCAAAATGGGCAGAAATTGCCTTCCGTGGCCCTCCTGCAATCCACCTTGACACAGCAGCCTGGGTGGCTGTTTTAAGATGTGCACTTGATGGGTGTCACTGGGCTGCTCAAAGCCCTGCTAAAATGTCTAAATTGAAGTTCAGGTTCCGAGTCCCAGGGCCCGGGCCTCCCTCCCCACACCCTCTAACTGTCTATTCAGTGAGCCAGGCTCCTGCTTTACTGGCCTTGCAGTCTTCTGTCACCCCAATGTGCACCCTCCCCACCACTCCCCCTCTTCGGATGGCTGGTCCTTCCCACCCACCAGACCCTGCCTTCCCGTGCCGGTCCTGTGTCTCTCCCCGGCACCTGTTCTTCCCCTCGCAGCTGACTGCCATTTGTAAGCAAGTAGTGGCAGCTTTACTGGTCGCCATCTGACTCGGTGAACAGCACTGTGTCCCCAGAGTCCAATCCAGGCCCGTGGAAAAGATAAGCCACTGCTGCCATAGGCAGGGGCAGTGGGGACACAGGCCCAGTTGAGAGGTGCAGGTTTTCTTAACAAGCTGAGAACCACTGGTCTCTCACAATTCAGGAGGGACAGGGAAGTGCTGGGACCGCTGCAGCTCCAGAAACTCAGAGAGCAACGTCTCTACCACGCTCAGGCCACCGTTGAGTCTCCTGATGGGTAAGACACGGGGACCCGGCAGCCTCTACATGCCTGCTGCCCCCACCCTCTCAGAGCCAGATGCAGGGGGCACAGCAAAGGGGCTTCCGAAGGCAGAGGAAAGAGGGACCCTCAGAGCCCCTCACTGACCTTGACAAAGTGAGTTCTAGGGTGACTGATCTGAAAGGTGTGACTACAGGAGTCACCAGAGGATGGGGCCCAACCTTCCCCAACCTGGAAGGCGGCAGCTCCCACATCCAGCACAACATGCGGGCTGGCCCCGAAGCGCTTAGCAAGTTTCCGTGGCAGAGATGCCGCTGCTCTCAGGCCACACGTAGTGGCTGCTCCTCGGACAAGCGGCTGCCACATTCCTGCAAATGCCTGGGTGGTGTGGCGGGCTAGGGGGCAGGGGCCAGGCTTACAGGGGTCCCTCAGCCCTGGGAGTCACCAGCAGCTGCCCTCCCATTTTGTGCCGAGGCCTGATGGTCACAGCTTGAGCATGAACTGGGAACACTTGTAGACTGAGTTTTTCTCCAACTGAAAACTGATGGAGCCATGGGTGTCTCCTCTCACCCCTTCTGTATTTACAGGCTAGGATCTGAGCATAACAAATGCAGCTGTGAGAAACAGAAGGCTGGAGTAGAGCCAGAAGGAAAGATCCATGCAAGGACAGAAAATCTCAGGGCCTGATTGCAGTCTTCTGTCTTTTTTGATTTTTTTTTTTTGTATTTTGATTTTTTTGTTTTTTTTTTAAACAAACACCAACTACTTTGAGTGTGCCCTGCCAGGCTGGGCGTCCTCCCTGAGAGGTCTCTTGCAGGGACAGAGCCTTGGAACTCAGTACATGCATTCTGGCCTAGAGTCCTGGCCAAATTTGCAGAGCCCTGTCATTAATGGCAATTAGTTTTCTTTGTTTTTCTGAAAGCTAGGACAACATGGATGTCAGGGCATAGGAAACCCACTTTGACTAATGAGAAGATCGGGGAGCCCAAGCAGATGGAGGACTGCTGGGCTCCGTCAGGCCTCACTGAGTCTCCAAAAGGCCTGTGAGCTCACAGGGCACCCTGACAAGAGCCTGCTGCTGGGGAGACGGCAGGCTGTCGCTCTCGGGGGCCACGCGCCACAGTCTGGGATACCGCCGCAGAGCACAGAAGGATCCAGAGGTCAGGTTCTCCCCGCCACACAGCCAGCAAAATGTGGACACTGAGCTTTGCACTCCGCTGCTTGCCCCAATGCCCGTCTCTCCTCTGCGCTCCCTCCCACCCACGTAAGTCGGGCAGTTCTAAAAGGCATGGCGCTCCCAGCAGAGGGGCCACATCACGTGTCTGTCGGAATCTCTCGGATCCAGCGGAAAGAATGTGAGTGACTGTGTCCCGGGTCCAACCCGGATCAAAACCACTCCTCTCCCTACAGAGCAGCCCTGACCCCCACGTGGGAGCACGCACAGGCACCCCAGTCCAGACTGGAGACATCTGTGGGGAAAGGGAAGGGGGACTTGCGGCCCACATCACATCAGGAGCAGTCACTGGCTGCTGCTCACAGGCCTTCAGAACCGCAAGTGCTCTGCCGCCAACGCGACGCCTGCTCAGAACGCAGGTGTGGCCCCAGCCATGCTCACCTTCCGCCCCGATGGAGACCAGCTTGACTCCTTTGCTGGCGATGAAGTCCAGGGCCTTGTTGACATTGTTGATCTTGTGTACTCGCATCTTGCCCCGCTCCGGCTTAGGTAACCGCTCCCCTGACGGCCGCGTACCGACACAGAGGGGACAGACATGGCACATTAGGGTCCCCGCTGCGCTGCAGAACGGAGCCCCAAGGCGCTCTGAACCCGCCCCCGAAGGCTGAAGCTCAGGCACACTGCTGCCACAGTCACTAAAAGCCGCACTCTCCTCCAAGAGCCACCGGACCACTGGGTGACGGCTTCTTGGGACCCGCTGTGCCAGGGATCCATTCCAGGTGTGGACTGCACCTCAGCGGAGAAGAGCCTCACCTGAAATAACCTCGAGGAGGAGCATGAGCTTGAGCCCGTCTCGGAAATCCTCGTCGATGTTCTCAATCTGCGTGCCGGCCTTCCGCAGGTGCGAGTTGCACCAGGCTGTGAAGGTCTGGGGAAGCAGAACAGAGCGGCGTCGGTTGGTACGGCTGTCGGGCACAACCCTGGCCTCCGGACAACAGCGGTCCCTGCAGGGCACGCACTCAGCGTCAGGCTGGGGTCCCCCCATTATGGACACTGTTACGAGTTTTATAGCAATCAGGTAGGTCGGCGAGGAAACTGAGGCTCAGGACAGCAGACAGATGTACCACATGACAAATGGCAGAACCCAAATCCATCGACTTTGAGTCCCTGCTCTTCCCACCACACTGAGCGGCCTAGAGTGAGCCTGGCACATGACAAAGGGGCCACACCCGTCATCATCCTGTCACGCACACCTGACAGCAGCCCTGAGTGTGGAAACGGAGCTGTGAGGGAACTTGGTTCTCGTAGAACCCAGCCCTTCCATGACCAGGGAGTCCAGCTTCCCTGCCCCTGCCTCTCTCCTCAGGTAGGTGCTCACGAAGCAACTCCCCCATCGCTGACACAGGAGGATCTGGGACAGGAAAGCAGCTGGGAAATCGGGAGGGCCTCCCGTAAACGCAAGGCCTCCTCAAGTCGGTCCCTCTGGGAGCTCTAGGTGGCTCGGCAGCGAGCACCTCCTGAAAGGCCAGAAGGAGCAAAGCCCCTCGGAGCCTGGCGTACACCCAGTCTGTTCCCACAGGCCCCCACACCCTGGAGAATGCCCCACGCCCAGCAGAGCCGAGTATCTGAGGCTCACAGAGCGCAGACACTGGCGGGAAAGGCACTTGGGCAGAGAAGGGCCATGAATAAGACGCCTAAACCCAAAGTCGAAAGATCCAGTACAGGCACCTGGCCTCCTGGTGGGGACTGGCCACTCAAGCCCCACTGGCTGGGGCCTGATATCAGACATCAGCAGTAGGGTAGCCTGTCAGATCAGTTACTGGGAACGTGTCTGCACGCCGCCTGGGGCACGCAGCCTCCCACACCTTCGCTTCTCACGGGAGCCCACATACCCGGCGCCGCCCTGCCCCTCCATCCGCAGGGGCCACGTGGACGTGGGCAGCCAGCAGGGGTTGCACAGGGGCGAAGGGCTTCCAAGGAGCCTCTAGCCAAGCACCATGTGTTTTGACAATTGTCGCCAACCCTGCTAATTCAGCGACTCAATACAGGCCAACCCTAGACAAAGGAGCCTCCTAATTAACACGCTGTACCACAGCAGGGACGGCTGGATGTTTCCTTCCAAACCTCATAGGGTGACTACAGGCAGGCTAGGTCACCCTCACTGCCCTGCTGACGTGAGGAGCCCCGCTGCCTAGAAGACAGAGCCCCCCTGAGGCTGTTCCCTCTACTAAGGAGCCTCTGCCCTGCCCGCCAACCCTTAGCCAGCGCCTACCCATGCCTCTAGAGCAGCCTCAAGTGGGACTCCTCCAGTCCCTGCGTGAACACCCTTGCCCCAAATTCTGCTCGAACACAGCTCTCGTCACAGCATCTTCCTTGTTGGTCTATTAAAGATCACAGATTGTCTCTGCCTCTCCACAAAGGTGCTCTGGTCACCCAGTGGGTTTCTCAGTAAGAAATGCATGAATCCACTTTCCCCACTCACCCCCTGCTCCCCTGCTGCTCACACTACTCAGGCAGGCAAGCTCCCCAGCCTGCCTAACGCCTGTCTCCGCACCTGAATGCTGGCGAAGAAGCTACCACCTGGGAGTCACAGTCAGTGTGAGGGACATCGCTGTGCCCACCAGGATCTGCCTCGCATCCTTCCTGAAACGCTGCCCGCTCATTCGGTCTCTCTGACAGCATCCACTGGTCATGGAGGATGCATACGCCAACTCCGAGTGCCCTGAGCATAACCGGCCCTGGCAGAAGTGACTGGGGACACAGGGCCTCTGCCTGGCATGTGCTGGGAGATGCTGCTGGGCAGCCAAGTGGTCCATCCTGGTCCTCAGCTGAGGTTACATGAAGGCAGTTCCCAGAGAGCAAAGCCCCCACTGCTATCGGACACAGTCCACACACATCCCAAGGACCAGGGTTCAAGACCCAGAGTGAGGGGTACAGCCAAGACAAACAACTAAATAAAAATGGATTGAGGTACTTCCCCTTGTCGCGCCCCCCTCGCCAGCCTGTCTGCCTGCATTCCCTCAAAAAAAAAAAAGGGGTATTTCTGACACCAGAGGCTCCTGAAGCCCTGAACTCTAGGCAAGCAGAGCAGAGCATGAGCTCCTGAGGCCACCCTGTCAGTCAATTCTCCACGTGGTGCAACTGGGGAGCAGGAGCAGGAGCTGAAGTTCAAATGGGACATTAAAAATGCATAGCTTTCCCTACTTGATTACAAAAATAACAGTTTGCTTACATATTTCCTCTCCTTGCCTGTTTGGACGAAAGCGTGTCGGGTGATTTCTACAGATGGAGACTGTGCACCCACCAGTAGGCACCCCTCAACTAGGCGGAACTCCCACAGCATGAACTGCAGAGCCCTCTGGGACAGGCCCCACCAGCTCCGCAAGCCCCAGGTCACTGTGGGGTCAGTACACCTCCATTTGTTCAACAAGTATTTGCTGAACGTTGAGTCAGAGGCAGGCCCTGTGCTGAAAACATGAGAATGAGCAAAAGTGGATACAGGCTGACTCAGGGAGATCCCAATCCAATGAGGGAGGGGACCTCATAAATAAGGCAATCATTCAAGTACAGAAGGAGGACCCTAAGGAAAAGTGGTGACAGTAATAACAGCAGCAGGTCCTTCCATCAAGCCAAACACCTGAAGGTACAGCTCTAGGCACGTGGCCACAAAACACTGTCTCTTATCCTCAGAACCATCTTGTGAAGTACTTGCTAGTACTGCCCCACCATTTTACAGATGAGGAAAGCGAGGACTGCAAGGGAAAGTGACTTGCCGTGCACCTGGAGTTACAGAGCTGGAGGTAAAGCCAGCTACACTGGCTCCTGGAGAGCCCAGCAGCTGGCAGAGCAGCTGCTGACCCACAAGTGGCAGAGACAAACCTTTCCCCACGGGGTAACGGGAACTCTGAGGAAAGCAGATGAGATGGTTCAGATAATGGATGGCATTATCTGCGCAAAAGCCTCCAGCAGGGGAAACGGCCCAGCTGGAGAGAGGAAAGAGGGAATGCAGGAGAGCCAGCTGTGTGGTGAGGCTGCTGGTGCTGACCCTGCGGGGCCAGCAAAGGCCTGCTGGCTGCTGCTGAGTGGTGCTGGACCGCAGAGAGCAAGGGTCAGTGTGTGGTGACCAGAGAAAAGGAAGGTAAAGAGCCTTGAGAGAAAGGAAGGCAAAGAAGCCACGTTGGAGAGGCCGACTGTCATGGCTGAGAAATGGCAAGCTCAAGGCTCCAATTTCATCTGGGAGGGCCCGAGACTACTTACAGGTCCTCTGTGGGAGGAAGAAAGTTAAAAGCACTGAGTTTTATTGTCAAGGGTCGTTTTCCAGGGGCAGCACTGCCTCTGAGCAGTGGTGTGTCTCCACGGCCTCACCTAAGAGGAGCTGTGAGTCTAGCTGTCTGACATGCTGGCTCGGAGCCCCTTCTAGGGGTGGGAGAGAAGCGCATGCTCTAATCGCCAGTTCTTACTCCTCACTTGCAGCAAGTCTCTTAAACCTGCAGCCCCATGAGCATGTGCGCTACTATCGCCATGTTCCTGATGAGGAAACCGAGGCAGTGAGCGGTTAAGCAACTCGCCCAAGGTCTCCCAGCTAATCAACACAAACAAGAGAGGGTACTCGTTCCATGCTAGGCACCGACCTGGCAAAGCTGACCCAACTCAACCCAATCAAGACGTGCGCCCCAGCCCCTGCAGCTCCCAAGCTGGGAAGAGCTCACGAAGGCACTTCCCAAAGCTCACTTGTTTCTTAAAGGCTGACCTGGGTCCCATGTGAGGCAGGCAACACAATACCCACGTGGGCCTGCAGCGCCCAGCCTGCACCCAGTCCCTGACCTATCTAGGGAGAAGGAAGGATGTGGAGTCTGTCTTTGAGAACACATGTGAAAAAAGAAAACCGCAGAGACGGGCCTTCAGAACTGGCCTCTGCACACTGGGAGCCTGTTAAAAGACTCTTCTCTGGTTGCTAAAATAGCACAGGGTGTGAGTGGGGGAGAGGGAGGAGTGGAAGAAGAGAGAAAGACGAGCTTGTTGGTTCATTGAGATCCACTGTCACCACCCCTGTGCCGGGCCAGCTTCAGAGGGCCCCAGAGCTGTTTCTGCTTTGTCACTCTGAGTGGGGGCAGGGACAGGAGACCTAGCACTGCTGGCCATAAAGTCCTTCCTGTGTCATAAGCACCCCTCCCAGCGGCCAGGATGTGGGGTGGCGGGTGAATGAATGATGGATATTGTTCAGGAGGTGACCTAAGCAGCCAGGAATGTGGCAGCAGTGGGCTTTAAAGAGCCATTCATCAATGCCTCCCTTCCCGGCACCGGAGGAGGGAAACCCTCCACTATGGGGCAGCCACAGAGTAAGAAATAAACCTGAGGGGAGCAGCGTCCAGTGGGCCAGGGGATGGCTGCCGAGAGAAAGGATCCTGGTGGATGCAACCAACCCAACTCAAAGAACTTTCCTTCCCTTTCCTTCCCAATAACTTCCTGTTAGAAAGCACATCCTTAGTACTGAAGTGGGTGGTATGAAGGGAAATAACCTGTTAGAAACTGGAATTCCACTAAGAGAATCAAGGAGTCTCTTGCAAAGTCTGTCTGGGCCTAGACAAGGCATGCTGGCTTGGACAGAGGCACCGGCACAGGGCAGCTGGGGCGGGTCGGAGGTCATGCTATCGCTGCCCGCAGCGGATGTGGACCCTGTCGCCTCCACACTTGACAAGGTCTGAGGAAAAACCGCTCGCTGCCTCGGGCTGCATCCTAGGCTTCCGCTGTGCACACCTCCGCTGGAGGTCACAGGCCACTGCCTGACCCAGAGGGACCAGTTGCACATCTTTCCCCAGGCCCAGGCTCACTGAACCCGGCTGCAGTAGACTCTCAGGACACACGGAGGTGAGAGGGCTCCCAAGGGTGATGGGAGCTCTCGAACCTCCTCTCTGCAATACTGGTTGGGTCTGCTGCTCCGCTGGGGCGCCGTCACACCTCCTGAACGCCCACCTTGCCTGCTGTGGCCTCTGACACTGCCCATGCTCCTGCGTCCACGGGGCCTGAGGAAGGGTGTTGGGGCTTGGGCATAGGGGAGGACAGCTATTTATTGGATAGGCATCCACCCTCTTATCTTCCATCTGCCAGGCTACTGCCAGGGCCCAGCAGGGCACCTTTTCAGTTCCTGAAAGCAGAGACTATTCCCCTGCCCCTGGGCTTCAGCACCCACTAGAAAGGTACTTTCAGGGCCTGCCGGCTAAGCCTTCTGGAATCTGGGTTATCAGTGGCCCGGGCAAAAAACTGGTCGCCCTGGTAACATCTGCATGGAGACATCCAGAGTCTGTGAAGCCTCTGGGACAGTTTTTGAGACTGTACACTCGAGCACTTGTTTGTAGACTCACAGCTTTTATCAGTCTGAAGGTGACAAAAAGCAGGGACTGCGTGAGAACACAACACGAACTGGCCGTGCTGACATGGCCACAATTTAGACGGACGCAACACCGTGGGACTCGGATGTCCTGCCAGCGTGGATCACAGCTGGTGGAACTGTAGCTCAGGGACACAGTCCTGCCCATGCAGGACCCACTCCCTGTCCAGCCAGGGGCAGAGCGGGCGTTCAGTGTGTCTCCCATGACGCCAGAACCTAATTTGAAAGCAATTACAGGGAAATATGGAATGCAGCTTACGTTCTGGCCTGATGCTGCCTTATTCGGAGTTTTCTAGCCCACGGGGAAAAGCTGACTTCCCCGTCAGAGGAGCGGTATAAATACTGTGCAGCAGGGCGGTCAGAGAGCGCTCCAAAGGTCCTGTGGACCCGTCCAGAAGCCAGTTCTTTCCCACACACCCTTCCAGTAGCCACCGTGCCCACCCCAGCCAATCCGAGAGTGCTGCCGCTGCACCAGGCTGACTTGGGTGTGCTGTCCCTTCCTCAGGAGAAGCAGTCGAAGGCGAGCCCCAGCTCTTTACAAGGCTGGTGACCTCTCATCACTCAGGACCTTGCTCTCTACCATGCAGTCACTCTACTCTGTTCTAGTCACTGCAGATATTGCTGTCAGAATGACATCCTTTATCCATAAGTGTCCCTGCCATGTGCAACATAAGCTCCATGAGAGCAGAGCCTTTTTACTGCAAGACCCACTACCTGGAAAGGAGCCCTGCACATAGCAGATGCTCAGTAAACGCTGGAATGAGGGAACGGTGCGGGGCGCCCCATGTCCAGCCATTTAGGACTTCGTGGGTTCTAATTCCATTTTATATGAGTAAGGTTCCCTACTCTGGGATAAAAATAGCCTGGATTTGCGGGAGTTCCCAAACAAGCCCGGGAAAACAAGTTCTCGGCCTGCCACTGCCTGCCGTCCTCACTTGGACACCTGGAGTGGCTGGGCCTGCAGAGACGCTGGTTCACGCAGGGCTGCATCTGGATGGTGGATGGCCGTGCTGGGCTGGAAGAAGGCAGGCTGAGCAGCGATCTGCCAGTCCTGAAGAGTGAGGTGAGCACTGTGTGGTTGGTACCAGTAGGCTCCAGAGCGAGACTTACCCAGTTTAACCAAACGCGGGTTCAAATCCTCACTGTGTCAACTAGTATGTTCTCAGAAAACAAATGTCCACCTCTACACTTCAGTTTCCTTTGGAAAAGGAGGATAACAGACACCGTGTGACTGTTCAGCAGGACAAGAGAGAGAAAGCACGACACACAGGCTGGGCAGAGTGAGTGGTCAGTAGATGCTCTATTTGTTCTACACTCTGCTGTGCCGGCAGGCGCCACCCCTGCACTAGCACCGAAGCGGGAGAGGCCAGAGCCCTCGACGGTCCACCAAGCAGCTGCCACACTCTGGTGACTGACACAAAGATGTCTTTCCCAAAGGTCCCAAAGGTGGTAAAGGTAACCTACCACCTGACATCCAAAGGAGTAAGGAGTATACTCATCAGACCCCTTTCTCACCCTCGATCTTTATTTCTCTTGTTCTTTTTTTCTAATGAATGCTCGTTCTTCTCCGCCACTAAACTCTGAGGCAATCTGGTATGCGACAGGCAGGACACAGAAGCAGAGCCAAGGGTGACAGGTGGGCACGTGCTCTTTTTAACTACGTACCTGGTTTGAGAATGCATTTTTTTTTTAAATTGAGTTGTAATTCACATACCATAAAATTCACCCCTTTAAAGTATAATAGCCAGCTTTAGCACATTCATGAGGTTGTACGGCTATCATTCCAGAACATTTCTGTCACCTAAAAACCGTTAGCAGGCACACTGCTTCCCCCTTCCCAACCCCTGTAACCACGACACTGTCTGTCTCTAGAAACGAGCCTGTTTGGGACACTTCGCATAAAGAATCGCGAATGTGTATCCGGGTCTTCGGGTCTGTCTGCTTTCATTCAGCACGTTTTCAAGGTCCATCCACATGTCGCCTATGTCAGTACGCATTCCTTTTTGTCTCAACAACCCCACTATATGGATGTTCCTCATTTTATCCTTTCACAAGCTGATGGACACGGGTTATTTCTACCTTTGCCACTGTACTTCTGTTACTATGAATAATGCTGCTACCAAGAATCACGCACAAGTTTTTGTACAGATGTTTCCAGATGCCCTGGGTATAAACCTAGGCGCAGAGTTGCTGGGTGATATAACTGTTTAATCAACTGCCAGACTTTTTCCAAAGAAGCTGCACCATTTTATATTCCCATGTATGTGCCCACCGCACCCCAGAAACTGTTCTCCCAAATCGAGAGGTACAGACCAGGGGCATCTGGACACAAGGACAACACATTCTCACCAACATTTGTTATTATCTGACTTTCTGATTATAGTATTCTTAGCGGGTATGAGGCAGTGCCTCGCTGCAGTTTCGATGTGCATTTCCCTTATGACTAATGATGCTGAACTTGTCTTGTCATATGCTTACTGACCATTGTCGCTCTTCTTAGGAATGTATTCTCTAGTCCTCTGTCCATTCTTTACCTGGGCTTTCTTTTCACTGTGGCACTGGATGAGTTCTTAATGTATTCTGAACACTAAACGCTTATGGGATATATGATATGCAAATATTCTTTCTCGTTCTCAGGTTGTCTTTGCATTTTCTTCACAGTGTTTTTTTGAAGTAAAAAGAAAGTTTTTACTTTTGATGAAGTCTAATTCACCTCTCTTCTCCTCGGCTGCTTGTGTTCTGGGTCTCATATCTAATAAATCATTACCTAATCCAAGCTCATAAAGATTTACGCTGTTGCTTCTTCTAAGTTTTATAGTTTCAGTTCTTATATTTAAGTCTTTGATACAGCAGAAGTTAATTTTTTGTATATGGTGTGAGGTAGGGGCTCAACTCCATTCTTCGCATGTAGCTATCAGTTGCCTTAGCACTATTTATTGCAAAGAATGTTCTTTCCCCATTGAATATGCTTCAGAGCCCTGTCAAGAATCAACTGACAATAAGTATATGGGAGCCAGGGGCTTATTAAAAATGTCTGACCTTTACTCAGGTTAAATGAATTAGATTTCCTGGCCGTGGGTTCTGAATAATGGTATTTTACAAAGTTTACCAAATGAGGATGAAAACCACCCTCTAATAATTATATAAATGAAGAATCTGCAGGCCAGGCAGAACCACGGAGTCCTTGCCACTGGATTTGCAAGTTTGGACTGGACGACTGGAATTTTAAAAAAAACCCTGAGAAATAAAGGCTAGATAAGCAGTCAAGGGAGGGGGTACCTCTAGTCTGAGCTCATCTCTGCTCTCAGACTTTTCCAGAGCTATCCCCACAAGGAAAACCAACCAAATAACCCCAGCTCCTCGGGTTACACTCCAACACTGCACCCTCCAGACACAGGGTCCACAGGAAGAATCTGAACTAAAAGGTAGACTGGGGCCCACAGGGCGGAGGGAGCAGGGAGGCAGGACTCACCTATCAAAGGAGAGCTTTCCAGTAGGAAAAGATGGGTATGGCCTAAGCTGAAATAGCTCCCTTTGAAAGAGAAAATTTCCATTCCCAAAAGGCAGTTTATAAAATAGGGCAGCGGCCCTCCACCTCCTCTGCCCCACCTGGCATTCTGCTGTGAAACGATCAGGCACAAGGGGCCCCTCACCTGGAAAACAGGGAGTCTAAGCTACAAAAACCCCATTTACAATTTACTTTCAATGGCTTACAGTGGAGCTCAGGTTTCAGGGTGGCAAGGGAGATTAAAGATTGTCTGGTTTAAACTTTGATCCTTCAAAAAGATAGCAAAGTGAGCCAATTCTAGCCTTGAGACTGGTGTGGCTTGGAATTCTAACAGGTGCCTAAGAAGATCAGTCTTCAAAATAAACATTTTGGTCTGGACAGATCTGCCCAGCCCTGCTTGCTCCTCCTGCCAACAGGCACTGGGCATTTCAAGGAAAAGAAGACGCACTGACAGACTTGATCATCATTCAGGCGACTGCCACTTTGGTGGCCACTGAGGCCCACCGCACCCCAGAAACTGTTCTCCCAAATCGAGAGGTACAGACCAGGGGCATCTGGACACAAGGACAACACTCCATTTCTTCCTCTGTTTACCTGCTAACACAAAGCTTATTTTCTGTTGGAATTTACATGAGCCACAAACTGGGCCTTGTTGGCAGAAGGCCAATTATCTGGGTCCAGGAGTGACCTCTAACATGGTGCAGTCTGCCTTCGACAACTGAAACATCTCCTTGATGATCCTTTTCCTTTTCCTGTTTCGGAACATTCTAATGCAAGGGTCTGCCTTACTGGTCAGAAGTCTTCTATTCTGATGAAGGCAGGCAGGTGTGGGCATGAGCCCGTGGTGAGGACGGAGTTGGACTGAGCTGACAGTCTTTCTTTGGACACGCTGGGGAAACGGGAGCCTGGGACAGCACGCACAGACTGGCACTTTGTTTCCCGTGCGCTCTGCCCCATGCATCCCGCTCTCAGAGCCTGGGTGTAAGATGATCCCTTTGAGAAGCAGGGTGAGTTTGGTGGCTGAGAGAATATAGGGCACTTATCTGCATGATCACCTCCCCTGCCTCTCGTGGAGCAGTGCTGGGCAGGGGACCCCGGAGGTGCTGGGTACCTGCCTGCCCCCTCTGAGGTGCAATGCAGCTCCTCTTGGCGCTGGCACCAAGTAGGGGCCCTGGGAGCACTGCACGAGGGACACGGTGAATCCTTCACTCAAGTTGGGAGGTGCCTCAACCAGAAACTCCAGACCTGGGGTGTGGAGCTGGCCAAGAGACAGCCGGTGGGGTCAGAGTCGCCCGCTTGCCCTTTGCCTCATGGTCACAGGCACTGACTCGATTCCCTGGCACTGGGTGGTGCAGGGCACAGCTCCCGTGGGTTAAGAGATCCCGCTGCACTTGGGGGCCTCTCTCTTTTTCCTTTACTATATTCAATCCATCACAGACCCGTGGACACACAAAATGGGCAATGTTAACAGTGCCTTGGGAGGATTTTTAAAAGAAAAATCAAAATAAGGTGTTACAGCCAAAGAGTAATTACAGGATTGGGAGGAACCAGTAGAGAGAGACTGAAACCTCTGACTCATAATTGCTCCATTAAAAATGGTGAAACCATTTGCCCTGGCAGAGTGACAGGGCTAGACTCTCACCCTGGCCTGCCCCACCCACAGGCCCTCCTGGGGCTGGTACTCAGGCCTGGTCAAACCACACAGCAGTCGTAAGGAGCACGATGACATCAGAGGAGAAAGGGGCCCCTGCTGCTCTCGGGGGCAGATCTGACTCCGGGATCTATAACAATAGAAGAGTGGCTTGCTCTGCATGGGAGGACAGTTTGGAGAAATGGGGTGGCACAGTGACGTTATCCAGGAGGAACTTGGGGATCCTGAGTATTCGCACTGTAGCAGGTGGGACAGA
Organism: Solenodon paradoxus; assembly: GCA_004363575.1. Classification (NCBI taxonomy): domain Eukaryota; kingdom Metazoa; phylum Chordata; class Mammalia; order Eulipotyphla; family Solenodontidae; genus Solenodon; species Solenodon paradoxus. The sequence goes on from RJWH01002653.1 coordinate 91,089, forward strand.
GAGGACTCCAAGATCGGCAAGATCCATCTCCTTAAAGCTACTAAGGGGCCAAGCCTTAAAGACAGTATTTTTATGATAAACAGGTATTTTTATGATTGGGTGGAATGTGAGGCTCACCCTAACAAAAGTGCTCAAATGACGCAAACTTACTGAACACTTGCTGTGCACCAGGGTTTGCTCTGAACACTCTATACGTTTCCCAGATAAGGCTCCAAAAGCTGAATCGTGGTCACAGCTGGCGAGCCTCAGAGCTGGGGCCACACATCTCTAATGAAACTCGGGGCTGCCCGAGGCTGCTTTCCATTTCTGGTTCTGGCTGTCAGGCCCCATGTGAGTATTTCACAAAGTTTCTTTCACTGGATCCACTCTAAGGAAGACACAGAACACAAGTCCACCAGCCAGGAGCACAGCCCACACCAAGCTGTGAGGGTGAGTCACGGAGGAGGGAGGTGAGTCAGGTGACCCAGGGAGAATCAGAGCTATGCTGAGGTGGCCTGGTTACCTTGACATTCCTGTGATTCTGCCAAGGTAAAAAGTAACCCGAGGAGTTTACCTTATATGGGCACGATGACAGATTTCGACTAGGCAACGCGTTAACTGACCCTGCATCAAATCCGTTCCCGGATTGCATAGGAGAAGCCCGATAAAGCTGCTCTCAAAGTATAGGAAATAACAATTTATGACAGGCTATCGCTGTGACTCATAAAACAAAGGTGCAGCCCAACTGCCATTGTGTGCTTTTTAGAGACGGGGAGGGAGCGGGGGGGTTGGCGCTCCTAGGACAAGTGGCTTTATCGCTCACCTGCCCGCACGTGGCAGGGCAGCCTGCTCAGCCCCGCTCGAGGCAGGGCCGGAAGACATCCACTTCGGCAGGGCCGGGAAGACATCCACTTCGGGCTGGACCAGTCCAGTCTGGGCCCAGAGAGCCTGGACCACTTACTTTCTCCCAGAGACGCTCCAGAGAGGAGCAGCAGGGACTGTGCTGGCAGGCACAGCCCTTTGGGGGACAAAGCGTTTCGGTCTGAGAGCCCTGACACTGCATGAGAACACTGCAAGGAGCCAAATGGGCCTCACAGAAGCCCAGGGTCATCCCAGCCTGAGTCCAGAATGCTGGCATGAGAAACCCCTCCCAGAAGGGAGAAACCGAATGCTCTGAACCTCCCAAACTTCACACGCTGCTTCCAGTTTCACATCTATCTACCACGTCACCTACTATTCTGAGCACTGCATTAAACAAACATCCCTGCCCTCAGGAAGCTTATGTTCTAGTGGAGATAATACATAAGAAAAGGTATTCGACAGAGATGGTGCCATCAAACAGGGTGAGGCAAAAAAGAGTAATCAGAGGAGGGGGACAACCAGGGAGGGAATTAAGTTCCTCCTAAAGGTGACTTTCAGGTCATGTGGCAGGGCATGTAGGGTGTATCTTTTTCTAAGATCAACAGGAAGCCTCTGAAGGGTCTCAAAGTGCAGCAGCATGGCCAGATTTATGGGAAGACTGGCAGGGAGCGGGGGGACGGAGTAGATATGAACAGCAAGGTAATCACACGAAGGTGGAGAGAACTGTGAGGGGCAAGGGTGCACTGTGCCTGTCAAGCCTTCCACTGCTGAGCCAGATCAGGGCTCCGAGGTGACCGCTAGTCCACACAGCACAAAGCTGCATCCTACCAGCACCAATCGGGTATCTACCCTGCCATCTCTGGAAACACAGGTCTACAGGTGAAACAAAACGAACTTCAGAGGGACGCCCTGAGGGCAACAAGAGGGGAAATGAAGTGAGACCCAGGAGAGGTTTTCAAGCAGCTTCCTTCAAAAGAGCTCTGCCTAGAGGGGTGACACGAGGAGGGTAGCTCCCTTCTCACATTTAACCTCAGCTGCTCTTTTTACCTATTTTATCATATGGCAAATCCATGTAACACTCAATCTGAAAAACAGATGTGCTGTTGAAAAATGCCATTGCTTTAAATCTGAAATCCTCCATGGAAAATCTATTCCAAATGGTGGTCCTTCCACAGTAGCCCCTCCATCCCACTAGATGGAGAGGAAGGCCGGGCTCTACTGGCTGAGCTAGGGAAGGGGAAGGAGTTTCTGGTCCTCTGGAGAGAGGACCCGGCCCCTCCCCTCCCCAAGCCTTTGATCCTCTGCTCTGTGGGTGGCGGGTGGCTGCAGGAAGGCAGACACCACATGTGCTGCTGTTCCTTCAGTCTGGGACGGCTGAGGCCTGCTCCCTTCAGTATGGTAGGGCAACAAACAAAGGGAAGATAAGAAAGCAGTATCCCAAGTTTCCTCAGTGTCTGGCCTGGGCCCCAGAGGGGAACTGATGGGGACCAGAGGAAAGCAGCCTGAGTTCTCAGCAGCTGTCAAAGCAGGCCGCCACACTCCCAGCGGGTGCACACCCTTTGCTGAGAGCGTATCCCCCACTTCCACAGCGCCCTGTCCACATGGACAGAAAAGAAAGGAACCAAAGGTAAAAAGAACAAGAAATCCTTTGTTTGCTTAACTAAAGGTCTACCAAGACGAAACGTGCCTTCAGGTAGCTTCCAAGCTGCTGAGGGAGCTAAGATTCAGGACAAGCACAGAGATTCACAAGGTCTCGGGAGGCCTGTGGAACCGGACAGTACGACCCCAGAAGAGCACAGTCTGGCTGGAGAGGGACAGCAGTAAGCCAGTCACCGTGGAGCAGTGTGATCCGAGGACAGCAGAGATCAGGCGACACCTGAGCCGCGCAGTGAAAGAGGAGCTCCACTCTGACAGGTGGTGACCTGGGAAGAAGGTTGTTCCACGCAGTGGGAACAGCATGAGCAAAAGCCACAAACGTGCAGGAGATATCTGGGGGGCCAGACCCCTAAGTAAGAAGCAGCAGGAGACAGTGTCAGCTAGGGTCAGAAAGCAGAGGCCAAAGAACTCAGAACCCGTACTCTGGGCAGTGGGATGGGAAGGCTCTCGGAGTGACCTGATTAGACACGAGTCTCAAAAAGATAATATTCATGGAGCCACCAGGTGAACTAGGAGACTGGAGAGGAGCCAGTCAGGAGGCCACTGCGGGAGACCTGAACAGGCACTTCTGTGTGCCAGGCATGGCACAAAGAACACACAGAGTATTAAGTGCTGAAGCCTCGCCATAGCCCCTGGAGGCAGACAGTATCCTCACAGAGTAATAAGGCGTCTCCCCAAAGTCAGGCAGCTCCAGGTAAGGAGCGGTGACTGCAGTTCACACCTGGGCTCTCGCTTTGAATCTGCACTTGAAGCACCAGTATGTGGTCCTGAGTTAGGACAAGAGGAGAAGCAAAGGAGGAGGAATAGGATTCTGAGGGCTATAGAGAGAAAGTAGTAAGTAAAACTTGGTGCCAATTCCCAGGTGAGGGGTCCAGGGCTGATTCCCAGGTCTCTGACTTGGGTGACTTTTGGCCGGGGCAACATGGAACCCCGGTCTGAAGAACGCAGAGGGAGAGACCGGAGAATGGGTCTGGCTCAAGGCGCACCAGAGGTGAAGTACATGCCGCATGACCAGCAGGCATTCAGAAACTTAAGTCTAAAACCCAGCAAAACGGTAACTGTGCACCTATGCAGGCAGGCAGGCAAACATCCCCGGAGTGGTGACTGTGGCCGGGGCATGGTGCTGACGCTGGGGATACAGGGAGAAACAAGACCAGGTTCCGCCACAAAATATCCCAAAGTTTAACAGGGGCAGAGATAAGTTGATAAACAATCACCTGGAGGATAAGTGCATCAGGACTAGAGCTGAAAGGCACCACTGACATGACACTTAAGGCCAGAAGACGGCAGGTAGATAAAAATCTTCCAAAGAAAAGGACATTGTGAAATGTCCATATTTAAGAGCTGTGGAAAAGGAAAGGCTTCAGGGACAGAGATGAGGAAGAAGAGTAGAAGCAGAGAGGTGATATCAAACAACCCAAAGGAGCGTTTTGTTTTGTTTTTCTCTAAGGTCAGAGGTACCCAGAATGATGGTGTGTACTTACACACACAGACACACAGACACACAGACACACACAGACACACACAGACACACACACACACACACACACACACACACACACACATTGATTAAAGGAACATATGAAGCATTTATAGGTGATGTCCGGGGTGAGGCATGTTGGGAGAAGCTGATGAAACAAGTTTGGCAAAATACTAACAATCATTGCTGCTGGGTGAGAGGTACCATCAGGATTCTCTCAACTTTGCTACATTCTCTTAACGCTCTAAACCTGTACTTCTTTGAAAGGATCATGAGTGCAGAGCAGCTGAGAAGACAGCAGGGACCACCGCACCTAACATGGTGCCTGGCACATAGGAAGGTGGCAAAGCACGGTGATTATGCGGTGCTGTGCACACACCCTCAGGGGGGAATCAGCCAGTCTCTAGATCTTCGAGGGAGCAGACTCCAGTGGGGGCTGAGAAGTATTCAGGAAGTAAAGAAATGGAACTAGGAAGTAAAGAAATGGAACTAGCAAGCAAAGGTTTACACATTTTTTAAATGCTCCAAAGCCAATATCTAAGCATGTTTCTTTTTTTCCAGGACAGAACCCATTTTGTGAGTTACATAACACTATCCTATTCTCCTACAAGAGACAGGTCTCTAATTGTTTCAAGGCAAAAGCTGAACCACCAGCACTGGCACCACCCTGCCTCTGATTCCCACTCAGTTCCCTGCACCCCGCCACCCCATTATCCAGTAAAGGTTGCTGGGGCAAAGGGGCCCTTTCAAAGGCGTTATCAGAGCACATGTTACTATCGTCAGACCAACAAGACATCTCTTTCTTGTTTTTCTCCTCTCCTGCAGAACAAAGTTGCATTTAAAAGGAGAAAACTGTCTCAAGTTTTGTCTCCTGAACAGAGAAAAGGCCCCAGAGGCATGGGTTCGGAGCACACAGTGGCTGACCCCCAGCAGTGCTCACACAGACTGGGAAGGAGGTGTGGACAGAGGAGACAGACAAAGCCTGAGGCCAAGGCCTCCTGTCACCCGGAGTCCCATGGCCTGCAGAGCACGGAGGCGCTTCTGAATTCTGCTCAACCACACCAAGCAGCCTGCCTCTGTCTTTCTCTACTTTCCACGGTGCGGACTTCTCTGCCAATGCCCCATAAATAACAATGGCAGCCAACAAGTGTCCAGACTGCTCTTCCTTCCCTGCGACTGCACACCTGCAGGCTAGGCCAGACAAGACGCGCGGCGCGCCCTGGAGCCCTGCACAGCAGTAAGCTGGCTTTCAAGAAGGTGGCCAGCCAGTAAACCACAAGGCTACCTTCTACATTTTTAGCTATGCTGGAAACAAAACACTTTACTGTCTTTTACTATATAAGTCAATTTGACCTACAGGTAGCAATTTCTCTATAAAAGGATAAAGTTTTAAAAAGAGAGAAAATAAAAGGTCTCCCTGCATTTAGTCACGAGTCATTTTGAGGGGTAGAGGCCCCGGAGCACTAGACCTGTGCCTGGCACACATGGGCACTTAGCTTGGTAGACACCTGCACAAAACAGGATACGTTCTGTTCTAACGAAGACTTTCCCAACTCCTCTCCCCACATCCTACCTGCGTCCTGTAACTAGCAGGCACTGACACAGAGCTCTGCAAGGATAGCAAGCTGCCCCACTGGGTCTGGAAGGGGAGGACTTCTTGGAACCTTCCGTAGCACACAGCTTGGTGCAGGGCTCTAGATGGGATGCAGCTGTCCTGCAGAGGTCATATGGGCCTGTCTTTCTTGGAAGATGGACTACGGTGATCCACCTCTGCCCCTAGTAGCAAGCACAGGTTCTGTCGCCCGGGAGACAGGCAACAAGTAGATGGAGAGACAACTGCCGATACATTCGACCAGCCTGACTGACAATATCCACCCACTCAATACATATTCACTCAGCACTGTAACTGTCAGACTTTGTTCTACATGCTGGGGACACAGTAGTGGACCAAATAGAGTCCATCTCTAGTCCCATGGCCCTCACCTCAGTCTCATGGGGGGTAGAGAGAAAGCCACGGATGGCTAGAGTTGAAAGAAACAGTGGAGGTGATAGGTGTCCCCCAGAGGAGGGCTAACCCTCAGCTGAATGGGTCGTCACAGACACCGCATACCAACAGCGGTATATATAGATCCAGGTCTGAAGTACGAGAAGGGGCGCGCGGGTCCGCAGGAGAAAGACGGGTCACAGGCAGGAAAGAGCACGGAGCAGAGAAGCAGCTGGGCTCAGACTACGGTGACCGGTAGGAAGAGAGGAAGCAGGAGAGCGGAGGCTAAATCCTGCAGGACCCCATAGGTTTCCAGATGGGATCAGAGGGCAAGAGACAGAGCTCAAGATTGCAAATCAGACATTATCTGGCTCCAGTGTGGAAGAGTGGAGGGGCCAGGGATTGCTGCCCTAAACTTCAGCGTCTATGCCTGGGCCACACAGTTCTCCACCAGTGCCCTCCGCACCTGCAGCACCTAGTTATGCTACTGCAGAGGGACAATGAGGCTGCTCATGGCAGCCGTTGGGACCTCAGGGCTTCCTGAGATGAAAAGCTACAACTCGGGCCTTTCCGGGCCTGTCTGGTAAGTAGAAGGGCTGTCTGTTTACCTTCTACATCCGGCCCCAGAGGCCCTGCCAGGGTGGAAGGCTTCCCAGAGGGAAGGACACGTGTGGTGTGCGCAGGACACATCATACCCCAACTAGGCTGCTCAGAGGCATGGCAGGACCCACTGGCCTCGCCCACCAAAGTCCGGTCCCACTGGCGGGACACTGCTATACAAGGCACTTGGCCTCTCCTGGCTTCGCTTTCTCACCCAGCAAACACCTGGGGTCCGCCCCTAAACCACAGGGGCGCCATCCAACACCCGGGGCCTGAGATAATCAGGGATGAGAAGGAAACTTTCTAGGAATCTTATTTCCAGAATCCCTTACATGCTTAACACTTACATATCTAAGAGATGAACTTGCTAGAACTCAGTCAACCTTCAAAGAGCAAATTACTCCACATTTAGACATAAGACAGCTCCACTGCCTTAGTTCTGTCATTGCCATTTCCTAGTTGAAGAAAGGGCCTCTGACCCCCCATTCACCCTGTCAGTCACTCTATTGTGACTCCAGATCCCACAGGATGAAGCACAGAAAGACCACCCACCCCAGGAGACAGTGGTAATTAAAACAGCATCAGTGACGTCAACAACATGCCAGACAGGCCCCAAGGCACCACATCCCTGAAACCTATGGTTGTTGGCTTATTGGCCCCATTTTATAGATGAGGAAACTGAGGCTTCCTAGTCCCAAGTCCCTCGGGCAATAAGGACTGGGCCGGGGTCAGCATGTCTCTGGCTTCACACCGGTGTTTGTGAGAACCATGTCTCCAGTGCAGAAACACACTGCTGAGTGAGCCGTGGCCTCTGCTCGGCCCCACCGTGTACTCTACCCTCGTTGCTCAGCAGCCTGATGAAGATCCGGACCCACCCTGTTAGCTGACCTTTCATCAGGAAACCCTCTGCTTGGGGCTGAAACCTCTACCCAGCACCTAATCAGTCAAAATGCACACACCAGCAAGATAGACTTGAGCTCCTGATCACTGGAGGCCACCATCGTCAGCCATAAAGAACGTGGCTCAAGATGTCACAAAGATCCTCCCTCTGGAGAGGTATTTCTGGGCTTATTAAAAAGCAACAAACTCGAGAAGGCAACACCCAAGTCAGGTTGGCTGTACTCTCACCATATGCTTTTCAGACTGGGATTCTTTGGCTGGTTTCAGACCTTCAATTTCAAAAATATCTAGTTTGTGCTTGTCTACAAAGGAATGTAGCTGGGCACCTCCCACCAGCAACACAGAAAACAACTCCTACTGCCATCACCTGTTCTCTGAATCAAGCCATATATAGGCAGACTGAACCCAGACGGTTTGGCCCGAGAGCTAAATCAGTCCTCCAACTCCATACCACCATTTAGACAGGTTCCCCCAGGGGTGTCTCTCCAATCTAAAATGCTGAGGTGAAGGTGAAGGCGACAATGCCCACGGACTTGCATAAACCCGGGCTGTGGAAGCAGGGAGAGTACTGCCTCTGTCTCTCTGTCCTTCACCGGGCCCATCCTGCAGAGCCCGTATCGGAGGTGCTCTGGCCGATCACATTCCTAAAATTCAAGGATCATTATCATGAGCCCTTGAGTCTCACTCCCAGGGCCATGAAGTGAGGAGAACAGAGAAAGACTACTTAGTTCTGACACAGGATAAATAATCTAGAAGGAAAAGAGTAAGGTTTGATTGTTGGGTTTGCAGTTTATTGGCAGAGCAAGTCATGTCATTTCTGAATTCCAGTTTCCTCATCTGTAAGTTGAGGACAAAAATACAAGACTAGGCCCTGTGGCTAGTACACCCTAGGTGCAGTCCCACATATACTCCCAGGTCATAGGTTCAAGACCTGGGGCTGGAGGGAACAACCAATGTGAACAACTAAATAAAAATGAAGCACTTCTTCTTCCTCCTCTCTCTTCCTGCCTGCCTGCATGCTTGCCTTCATTCCTGCCTGCACCTTTCCTTAAAAAGCACAACAAAATAACAAAAAGACAAAACCACAAGACTGATGTGAGGATAAGATGAAGCACAAGATGGCAAAGTGCTGTATATTTAATTTCAAAGGAAAGGTGCAGGCAGGAATGAAGATGAGTAGGCAAGTAGGAAGAAGAAACATTTTATTTTAATTTAGCTGTTCACACTAGTTGCTTCTCCCGACCTGGGATTCAAACCCAGGGGCATGTGGTGTGCGCTCCTCTAGAGGAGACTGACCCAACTGCTATTCTACCAGGGCATGCCAACTGCTACGCACTTTATGAGCTGACCGGGGATCAGTCCCAGCATCAGAAAGGGGCATGCCTCCACGGTGCTCCACTTGACCGGGAATCCCAGGAGGGCAGGGCTGACTCTGCATTTTTTCACAGCTGTACATCTAGGCCTTAAAACAGCAACTGGCATAAAATAAATATCTGTAGAATCAATGTTCTCTCACGGTATTTAGAATAAAATCCAAGATCCTCACTCATCCTTTCTGGCTGCCATCATCTTTCTGACCTTCATCTGTGCACAGCACGCTCCCTGCGCGGCCCCAACCATGCTGGCTCTTGTCCTCCTCTGTCTCCCCCGCTCCTCAGGTGCCTGGCTGGGACACTCCTCCCAGGTGGGCTCCTGCTCACCCTCCAGGTCTCACTGAACTGTCTCCACCTCAGAAAGCGCTCTTGCTCAGTCTATTGCTGTCCCCCAACTGTACCCTCTTTCCCTTCATGAGCGATGACAACGCAGGACACTATAACACCTGTAGTTTCTGCTGGGGGTGTCTGATGCCCATCTCCCCCCACATGGCTGTGAGCCGCAGGAGAACAGCAAGGTTTGTTCTGCTCACATCTCTTTACCGAGAACCCTGTGTAAATGCTCATTACCTGTAGAGCAGGTGAATGACCCCATCTTCTCCATCAGTCAGGCTGGGGTCAACCATCAAATAATGTTAAGAGGGCTTCTCCTCCTCAGTCAGCTGCTTCACCTCGCCCTTCACCTCCAGAACCGTTTCCTTCCTCCTCCATTCATGCCAAATCTATCCAAAAGGACACATCCAAAAATAGAACCTCGCATAACAAACACCCCTGTGTGGCCCAGACGGCTGGCAGCGAAGCCCACATGAGGACTTTCACCGCTTTGGTCTCTGCCCTAATGAACCTCGGGCTGCCAGTATGGAGCTGAAAGTCTTCATCCCCGTCGCCGTGGCGCGGCGAGGCCTGCTGCTGTCTCGCAACAGGCCGCTGGCCACCGGGACCTCTGAGTGGAAAGCCCTCTCCTTGGCAGCACTTCCATCCACAGAAGCAGCCAGCAGTGCGAAGCAACACCACCATTTTCCCTCCGGCTGCTTCGAGGCACACAAATAGCATCTAAGGATTCAAGGCCAGAGAGAGAAAACAATCAAGCCAGGAAACACTCAAACCGTGTGGTGGCAACAGAGCTTAAGAGAGTTAAAGCTGAAGGCGAAGCCTGTATGGGAGCTTCCTGGCCTTTCCCAGACAGACAGCTCCCAACGCAAAAGTACAGTAAGACCCCTCTCTGTGCTGCCATTGATCCAAATAACTGGGGACTCCAAAAATTATATAAATTTTTCAAAGTACCAACTTTTTTTCCCCCAAAACTCAACAAATACGCTGCACACCTACTGTGTCCTATTTTTCTGCACTCCATCAACTCGCATCAGAAGTCAGTGCTGTCTTCCAGCTTTTCCGGATACACCTCGGACCAGTGTCTTTCACAAAACTTGCACTGCTACTACCTCCCAGAAGTCACACTGACGTGATCAGCCCTAAATGAATATCCTGCAGAGCTGCTCCCTGGGTGAACATTTTCAAACGGCAGCTAATTCGAAAGATGGTCTTGATAGCACCCCCACTTTGTATGTAAGGTTGTTGGGACCTTCTAAAGCAAAACCGAAAAAAGCTCCCATTATTTCTATTCACAGAAAAATGGAGCCAGGTCCTAAAAATGTGTATGCAGTGAGAGGACTTTTGAGGGGCCAACTTTAAATCTATGGTAATGGGAGAAGGGAAGTTTCTAGAGATGGAAACCCATGGATAAGGCAACCCATTTCAACCACTTTTTATCAGCGCTGTCACCAAGGAGCAAAAAGAAAATGGATTTTCTCCTCAGTAAGAGGATTAAGCAGCAACAATCCAGTCAATGAGGAAGGGCAGCGACAGACCCAAGACAACGCAAATGTCCAAGGTCAGAGGTCACAAATGGGTAGCTTGGGGGCCAACTATGTCCCATTTTGTATGGCCTGCAGGATTTTGGTTTTGCTATTTGTTTTTATGTTTTTGTTTTTAATTAACTGACCTATAAAATTCTAGATTTCTAAATTCTGGGAGAAGGGAGTCCCAGGCCCTCATTCCCATCTGGCCACAGTCAGATGAAGCTGGGCAGTGCCATCCAGGGCTTTGGTCTTCACTCTATAACCCAAGACTGCAGTCATTCAACTCCAGCAGAAAACCAGGAGCACCCACAGCCACTCCCCTCACAATGACCCAAATGACAAGACCACCCACTCAAGCGACAAGGTACCTGCTGGAACAGCCACCAGCTGACTCAGCCACCAGCCTCCGGCAACCTCCATCTGACCATGCCCCAAGCGTCCACACACCCTCCAACGACCAGACACCCCTGTGAGAGTGGAAAGTGTTCTGTGGTCCCCAACTCCCCTAAGCAGGGGTACCCTTTCCAGGCGCCCTATCCAAGCTGAGACGGGGCAGAAGGGGGAGAAAGGCATGGTCAGGAAAATGTTACAAACACCAGCTACACTGGCTCTGTGAGCCTCAGAGGAACGACCCCCTCTAATTACCAGCACTTTCCAACTGGTGCTAAGTGAACAGCTATTTCCACTGAAGGTCAGAAAAGCAATAAAGTTTCCATACATCGAAGACCAAGCCTTGAGATTTCTGGCTGGGCTGCAGTCGCCTCTCCCTCCTCCCCCAGCTCTTGCTTCAAGTCTCCTAACAAGAGGCTTCACTTGTAGAGCACGTGAGCCTATACTGCAAGAGGGTTTTCCAGAGAATGAAGCCCCAGGGCTACAGCGGGCATCAGCGCTGGTACTCTGATCGGTCCATCAAAAAGTGGTGCTAACCGCCACTTTCCCGAGGCCAGATGGGCTCCACTTGCCAGCAACGACCTCAGCAACAGCCACACGTGCATGAGGCAGCGCAAACGATCCACGGGCAGCGTCCTCCTGGGCTGCGGCTGTGGCTTCTGCCACTACTCCCCCTCCCAGTGATTCCTGACAGCTCCCTCTCAGCTGCCACACACACACACACACACACACACACACACACACAGAGCTAAGCAAAAACAGCAGGCACGAAGCTTCTAGACTAGTCCTCTACCCACCCACTCCAGATCAGATTGGGCCACTGACGCTTCCCCCACTTAGATACTGTAAAGATGCCACTGATGGGAGACACCTGCAAACTCTGGTTTCCTGGCCTTCTTGCTTGGATCTGACATCCTTTCCAGTCACATGTCCCAAGCCAGGATAGTTCCAGGAAAAGTTAGATCCCAAGGCTGACTCCTCAGCCCTGGGGAACTTATAAACTACACACCGAGAACCACACTCAGGTCTCTCCTGAAGGTCAGTTTATAAGAGGAAGCCCTGAACACCTGAGCTCCCAGACATGTACATCTGGCATGTTGGCAAGATCCCTTCTGAAGGTGGAAAGCAATGTCAGTGGGTCTACTTAAGTCAGACTGTAAGCAGTAACCAAAGGCCACACTCACATCTACACATCACCCCAATACTCAATTCACCTCCATCATTTAATTCACTGGCCTCCAGAATGTAACCGTTATGAAGCCAGGAGCTAAGCTATGACTTTCTTTCCCACTGTATCTCTAAGACAAATAGTGTCTGGGTATGTATCAGTTGAGCGAGAAAAGAAAGAATACCAACAGATCACAGGATATGAACCACAGAAAATTCACATGGCTCACGTATTTAATCCTCAAACTTCCTTGAAAAGCTGCTAGGATGTTTTCTTAAGGGGGGCAGGGCAGGGGAGGAACTCTAAACTGTGTCCTGAGCCTGTATTAGCATTTCAGAGGTTTCATCAAGAAACCGGACCATGGAAAGCAGGAAACGAGACACTGCATTATAACCCCCTGTGAGTAAATCACCCACAGTTTATTTGGAATTCTAAGGAACAGGCACCTCAAAAGACATAACTCTCCCTAAGCAGGCCTGGATCTTCTTATGACTGCCTTCTGCCATATAAATAGTAAGCCGGCTTGCATATTTCGCATTAATGTCTTCACGCAGGGCTGGTTCGAGTTTATTTTTGTTGCTTTCATTTTAAGACAGTGTTTATGCCTCTCTTAGACTTCCAGCCAGAAGAAAAATGACAAGATGCAAAGTTTGTCTTTTTTTTCAGAGGTGCTCCAGACGGTTCCTGGAGGCACAGGAAAGATTAACAGCTCATAGATGCCAACTCACTGACAGTGGGTAGTTTTCCAAAATGGTTTTTGTGGAAGCAGATACATTAAACTAGTCCTGTATCTCGGTTTCCACACTTCACGATGGAGCCTCTTGTCCTCAGAAAGGCAGCAGCGTGCATTTACCTAGTTAGTGCCTAATTTAGCACCCTTTTTGCAAGGCCACAAATTCCAGACTATAATAGCCAGTCAGCCACCCAAGAAAACACTAAATGGGGAATCGCTCAGAAAAGGCTGTCTCTGAAAAGGCAGCAGCGCTTTGAGGAGCAGAAATAGTGAGAGGTTTTTAACTTGGAAAAACCAGAAACGTTGACCCCAGCTAATAATACTTCAAAGACCACCCCCACGCCTTGCAATTTCTCTCCTGCTCACTTTTCAATTGACTTACCTCTTCTGCACACAGCTAAGCACGCATGCACACACACACACACACCCCACACACACACACTCTCTCTCAGAGTCTCTCTCTCTCTCTCTCTCTCTCTCTCTCTCTCTCTCTCTCTCTCTCTCTCTCATAAATTCACTTTTTAATCCCACCAACCCTCCCCTCCTAAAATCAGCCTTTGGTGGAGACAGCTTTGAACAATGATATCACCCCAGGTCTGCCTCTTTGGCAGGGTCACCAATATTGTTTGCAGTGAATTTCCTGTAAAGGCTCTTAAGGCAGGAAACTAGTCCTGTGCCTTGAGTCCTCAGCCATCCTGTCAAGTTGAAACAAAGGCTTTTTGTGTTTTTTCCTTTAAAAAAAACACAAAACTTCCCTGCACTTTTAATGAACACCTTAATTACAGCTGAAGAATTAGATATATTCACAGATGACCTCATGCCTGCTGATAATTAGCCATTTGAAAGCTCTGGCGCATCCCTGTTCTGGTTCCTTCTCCTCCGCCTCCTCCCCAAAGCGTCCAGGTTAGTTACTAAGCTTGATCTTCCAAAGCAAAGCCGGCCTGGCCTAGTCAGCCCCTCCCCAAGGCCCTCCGGCAGAGTGGCCTGTTCCTTCTCCAGAGTAGGGAATGGAAACCGCCTCAGAGAGGGTTGATTGCCTGGGATAATGACGTAGGAGGGGTGACAGGTTTTTGGGGGGCCCCCACTCTAAGAGTGTCGACAAGTTTTCATTAACGCCCAGGCTAATTTAACCCTGGCACAGTGAAGGGGAAGAAAACTGCTCATCTGAGGCAGAAAGCGTTTAGATCTGCAGTCCTGGCTGTGACAGGGGGGAGCTCACTGAGCAGGCTCCCACCACGTACTCTTAGGGTTCCTACTCTGTTCGCCTGGTGTGCAAATCCCAACTGGAGGTGCCACTGCCTCCGGCTGTTAACTTTCCATATACTTCTTTGTGTGAGAGGGTGTCATGTCAACTGTCTGATTTGGAAAAGTAGGCAACCCAGTGACCCTCTCACAGGGTCCCTCCAGCAGCCAACCGAGGGCAGTTCCTGAAATGGCTGCCCCACCCCCAACCCCAGTCTGTTGTCACTGGGTTGTAACATTTTCCAAATTTGCTGCGGGCCTGCGCCCTGTTAGGGGAGAGGCTGGGAGGCGGACATTCTCCTCATTCTTTTGCCTTATTAGGTTGTGGATTTGATTGCTTTTGGGGGGGACAGGGGCTAAGTTGAGGAATGGCATCAGGAAGTGACCTCAGGAAAGGGGGGCCAGGAGGAAGGAGGAAAAGGCGATGGAGCAGCACTGCACTGCTTGTCTTCTAGAAGGTACCGGTTCCAGCCAGGTCAGCAGCGGGGCATAGGCTCCCGCACACCTCTAAGCCCCTTTGACAGCGTTTCTGGACAGTTATTTTGGGGGTTGCTAGTGGGAAGCCCTTCCTGTTTCTACAGCATTACCAGTTCAGAGAAGGCGGTCTGACTCGAGGCTGTGGGTTGTTTCTAACTTGAGCGAATAAGGTGGTTTTTGTTACTTTTTTTTTTTTCTTGCTTCAGAAAGGATTCAGGGAAAGAAGGAACCTAGGGAAAGAACCACTCAGGTGACCCCAAATTTAGTAACAAACTTGAGTTGGTTCATCCAGACACAAAACTATTCAGGGCTCACAACTCAGAAGCAAGAAGCCACCTCTCAGGCAACAAGGCCCAGATGGACCCAGAGGCCGGGGAAAAGGCTATGTAACTTCAGCTCAAGTACATGTTGCCACTTGACAGATGATGCCTCTCTGAAGCTGCTGACTGGGTTTAGGGTTCAGGGTTAGGGCTCAGAACCCCCAGGGAAAGAAGCTCAGAAACGGTATGTTCTGGTTTTCAGGGAGCCGCACATTTCAGCAGGCCCTTCCAGCTTCTTTAGAGGAGACTCACACAGCAGACCCACTGGGTGTAGGATGGCGAGATGCAGAAATAATTCTGAGATGCTACATTTACAGAGCATGACAATGTGCCAAGTCTATACCAAGTACTTTTCTCATTTAATCTTGGACTCCTGTAAGGCAGGGCAATGGCCCTTTCCAGAGGATACTGAGTCTCATAGCCCTGTCACTTGCCCAGGGTCAGGAAACCAGTAAGTGGAAGAAATGGGTACAGGACACAGGTCTGTCTCCCTCCAAGGCTGAGTCCTCTTCCCATCCCACACCTCTCACTCCCTCCTGGTTCTGTTGCCAGGACCAGGCATGGAGGACTGATGCCAGAAGCACCTCCCACAGGAGCTTCAGTGCTCTCAGCAGCCCTCCCGGGGTGCTGCTGCTGAGGCCAGGAGACAGCCTGGATCCCCGTGACACCTGAGCCGTTTCCTGTCGTCTGGTGGGTGCTATCCGCAACCCCCTGGTGGAGGGGGCATCTCCTCCCAGTGCCTGGGCTCATGCAAGAAACTTTCTGACCTCAAATATTCTGCGACTTCTGTCCTGGAAACCTCTCACAAAACAGGGGGAAAGTCATAATGAGCCCCCACCTCCCCAACATGCCTGTCTTTCAAAGGGGAGAAAACAAGTGGCTGTGCTACTGTCTGCGCTACTGTCTGCCACCGTCCCCCCACAGGGAGCGAGCAGTGCTGTGGTGCTCAGGCTGCAGGGATGGGCTCTTCCAGGCCACACGTGCGACGCTCGGCATCCCCATCAAATCCTTCCGCGGCAAACATGCTGACCCCTTTGGGGCAATTTAGAAGGTGGGTGCCAGGTTCTACTGGATGATTTCAGGCACTACTGTACTTGCTGAGCAATGTGCTCTCTCAACATCATCTGGAGGGGAATGCCCAAGCTGAACGCAGACAGGCCGGAAGCCGAGCCAGCTGTTTTGTGCCCCTCGCGCGCACCAGCGCGGCACACGCACACCAAGGCACTGCAGCGTCTTGAGTCACATTACACGCCTGGCTGTGAGCATCTGAGGGAGCTTTCTCGTTGTTTTCAAACACACTGGAGTATTTTCTGGGATGGGAACTCTTAAGTTCCACAAGCCAGCTCGAAGGTGTTTATTTAAAGAAAAGACAGCACCTGGAAGCTGCGCTTGGCAGGCGAGGACTAACTTCAGGCACGTCTAGGCTACCCTCCTTCCAGGAGTAGCATGTCGGCTGTGGCACAGCAAAGCAGCCAACCTGCTGGGGGTCACTCCGTTCCTCCCCGTGACGGCATCCAGAACAGACCCCATTCCGAGGAGCCACCTGAACTAGAAGGCGGTGAGCAGCACCACACCCACAAGGAGCCATAGGCTTGTAGAGACCCTGGGCATAGAAGCAGGGCATCTCTGTTCCTCTTCTTCTGATCCTGTGTCTATTCTGATGGGACCATCAGCAAGCTGAAAGGAAAGACCGAAAAGGCACAGTCGGAGCAGACTGCCATGGGTCTGGCCCGTCCGCTCAAGCCATCAAAGCGATCAGACCTGTAAACAGATATGGATTCTGAATCCGGGGTCTTGCTGTATTCAGAGGTGCCAAGGCATGGCTAAGATACATGGAACATGGTACCTCGAACTGGAAGTCCTCACAGATAATGCTCATCCAGGGAAGGACCTGGCAGGACTGCTCATACAAGGCTGCTCACCTGCACACACAGGACCCCTGGCACTTGCCCCCAGAAACCTGCCCCTTGTGGCCAAGGCCCACCCCTCCTGCACACTCACCTCCTTTATGAAAGTTTCCATGACTGACCCCCACCTGCCCTTATTCACCCCTCTCCTCTCCCGGGACACAGCTAGAGCGCTGTGGGCTTGTCGCAGTGCCGCTTAGTGTCCTTCTGAGGGCTCCTGTGGCTGTGCTCTCTCCCCAACTACACCGTGAGCTCCTGGAGAGAGAGCATGGCCCGGGTCTCCGGTTTCTCTCATACCCCCAAAGGCTGCGCAAGGAGCTCTGCTCTGCAGAGGGGCCCAGGAAGGGCTGCCATCGGGCCCCGGCGGTCATGTTTCTACCTGAGTGCTGAACTCCAGGACCCATGAAGCCCCAACTCATGTTACACAAGATGCTGGTTGTCTATAAAATGCAGACCCACTTTGGTCGGCAGCCCCTAATTCTGCTACCCAAGTGATGACTGCTGAAATCTTCCAAAAGACCTTCCAAGTCTTTCCAGTACGATGGAAAGAGACAATTTCCCCCCAAGAAAGCCTTTTCTAGCTGCAGGAACAACTTGGAGCAGGTTCAGCCCAGCATAAATGCATAATAAGCCACCCACCGTGGAAACTTACAGCAGTATCCCAAACACCGGGGAGGCCTCGGTATAGTCAGACACATTTTCCATTCGCCATACGCTTTCTTCCCACTCTCTATCCATTTTATAAAGGGGAAGTTTTATTTTCGTATTCAAGGGGATAAGCAGAAAGACACACTTAGCTCCCCTCCTATGCAGCTACTTGAAAGACTTAACAAGTTCACATGGCTATGCTGCCAGAATGGAAACCTCGCCATCTTCTTCCCAGCGGAAGAGATGGGCCGGCCACGCCATTACAGGACATCGTCGCGTTCACTCGCTTCTCAACATTGTCGACAGGGATGATTCTTGATGATTCTCAATGCCGAATCTCAACAAAGGTGGAGCAGAGAGAAGCCCAGCCCGTATTCACAGTGGACACTTGATGATCTGTGAACTCAGCTTCTCGCTGCTGCCGTGTGGAGACAGGAGTGTCTACTGATAGCCCCGAGCTCTGTCACTGTTCTTCCCTTCCTGAGTAAAAGCCACATATCTAGTTTGACAAGGTTTGCCTTCAAATGGGGAGTCATGGGCCAAATGAAATCCTGGACTGGCTTCTAGTGGGGTAGGAAAGCTGATGGTCTCAGAGTGAATCAGCTACATGTCTGTCTGTCTGTCTGTCTGAACTAAACCACAGTCACTACAGCCCCACCCGACCCAAAGAAATGAGGGGGAAATACTGAGTAAGCAGATGAGGAATTTACAGAGAGGTAGGACCTAGCAGAAGCGCCGGTTTAAAAATCAAGCTTCCTGGCTTCCCACTTCAAAGAGAAAGACACAACATTTTACCAAAGATGCTTCTAAATCAAGCAGCCTCTTGATGGGACTGAAAGGGACTGGAATTCGTTCACGGGGTAAAAGTTAAGCTCTCTGAGAGAGACACTACAAAGCCATGAGTACACAGTGCTGTAAAACTCCAGATTCAAAAGTGACCAAGGCTTTAATCAAACACAGGTGTCTGCTGCAGCAATGATCAGAGAGATAATTGTAGCTTTTGTTTGGTTTAATGTTCTACAGTCCTAAGGTTCCCACTGTTCGAGTCAGTTCTGGTTTAGCCTGTCCAGGAGCCTTTAAGGAAAGGGTTGCAGGGCCAGAGTTCTGGAAGCAAGATTCCAGGACTGCTGGAGTCTAAGGGATGGAGTTTGCAGGCTCTAGGCCTCATCAGCATTTCCAACAACAAAGCCCACAAGATCTGGCTGTACCATCTTTTCTGCATGCCCTGCTCTGACCACACGCAGAATACTGTCTAGCACAGTAACATGCTAGCTCACTTTTTATCATTTAATTCATAGTGCATAACCCTTTCAGAAAAGACCTTGTTTTATTTACATCCTGACTCTCTCCCCCACCAGCCTGTGAGTAAATCAAGAACAAACAGAAATGAGCCGTGGTTTTGCATTTGATCATCTTAGTTCCTTGGCAGCCACGGGCTAATCCCAAAGAGGAGAGGCCCAAAGACCCTTAACTGCCCATGCTCAGACATATTTGAACCCACTGAGACTGAACTCAGAAGTCTCATATTTAAACTATGCTTGGAATGTTCACTAGGAACATGTATTTATTTTTAGGCAAGAGGGTTGTCTCCTAACCTAACCCTGTGGCCCTGGAGCAGCCCGTATTAGGCAAGGACTGCTCTGTGGCTGCTTATTACAGAGACCCAGAACTTTCTCAATTCTAAGGTATCTTATTAAAACAAATCAACCAACCAACCCCAATGGGCTTTCAGTCTTCTATTTTTTATTTTAAAACGTGTTCCTCTGACTCTGGGATGTTTCTATACATGGGTAGAAGTCAGTGCCACTCCCTGACCTTCCCCAGCTTTGAGCCATAATCCATGAGCAAACCATTTCTAAAATGATTCACAGCTATCAATGGATTGAATTCTCCTTCACGGATTGTCCCTGAGTCAGTAAGCTAATGAAAGTATCAAAGGGAAAAGGAAAAGCCGTTTCTCAAAATGGCCAAGAAGCTCCCCCAACCTGGTCTAGGCATTTCCTCTTACCCCGTCAACAGACACAATGCTGGGTGACTAGAGGTCCACATCTCTGAAAAAGACATCCTGATACTGACCTTTCTGTTTTATAGAAAGTCAAATCCCTACCAGACTTAGCAGCACAGAACAAATGATTAAAAAAAAAAAAAATCCTGCTTCACAGTCCTGGTGATGTTTTCCATCTGGACACCTTCCAGGATGGGTTAGCAGACAGCCTGTAAGAAGGGTTGATTCATTAGACTGCCCTTGAACCAGACTGGCAAGCCAGCTGCTTCCAGACAGTTTGAATTTTAAAACTTGAGTTTATTTCACAGGCCAGAGCTGGAAGATCATACAAACATATTAAGGAAGGACACACACACACACACACACACACACACACACACACACAAGAAACACTGACTCGTCAGACACAAGTCATGCCAGCAACAGCCAAAGAGGCACTTTGTAAAAGTATTTAATATTTTCATCAGGCACAGAGTTTGATGCAAAGATGCTGATTTCCTCAAAGGAAAGGATGGAGGAATGATAGGGTGAAAAGGTTTATTTACTCTCTCAGAGCTAGAGTAGGAAGGATGTGAAGTTTTAAAGACTGTTATCATGGAATGAACTGCTGGAATTTGGGATTTGCTGGAAACTTCAGTTCTTTTTAATTCGTAAGCTTATGAGAGCAGGCAAAAGAAGCAGGCACAGTTTGCCCTGCTATTAAGAAGTCACATAGCTGAGATTCCAACTCAAAATGACTAGAGAGAAGCACCCGTCCCAGTCACACCACCAACAGCCGCTTTCACGGTGTCTTCTTTTTCTTCTCCACCCTTGCTCCTGGGCAAATACACAACCCTGGGGATAAAATGAACCGGCCCAACTGACAAGGACAGCGGCCCCTGTCCCCCACCCAGAACGGCCACCAGGCATGTGGACATTTTCCTGTGAGACCAATGGGCAGCAGTGCATTTCTGTCCAGTAGCCCCACATTCCACTGTTAGTGCGGCCTCCTTCCCAAACAGTGCGGAAGCAGCCCCGTTCCCATGGCAACACCCACACAACACCTTTTACTCGCCCAGATTTCACTGGTGGCAGCACCCAACGTGCTAACTGTCACAGCACACACTGAGGCCTCCAACACCGGCTGAGTCACTCCCAGCGCTGCCCGTGGAGCTCGGTGAAGGGAAGCCCGTCACTTCAGCACCGCAAGCTGAGTGTTCCCCAGCTCTCTCGCATGACACCCCTAACCAGTGCTCAGCATGGCTCCTTGCTGAGTCACTTTTCGCTTTCTCCCATATATCTCCCCCCTTACATGGCTTTCCGTCATCAAAATGAAGCATGTGTTAAAAAAAAAATTAAAAGAGAAAAGAAATGCATCTCTTTTACTTCCTGGGGAGGCCCCATCCTGGATGGCTACTAATTAAGCAGTTCTTAGCACCAGAATCCAAGTCATTTATTGCTCAGGAGATACAATATGGAAATGCTTTATCATGGGGCCTTTTGGAGATTTAAAACAAATCGGGCTCCCTTCACACGTGGAGGAAGGTGTACTGCCTGCCTGCCTCCCGCAGTGGCTCCCGTCTCACTAGCCTGCTGCTTCTACCTGATCAACAGCTGCCGGGAGGGGGAAAAGATGAAATGAAAAACCCGCTAGAAAGCTAGTGACAAGCATCGCGCAGCCCCACACCTTTTGGGTGGCAGAGGTGTTGGGGGAACAGGCGACTTTAAAACAAACCACAAAGTCTTCTTTATTCCTGCCCGAAGCGAAGGACACAAATGCTATTGTACTGCTGGGGTGCTAGCATCCCATTCAATCATTGCAACACCGTCAACGACATTTCCCAAGCTGACTTCATGGCACTGTGGAGTGGAGTGGGAACTGCCACTTCCAACTGCTTCTGCCCCGTGTGGATAGTTCCACTGGAAGACAAAGAATCCATTCTGCTCTGATATTTGGAAGAAAAATATTTAAATAAGCCTTTCTTAACTCGGCAGGAGGGCACTGCTTTCCTTTCAAAGCATCCAGGACTCAAATACCCAGAGAGGGCAGCCATGGAGCAGTAGTTTATTCATGGGAGCAGGCAAATTTCAAGTGTTTATGTGTAGGAAAACTGGAGCCTTCAAAAGAAAAAGCAATGTAACAAGCAAGTAATAAACCCACAATTCTTCTATTTACAACATGGTCGTGGTTTCTTAAAAAGCAAAACCCAAAAAACCGTAACATTTGAAAGCAAAGATAAATCCAGTATCTTTCAACCATAACAACATGTTTGAGTCTAGCAGATTGGGACATGGGGCAGGTAGGGGACATCACTCTGCTCAGCTGCCCAAGGAATGTGTCCAGGGTCCAATGAGATAAAGTCTTCTTGAGTGTGACACACACACCGGGGACATGCCAGGGGTCACCCACAGCCCATCTGAAACCTTGAATCACAGCAAGGTTGTTCCCCTGGGTGCTTTTGTGAGCCTGTTACCCCAGAGACAGTCTCTGGTACTCCAGCTCAGTACCTCCCCAACACCTGCCAATCTCTTTTTTTAACACTCAGAGCCTTCAACAGGAATGGGACCCAGCTAGAATGCTGAACGCTGTTTTTGCTGTTTGTTTGAAAGGAAAAGGGCAAGCAGGAATGAAGGTGAGTAGCCAGGCAGGGAAAAGAGAAGGAAGGAGCATTTTTATTTATTTTATTTCATTTTTCATCTTGGTTCTTCTCTATCCCAGGATGCAAACCAAGGTCCTCGGGATGTACGTGGATTGGGCCCACGGACTTAACCACTAAGCCACCAAGGCACATCAGCATTGTTTTATTATCAAGAATTTTTGCATTTTCCTTCTATTTCTGGCCAGGAGACTGGGCTTTCCAGTGACCAAACTTAAATTTTCCTTTCAAAACTTAAGTTTAAAAAGGCAAACTGACTTACAGAAAATTAAAAATGGATGTGGGAAAAAAAACACAAATGACCGAAGCTTAGGAAACAGGGAGATGAGTGGGGGTGGCAGAACAGGCTGCTCTAGTTGGGGAACCACTGTCCCTTCAGGAAACACAGAATGTGTCCTCACTTGCGGAGGGATGGGGCTCATCCCAGGAAGGCAGGAGCCTGTACAGAGACAGGTGGCAAAGAGCAAATCCCAGTAAACTCAATCAGTTCATTTTTACATACTACTTCAATAAGTTACATCTAACAAAAATGCTACCGGCTGCTTTCAGGAGTAACTGCTGCTCAGAGGACAGAGAAGGCAGCCAAGTTACATCAACTACTTTAAAAGACTTTCCCTGGACATTCCAAGTTAACACATCTGCTGTTTATGAGGGAAAGGGTTGGGGGGAGAATGTGAAAGAACACAACCCAAAAAAGGCAAACACCAAGCCAATGGGGTGGGGGGTGCAAGGAGAGGCACAGTCCCCAGGAGAGGCTACTTGGAGAAAGCGTCCCAAGCTCTGCGGGTGGGACACTCGTAGTTAAACCCATGCAAAGATTTCACTTTCTGGAGGTGAGACCCTTCTCCTCTCAGCCACTCAGTTAATTTCCCCCCAATAAGATCCCACTTGAAACAGGCTGATTTTTAAATGATTCTGCTCCTCTTTGAGTCACTGAATCACTTAGGTCCTTGATACTTGGAATAAGACTAAAATGTAACTCACAAAGCGCCTAGAAGTACCACTCCGGCCTCAGACACTTTGTAACAGATTCTGGGGCTAGATTGTCAGTGCTGTAAAACTAAGTTTCCTTACAGCAGCAGTTTTGATGTTTCAAAGTTTAAAACATCCTAAAGGAGACTAATGTGGAGGCTCGAACTACCCAGGATATAAAGACCTCTTTCAAAACTCCATGGATGACAGGATTTGCATCTGCTCAAGCAGAAACTTCCGCCTACCTTTTAGTAGGTCAGTGTTTCAGTTACCATGGCCTTTGAATTACCAACCTGCTATCACTTGCCAACGATTTCCATGAAAAAAAGAAAAGGAGGTGAGAAGGACTTCAAAACAAGGTAACTTGAGTGCTTCTGTTTTTTCAGTTAAAAAAATACATAAAAAGGCAACGGAAGGAGACCGAATGTGACCGGTGAGAACATGGACATCATTAAGTGAAGGAAATAGAGACAGAGCTGGGGGAAATGGGGAAACGTTGATCTAGAATATACTAAATGCCAGGGAAGAGACAAACATGTTGATATTTCAGCCATTCAGAAAACTTGAATCAGTAAGTGATACTAGAGCAAACAGCTGCTCACTAATTATTTTTGCCCTTCCTATCTCCCCCGAGAATATAAAAGCAGCAAAGGAATCAAGTTTTTTGCGTGTTTTGTTTTTTCAAAGAACACCCTAAGATCTGGTCAAAGGCTTGCACAATTCCCAGCACAGGATAAACCAAAATAACATGAGATTAAAGAGTTCATCTCCACATCTCAGAAATCCCTTGATCCTTCCCAAATCAATTCTTTCCTTTCATTCCATTCTCTTTGCTGTCACCTGCTAGACAGCACCGCCAGGTAACGGGTACTGCTCACTCAGTGAACTGTGAAAAGGCACAGTCTAGCAAAGTCTGCCATGACAGCAGTGTACAGCCTACATGACAGAACTCCCTACCCCAAAGGTTTGAGACTGGAATCCAGACCGGCCCCTGCTCCACCGCCCTCTGATTAGGAGGAGAGTTTGAGAGAGCGGGTCTCCATTTTAAGCGACCTCCCTGACTGCTGTCTCTGGGATTTAACAGCACCAGCAACACCTGGGTATTAAACCACCACCCTCATTACCTGAGTGCTTATCTCCAACACTTTCACCAAAGTGTCCCCAAAAGGCAGCCCACTCTAGGCCAGGGAACCAGCTGCCATTAAATGAAACCATTTAATACCAGTCCCAACTGGAAAGTGAGTCAGCTCCCTGCTGCCAAATAGCCTCCTTGTTGGTCTCAGAAGCAGGAACCAGGGAGGGTGTTTCAAAAGGCAGAGGGCAATCCCAGGCCCACGCCCTGGCTGGCCTACGATTAAACAAAGCACCAGGGTGGCACCAACTGGATTTCAACTCTCCACCCAGTGATCTGAGTGGCTACCAGGGGCCCTGTACTCCCAGGCCACCCTCCCACACCTCACCCCTTCTGCAGTCATCAGAAAAGCTAAGCTCTAAAACATACGCAGGGTGGAGAGATAAGAGTGCTAGCAACTGAGTAGCTTCTACTACCCCTTCTCCCCAGAGGGTGAACAGAGTATATCCTCTCGCACCCCTGCTCCCGCACATACTTACAATCTTACTTCCAGACGACAATTGAGTTTGTTTTTATTTTTTGGTAAGCACATTATTCCATTTTAAAAAACTGCTAGGGACCTATCAGTTTTATTTAGATCCCAAGAGGCAAGCAATTAAGAGTAATGCAACAAAATAACAGATGGCTACTTTGGGGCTTCCATCATCAGTCTTTAAAAAAAAAAAGGAGGGTGCTCCCTGGTAGACAGGAAGGAGCATAGGCCACACACCCTTGGGCTCACATCCACGATGGAGAGTGGCATGGGAACAAGCAGCGTGAACAAAAATAAAATAATGCTTCTTCCTCCTCTCTCCTCCTGCCTGCCTACTCACCTTCATTCCTGCCTGCACTTTGCCTTTAAAAAAAAACAAAAAAAACCAAAAAAACAACCCCTACTTGGAGAAAAACAAAACATTATTAGAACTTTCAAATAATTAACTCACTCACAGCCTGACACAGACAGCCTGAGCCAGAGGTCATGGTCTAGACACTGAGGCCCTGCAAGCAACGCTGTTGTGATGAACAAGCAAGCTTAGCAATGTGACTTAGCAATGTTCTGGAGAAGCTGTCAAGAGATTTCAGCTGCCCAAGGGGGCAGATGGTGGAGAGGCTACCAAGGCCTCTTTCAGAAACTGGGAGAGGGAACGGTGTCTTAAGAATCTGCTCAAAGACCAGACCAGCAGTCCCCACAACCCAGCAGAACACTGAGGGCTTCCTGTCAGAACTGCAGCATAACCTGCTCATCAGGTAAAGCCTCGGGTACGGGGTCCTTAGACCACAGCAAAGGGCGCTGGCTGTGTAGACATCAGCCACACATTTTCTCCTAATCGAGCTAATCTGTGTTTATTTCCTAGGAGAATTCAATATCACATGTTTTAAAGGTTGATAGCTGCTCTGGACACCAATTTTTAGTGTATGTGAGTAGGTACAGGACACACAGGGCTGCCACTCATCCTGTGCCCAGTGGCTGAGCCTTGGGGAGGCAAGAAGGGCAAGCTGTCATTCACTAAAATAATACTGCAATGAAGAAAGCCCTGCCGGCTGCGGGCGGGGTGGGGGTCGGGGGATGTGAAGAGTATCATGTCTCAAAAGGGGCAGAAAAGCACAAACTTGATATATGTTCCTTTTCATCACATCGCTCTCATTTCATAAAGGAGTCCTACCTCCTTAAAAGGAAAAGCGCACAACAGAGAAATGTTTGCCCCCAAAAAAGCAGCTATGTGTAAATATTTGCTGCTGTAGGCAGAAAGCAGGACATACTAGAATTCTGGCCCTTGTCTAGGGGACACGGCGAACCACCCTTTCCTCAGCCTTGCCTGCTCCTTGAGGAAGGGAGGGGAGAATGACACGGGGCTCCGGTGAGTCCTGGCTCCTGCCCAGGGCCTGGATGGCGTCCCAGCCTCACCCAGTGTGCAGAGGAGACTATACCAGGAAGGAGCACACACCCTAACTTCCAGAAGGGAGTCACCTGGGAAATGGTAGAAGACAGGAAGGGAAGGAAAGAGGGTGCCCCAGGTCTGCCACCTGAGAATTAAGGGTCAAGAGCTCACTTCCGGAGCCGCTAGCGCTGCGTAAGACAGATCTCAGATACTCGCCAACACAAGCCTTGACCCCCCTGCTCCCCGCCCAACTTTCCAAGTCTCTTGGCAACTCTTGACCTTTTCCAACCCAGCACTGCCTCAGGCAATAAATTATACTTGAGACTGAAGACCAGTTCTCCCTTTCACCTCAAAAAGCATTTTTACGTCAGGCATCTCAACTTGCCCACCTGCCCACCAGAGGTGGAGCAAAGAGTAAGGACATCACCAATCCACCGCCCCCCACTAGGGATGAGGAAATTCAAGCAGAGGTTGGTAATTTATCCCAGGTTATGCCAGGCCCCGCCCCACGTGGCCTGGGAACAGCTGCTCCCTTCACCCTTTCCCTATCAGATCAGGCTTCCTGGAGAGCACCCACTACACTCTCAAGAGGCCTCCAGTCTACACTGTCCCCAATTCAGACTCCTTGAGTCTGCCCCCAGTTCCTGAGAAATCTCCACCACACCCCCAAGGCCTCAGCACCATACACATCTTTGTAAAATGACAGGAAGGACCCCTGCCTTCAAGCCTCGTACTGAGACATCTTGCCCAAGGCCATTGAGCTTATCAGTTACAAATCTGGGAAGAAACATTCAAATTTTCAGAACATATTAAATGCCTCAAACTTCAAGTACCTCCCACCCTTTTCACACACACTTTTAAACAACTCTCTCCCAACACACACACCCACTCAACACACTCCTTTCTTTAGCTCTGCACACACTCAAACCCTCTTACATCAGCTCAGAGCTTCCCCCACTCCAGGAACCTTGGAACACACACCTCCCCACCTCCCACTCTCTTTGATCTCCTTTTCACTACTGTGGATCCTGGCCCCGAAAAAAAAGACCCTGCTTTAAAGGATCCCTTCACATACATGGGAACTCCCACACCCCCACCCTCCCAAAGACAAATCTCCTGGACACTCACATTTTCCTAACAAAACTTATTCTTCCTTCACAATTCTCTAGTCCCAGGGCAGCAACTCCAGAAGCCCGCCCCCATGCTCCCCCAAATTCCTTTCCCCATCTATCCATCACATGTCCCCTTTCTAATGAGACTTTTCGTTTCCTAATGACCTCCCTCCCATTATCTATCACTCCAGCTCACGTGTGCTCCCACCACTCTCACCTTTTTCAGGCTACAGCTTCCTCCAACCCTTTACTGAGCTTTTCCACCTCCCTTCAAGTCTTTGAAAACCCATGCTCAAAACACTCCAAGTACTCTAGCCCCCTTCAACCAACCTATCCAACCCTCATCAATCCCTCTTCTGCCAATCTCCCAAACTTCTCTTCCTGTGAAACACAGAACCCCAAATAAATCTTACTCTCTTAAAAAGCTCATTATTTATAAGTTCCTAACTTCTCCTTTCAGACCCTTATTCTGCCAGACCTCCCTGGTACCCCCCCACCCAACCTCACACCCCAAGTCCTGTCTTTTCACACCCACTTCTGTCCCTCTCCTCCCTTCATCTTCCCGTCCTTCCACACTTTTCAGACTCCACAATCCCTTCCTTAATACTCGCACTCCATCTTCAGACTCCCAGAATCTTCATCCCCTTTAGAACTCCCTCAACCTGAAGCTCCCACAATTCCAATCTTCGTCAGATCTTTCTACCCTCCAAATAATCCCCCCAACCTTGAGTTCCTGTTCAGAACCCCCCGCCAGTCATAATTTTGCCCTGACCCGCAAACACCGGATTCCCCCGTTTCTCTCAGCACCCCTACCCATCCTGACCCTTCGATCCCACCTCAGACCCCAATTCCATCTTGGACTCTCCAATGATCTCGGTTTCCCCGCAGATCCTCCGATTCCTTTCCTGGGCTCCCGGATTCCATTTTATAGACTTCCATAGTCCCTACTCGGCCGCCGATTATTATTTCAAACTCCCAATTCCTCGTCCAAGTTCTCCAGTTCCTTTTCAGAACTCCCGGCCACTTCCCGGGCGCGCCGGTTCCTGCCCAGGCGCTCGATGGCCAGCACAGACCCTCCATTTCCCTCCCGGGACCTCCAACGCCCCGCTCGGCCCCGGCCTCCCGCGGAATCCCCGCTGCAGCTGGCTCGGCCCGCGGGCCGCTCACCTTGCGCTGCTGCTTCTCCCAGGCCGGATCCAGCAGCAGGTCTCGGTCCCAGTCGTCCTCCTGGGCCATGTAGTCGCCCATGCTACCCCCGCCGCCGGCGCCATTGCCCCCACTGCTGGGGCCGTACTGGTACGACTGGTTCGCCGCGTGGTAGTCCACCATTCCGCCGCCTCTCGCTGCCCACCAGCCCGTCCGCTCCCGCCTTAGCTCCCGCCCCTCTGCCTGAGCCGCCGCCGCCGCCGCCGCCGCCGCCGCCGCTTCAGCCGTTCAGCCCGCCCCACGCCGGCGCGGCGCCTGCGCACTAGCCGCCTCCGCAACTGCGCAACCGCGCCAACGCCACCGCCCTCCCGCGCGCGCGCGCGGGTGCGCGCGTCTCCGAACAAGAGCTGAGCCTCCTTGAAAGTTCTGCGCCTGCGCAGCCCACTTTGCCCCGCGTCCCTTCAACTCGTGTGCGAGCCGTGCACTCTCTCTCGTGAGCGCGCGCTTTCTCCGGCTGTGGGCGGGGCCCGAGTTATAAATGATTCATAAGGCGGGTCTTTTCATCAGGCCTTAACCTGTTTCAGTGTGGAATGTATTCGCATTCAGCAACATAAATTTCACAAATATTTATTAGATGCGTACTATGTGCCAGACTATGTTGTACGCACTGTCAGCAAACAAGACAGGTAAAAATCCCTGACCTCTAATCCCTCCCTTCTAGTGAAAGGGGACAACAAACAAAATTTTAAGAAGTATATAGTATATTCCAAGATATATCCCATCTATCTCCATGTGTTACAGCGACAAAACCAGCAGGCGCTGGCATGTAAATAATATAGTTGGTTAGGTTTTGCAGATAAAGATATTTGAACAAAGACATAGAATTAATGAAATGGACAGGGGTACCCTGGAATAGACTCTGGCCGACTGGGAAGGTAGAGGATATTTTGGACTTGCTATCTTCATGCATTCAACCAACAACAATTGAGCACCTACTGTGTGCCAGGCTCTGTACTTGAGTGCTGGTGGTCTAGTGATGGGATGAGAAGCATTACCTCTCAAGAGGTTAACAAGGTGGGTACACAACAATAAATGAGCAAATAAATACAGGTAAGTGATATTGCCAAATGAAAAGGCATCTCAGATTTCAATTTCCAAAGTTGAGCTGATCTTCCTCCCAAACCCAGTCATTCCAGTTACCCCATCTCAGTTCATGGAATCTCCATCTTTCCAGCTGCATAGGCAACAAATCTGTAGTCACCCTTGACTCCTGTCTTCACACTCCACATCCAGTTCTTCAGGAAATTTTGTCTGTCACCTTCAAAGTACAGAGTGCACCCGCTTCTCCCTGTGCCCGTGCCCCCACATGATCCTGTCCACCCTCACCTTGTCATCACTTTAATCAGAGCAGCAGCTTCCTCACTCCTGTCTACCTCCTCTGCCTCCTGCACCCACATTCTCTTAAGAACCCAGAGAGGGAGCCTGTGAACACCTGTATCAGATCAAGTCCCTCCCTCCTGTGCTCAGAACACTCCCTGGCACCACACTCAGAGTACAAGTCAAAGTCAAGGAATGGAGGAAAGGCTGCAGGAGACTTCCCTGCCTGACCTAGCCCAGCCCAGCCCAGGCCAGCCCAGCCCAGCCCTGTTTTTGAAACTGGGATTCC
The DNA here is from genome assembly GCA_004363575.1 of Solenodon paradoxus. Classification (NCBI taxonomy): domain Eukaryota; kingdom Metazoa; phylum Chordata; class Mammalia; order Eulipotyphla; family Solenodontidae; genus Solenodon; species Solenodon paradoxus. Next base: position 121,194 of record RJWH01002653.1, read on the forward strand.
CGAGCCTTGAGCCAGACCCACAAGGGTCCCATTTCCTCTCCCAGATGGCCTCCCACTCTCCCCCACACTGAGCTGCTGAACTCCTTGCTATTGCAGGAAAATGCCAGACATGCTCCAGTCCAGGACCTTTGTACTTGGTGGTACCTTGTTACCACTGCCTGGAACACTTTCCCCAGAAACTGGCTCCCTAGGGTTCACAACTGCCTCATGCAAGTTTCCACGGAAATATCACCTCCTCAGTGAGACCTTTCCTAACTACCTTCGTTCACAGAGCAGCCCACACCTTCCCTGCTTTATTTATTCCATCCTTATCACCATTTAACATAGTACATGATTGATCAATCCTCTTGATCAGTCTCTTCCCCAAGAATGTCAGCCCTTGAGAGGGGATATTGTGTCAGTCCCTGCCATCATCACTAGTCTCTGAACCAGCATCCGGCATCAGACAGAAGTCGCATAAATCCTAGGTAAGTAAATGCCTTCAAACTATGATGAGGAATTTGACTTTTATTCAACATGCAGAGGGAAATTAAGGGAAGATTTTAAGCAGGGATTGGTTGATTCAGCCATTTCAGGGGTCTCTCTGGTCACATGAGAGGAACATGTAGAAGGTGGGTACATACCTGGAGGCAGTGGTCTCAAGGAGGGTGGACAGGAGCTGAAGGGGCGGTGAGGATTTGGGGAACTAGAGCTGACAGAACTTACTGGCAGGGATTTGAGGAGGCGGGGGAGAGACTCTAGAAGTCAGCTAAGTTTCAGATCTGAGCAAGAAGACTGTAAAGAACTTAAGTGAATTCAGGGAAGGACTTGAGGGGCATGGCTGTTGGGAAGCTAAGAAGGTAAAAGTTTGCCCAGACTAGAACAGGAGCTGACTAGCTGCATGAGTGGAGGCAGGCGTCTCAGTCAACTTCTGGACACGGCGATGAGAAGACATGGTTCCTCCAAGTATGGGAGCTGCAAGGCACTTGACAGGACACAAGGCAAGCAACAGAAAGGGACAAGGCCTGGGCAGCAGCCCACTTTCCCAAAGGATGCTGGCTAAAGACCCAGGAGTGCTGGCTATTTCCAAAGTGGGGCAGGGCGGGGCAGTCTGACTTGGAGAACCAGCCCAGAGCTTTTGTCAGCAGAAAAGTCTTCTTGGGCCATGAGCCAGGTGTGCCTCCTGCCTGCTCCCAGGGCACACAGCGCAGGCCAAGAGCTCAGGGAGAAGTGACAGGCCCGTCAGAGGCGTCCATTAAACATTCCCTTTAACTGCCAACTGGAGGGCCATTCCCAGCAGTGCAGTGAGAGCTGCCTTCTACTGAGAGTCCGAGAGGACAGCAGGGCAAGGGCTTGGTGGGGACAGAAGAGATGGAGCTCGAGTGACAGGCATGGGTAATAGGCCCCAGCAGTGGGTTTAGGTTCATCATTTCAACACTGACTCCTGGAGCCCCAGAGTCAATACAGAATGTTGTATTCATTGTGAGTGCGACCTAGGAGAAACTGAGGAGAAACGGAGAGGGCTGTTTCCTCAGAGAACTTGAACAGACACTGGGATGACTAGAGGGGACTCTGGAAGCAGCTGGAAGAGCAGCACTGAGACTCCACATAACAGGTGACATTTTATGTTCCCTACCACATGGCATGCTTTTCTCCACTCTTCACATGCATGAACATGCCTCAGTGAGAGCCATTATCACTCTCCCCAGCTAGAAAATGGGCCCAGGGAGGTTAACCCATGACCTCAGGCAGCTTCCAGACAGGCCTCTGAAGACCTCAAGGGATGATGGTCCTGGAGCAAAAGCAGGTTGACAAAGCCAGAAGAGGCTGGTTCCAAAAGGTCATAACTCTTAACTCAGCTGAGCGGTCAGAGCCAGTGGAGCAGGCTGATCCCACACAAGGACACCTGCCAAGTGTGACGGGTGGTACTTACCCCAAGGGGTGTCTTTGGATGGACCAGTCAAATGGGAGGGGCGCAGCATCTCACCCTTCTCTCCGGCTGCGCCCCCTCAGCACTAGCTGCCTCCCAGGTCCTGCAGAGGCAGTGTCTCCAAGGGCAGGGTTGGGAACACCCTAGTTCCTGACTCCGGCTCAGGTGTGGAACCCAGGGCAAAGGACAGCCAGCTCAGCCCAAGCTCCCACGTCAGCGCTAAGCAACGAGCACAGGCAAGCCTGGGAGCTCAGCTTTGCACTGTCCTCTCGGAAGGCAGAACACCCTCAGAGGCTGCCCACCAGGGAATGTGTGTGGCTCGACATTTCCTCCCTAAAGGGCAGCCACCCCTTCTTCCTGCACAATCAGTAGAGGGGAAGACAGGAGCCCAAGGCCACAGTCAGATGCTGAATACCTCACTTGTAAATGGAGTGACAAGGAACCCTTCACTCATGTAAAAGTTCATGTGATGAGCTGGGCCCCCTGGCCACTAACCTAGGAGGCTGGGACTTGGGATGGGGAAGAATTGCCTGAAGGAAAATTCCAGTTTTCTCCCAACAGAAACCAGCTGGGGACTGGCTTGCACCCTTGGTGACAATAACTCTCATTTTCTAAGTATTAAGAACAGGTGAGGCAAACCTGTGACCTTTATGAGCAAGAGTTCATGGAATCCTTGACAGGTGTGTCATTGTCCCCTTTTATAGATGAGAAAACTGAAGAACAGAAAGCTAGTCACTAAGCCAAAGACACATGATCGTTTGAAGGACAGGCAGAGTCCACCCCACTCACTCCTCCAGACCACCCCAGGGCCACGAGTGCAGGCATCTAAGTCCCAAGGGCAAAGGGTGGTGCCTCTCCCTCACCAGGAATGCAGTGGCCCCTCCCTGTCCCTAGGTTTTCTAAGGGCAGAAGAGCCCCAGCTTCAGGGCTGGGTGCCACATCCTCCTCACACCTTCCTGCTGACTCACTGTCCACCCCACTGGTGACAGGGGAGGTCTGGAAGATGGGATAGGGGTGGAGAGAACAGCTGCCGGTCTGGGGCCAGGAGAAGCCTAAGGAGGGGAGAAAGGGAGCAAAGGTCAGCCACTGGGCCCCCACCTTACCTCCTCCCAGAAGAGGGGCTACAGCAAGGGTGGGCAGAGGCCTGTTTCTTGGCTCCCTTGATGGGCGAAGAGCAGAGGCAGAACCAATGAGGAGACGGTAGGACTAAGTCAACAAATCTTTATTAAACACCTGCAAAGTTACTGGGAGGAGGCCATGATGCTGGACACACCTGTTGGGAAGAGAAGGGAGGGCCATGTCAAGAGTGGAGATGGACTTCCAGGTGCCAACCACAGTGCCCACAATTCTTCCAGGGCAGAAGATCAGAAACTGCTTCTGGGCTCTGGTTCTCATCACAAGGGCAGTTTGGGGAAATAGTTAAAAGGCTGGAGCAAGGAGGTCTAGATTCAAATCTCAGCTGAGACATACCAGGTGGGTGACCTCAGGCAAATTACTTAACATCAGTTTCCCCATCTGCACACAGCATCCACCCTTTAGAATTGTAAGATTAAATGACTTAGTTAGAACTCGTAATAAGTGGCATTTACTTTATCACTGTCTTTTTTTTAAAAAAAAAAAAGGACAGGAAAGGTGCTGGGAGGAATGAAGGCAATGGGTGGGCAGGAAGAGAGAGGAGGTTATTCTCACCAGACCAGAGATGACAACCCAGGTCTTTGGGATGTACGTGAATGGCTTCCTCCAGAGGCAGCTGACTTAACCACTGCCCCACACCAGGGCACGCCTACTATCCTAACATTGACTATTTGGAAGATACTCCAAGCACTGGGCTTGCTCCCATGAGTTCTCACACGAAGCCCAACAAAGTGGGTGCATCTCATTTAGAGTGGGAGTCCACAGGCCTTAAATGTGAGGTGACTTTCCACTCAATCCTGTGACTCAATTAAGTAAATTCTAGTCTGCATAGGAAAGCAGGAATCAGACATGAGAGGGTGGGGAGACTCAGGGTCCAAGACAGCAGCCCATCCCTGACCCAAAGTTGTCACTCCAAGGCATCTGCTCAGTAAGGAGTGTGTGCTAAATGAACAGCTATTTCCTTTTCTTCCTAAAGGTGCAGACAGAAATGAAGGCACGCAGAGGCAGGCAGGCAGGCAGGCAGGAAGAGAGAGAAGGAAGAAGCCCTTTACTTTATTTAGTTGTTCACCTTGATTTGTCACCCTCAGGCCCAGGTCATATGTGGATTACACTAGCCAGAGGCAGTAGACCTAACCGCTGTCCACCAGGGCGCATCAAATGAACTATTTCCTGCTGTCTCTCTCTTCCCAGTTAAACGATTGGTTGAGTCTGTGTTAGTTAAATGTCTCCGGTGTGCCCTGGTGTAGTAGTGGTTGGGTCCAGCATAATCAACATACATCCCAAGGACCCAGGTTCATGTCCCGGGCCTGTCTGCACTTTTCCTTTCAATAACAGATAATAAAATGTTAAATATGCATATGACAGGGATGACAACAATGGCTAACATTCAGTGAGCTTTGCCAAATATACACAGGCCGCCTCACTGACACTGCTAACTCCATGAGCGGGGTTTCATGGCATTATTCAGTCATTTATAATAACGGCGCCTACTTTCTAGGGTGGATGTGAAGACCAGATAACTTCAGTGTAAAGAACTACAGTGTTTCCTCATAATTAGTGCAGTTGTGATCACTTTTTAGAAGAGAAAACTGAGGCACAGAGAGGTTAAACCACTTGCCCGGAGTCACACAGCTAGAGAACGCAGATCCCCACCCAGCTCGAGTCCATGCTCCCTGGTGTTCTGCTGCATTTCAGCAGAGGCCAGGGCTGAGGCTGTGAGCCCCAAGAATAAAGGGTAGTATGAGCCCCTGGAACCAGTAAAGGCCTGGGTACACTCCACACTCCCTGCCATTGCTCCCTAGGCGGGCAGCCCCATGACAGCGGAGATCAGTGGCCTCTGACAGATGCAAATTTTCTGGGCCTGAACCAGAATATACAGACCCAGGTCCTTTGGGGGCCCCGGCTGGTCATCAAAGGCCACGTCCTTCATCCCAAAGCCTGCAGTCTCAGGCCATCACTCACTGTCAAAGTCGATCTTTTCCACGATGTTCTTGGGCTTAATGCTCTCCTCCTGGCTACAGATGAAGATCTGGCCCGACTCATCCGTGCTCCAGCCATACTTGCTCATCCACGCCTTTAGCTGGCTGTCTGCAGGCGACACGAGCAGCAAGGGGCTTCTGTCCCTGACCCCACAGTACTCAGGGGCCAGGGTGCTAAAAGGCAGGGTACACTCTGCCAATTTCCCCAGAAGCCGCTGGAGCAGAAAGGACTGGCACATCCTAGTCATTAGCAGCCTGTGGCGGGTAGAGCTCTAGAGCGCACCTCCAGACGGCCACCAGGGGGCGCCTTCCGCTCTCTAGGTCTCATTGCTATAGAACTGTCTTAGCTTCTTTTATTTTCCACTTATCTCTTCTCTCCCGGGGCACATCTTGGTTCCTAAGAACAGTTACATAATCTACTTATCTGCTTTTTCCCACAACCTACAAATGGTTTCAAAATGTGATGATGTCCCTCTCAGCTCAGAACCCTCTGCGATATCGCTCATGCAGGTTAAAGGCCAAAGTCCTCAGGAGACCCCTGGTTTTATGAAGATCTCCCTGCCTCCCCAGCCTTGAGCTCCACCCACCTCACTCAAAGGACTTCCTGACTGCTGCTCTGTGAACACAGGCAGTGACCTCCATGTGGCCCCCAGCCCGCTGCCTCTCCGTGAGCTGTCTCACATGAATTGCCACTGGATGTGTACACCTTAATCTGCTACCATCTTGCTGTCTCCCTGAGAAGGTATCTGAGCCATTCTGCTTTGTTCAGTGCTCTGACCCCATGTCCCTGGGGCCTAGAAGTGTGTCTGGCAATGATCAGGTTTTCAATTAATTTCTGTAGACTAAATGAAAGAATGCCAGAGGATCTCCCCCAAGGAAACAAAACATTTTATACCAACTGTTTATTCCCTCCCTGGGCTGATCCTTCAGTAATGACCTGCAGGGGAAGGATGGGTCCATGTGAGAAGCCAGCTAAGGCCCACTGGCGTGAACACCCCCTAGATATTGGCACAAGGGACTGAGAGAGGGCCTTACCCGTCAGATCCCCGAGCATCTCAGCCAGCAGCCAGCGATCGATGTGCTGATAAGTGATGCCCACAACATGGCAGATAACTGTGTAAAGTCAGGGACAAAGATGCTGAAGAGCCAGCCGCAGGACCCTGCTGCCTCTCCCCTCCCCCAGCCCTGGGGGAGGAGCTCCGAGAGGGACTTACATTTTCGAACAGAGTCTTCAAAGCCAATTATGCCTTCTAAGAGGTCCATATTTTCATCCAGGGCTTGCTGTAAAAGGCACAGTGATGTTGACCAGAATGTTAGTATCAGCAGTAACAAACATCGGCGCATTCTCTCCACACCCAGCCGTTCTCCTGTATGCAACCCTACAGTGTAACTACTACTAATGTTATGCCCATTTTAGAGATGGAGAAACCGAGACTCAGAGCAGCTAAGTGATTCACCCAAAATCAGAGCTGGGTTTGAACCAGGCAGAACCACAATTCTGAGGACAGCTACAGATCAGCTAATGCACTTAGCCACTTTCCCTTGCTTACACAGAAAAGATCAACTGTCCTACCATGGCCCACAAGGTCCTGCAGGATCTGCCTGTCTCCTGTCACCTCTGGGCCCTTGATTCCTCCTTCTTACGCTCTCACAGCTACCAAGGGACCCCCTCACTGCTCCTGAGTCACACCTGGCATCCACCCACCACAGGGCCTTTGCGGGTCTGGAATCTCCTCCCTCACTGACAGCACCCCCGGCGACACACCCCCACCTCCTACAGCGTCTGCTCAAATGCCAACTTCTCAGGCAGGCCTCTCTGCAACATCAATGAGGGAGAGAGAGAAGCTGCGAGGACAAAGAGGAACAGTCAGCTAGGTAGGAGGAAGGTCAGGAAAGCAGCTCTCCAGGAAGCCAAGGAATGAAAAGGTTTGCGGGAACAGGGCATGACCACTCCTCACAGAGGCGGCCGGCAGGAGAGGTGAGGTGGCGCCTGTCAAGTACCTACTGGACCCAGCAACATGGATGTCATTGCTGCTCTGACAAGAGCAGTTTCATGGGTGGGAGGGGGCTGCCCAAAGGGCAGAAGGTTGGTCATAAAAGCCAGAAATGACTGAATTGACTTCCTGTGACAGTCCCAGCTCATCTGGGGCTAAGGGGTTTTCTGGGAGTCAAGACTTTGTTTTAAAACCAGAAAAGACCCAGGGAGTCTGGGAGAGCCGAACGCTCGGCTGTCAGGGGAACAGAGAAGGGGCAGGTGGCAGAGTGCTGGGGAACGCGGCAAGCAAGGGAGCCCTCTCTTCCCTTGCCCTTCCCCTGGGTCTTGAACCTGGTCCGTGGGCTTCACGCGGCTTGCACTTCAGCTGCATGAGGCAGAGCGCGCTCAGGGCTCTTAAGGCTGGAACTGAATAGCAGAGATGCTCTTCTGTGACAGAAAGATCCCAGCAAGCAGGGGAAAGCGCTGGCGACACGCCCCCAGGAAGGTGTGAAGGAAGGGGACCTAGTGCACCAGAGGGGTGACCTGAGATGGGGAGGAGGGTCATCAGAGCAGGGTCAGTTGCTATTAACATCAAGGTCAAGAGTGTGTGGATTCTGCTTTGGCTACTTTGAATTTCCCAGAAGCAGCATCCAGAGCATAAGTGAAGGTAAAAAGAAGTGATTAAGAGGTACGAAGCGGGGGACTAGCAGGGGAGGGAAACAAGGCCCAGGACAGGCCGAGGGCCCGGGCATCACATGCTCAGCCAGCTTTGTTCCAGGCTGGCTCTCAGCTGGCGAGCGGGGGAAAGCCAGAGGACAACAGGACTGGAGTTGCTGGTCGGGCCTGAGGTCAGGCTGGGGGTATGTGTGGGTGCGTCAAGAGTGAAGAAGTAGGCGGAGGGTGACTGAAATTCTTACGAGGCGACTATGGTTCAGGCCACGTAAAGTCCATGGACCGGAGTTCAAGACCCAGGGGAGGCACGGCGGGGGAAGAGTTCTCCCTTAGTCTAAGCTGCGGCCCCCACACTTAATTAGGCGTCAGAAACACCTGGGATCATTGCTTAAAACCCCAAAACCTAGACCACGCAAACCAGACCTAGCAAGGGTAGGTCCTAAGTACTGGGCTTGGTTTTTTCCTCCAATTCTTCAAGAGCCCAAAGTGCTAAGAACTGGTCTCAGGTAGGACAGCATTAAGTAGCCGAGGTCATGTAGTGAATCAGAGCTCAAGGAACTGAGAGATGGAGTGGAAGGATCCAAGATCTGCTTGTGAAGTATCTAAGAAAAGTAAAGTCAGTGCACCCTGGTGCCTTAGCATTTAAGTCTAGTGCCTCTGGCCAGCGCAGTCCATGTCCATCCCAAGGACCTAATTCAAGTCCTGGGGCCAGAGAGATCCACAAAAATGAACAAAGTAAACGCTTCCTCCTCCTCTCTCTTCCTGCCTGCCTACTCACCTTCATTTCTGCCTGCACCTTTCCTTTAAAAAAAAAAAAAAAAAAGAGTCAGGAGTAAAAGGTAAGAAGTTAAATTTTTTTTTTAAAGGAAAGGGAGGTGCAGAGGAATGAATGAAAGGGAACAGACAGGCAGAAGAGCGAAGGAAGATGCACTTTATTTAAATTAGTTGATTCTCTGGTTCTCCCTGGCCCAGGATGACAAGCTGGGTCCTTGGGTGATATGTGGCCTGCACTTTGGTCAGAGGCAGTTGACCAAACGACTACTCCACCAGGGGGCGCCAGGAGCTAAATTCTTCAGAAGTAGCAGTAGTCAGGTGGAGGGGTGGATACCAACCAAGTGGGACAGGAAGAGATGGAGCATGCGCTTCTGTACAGGCAGGGTGGTGGGGAGAGGGTTTCAGAAGACAAGGAGCCCTCCACCCCCACCCCCTCCACTGGGGAAGCTGCAGGTAAGAAGGGGGTGCATATTCAGTAGACTGAGAGCTGGAGGACTTCTACTGAGAGGGGCCCAGGGAGAGCATGGGAGGGTCCTCCTAACACTGGCTCAGGGGGGAATGCCAGCTCCATGAGCTCACAAGGACTGCGCATGCAGCCAATCAGAGTGCATGGTCATTACTTTTTAACAGCCCACTGGCAATGCCCAGTCACCCCCCTTTTCCAAGACCCAAGGGAAGTTACCCAGAAGGCCTGGAAGTGGCAGGTCTCCAGCAGGTCTCCAAGGTACAAAATCTGCTGGATGGGCCGCTCTTCTTGCTGGGAGGAGGAAATGTTAAGGGGAAATGGCCTGCTGGGTCCTAGATCACCTCTCCCTGCCCACCTGCGAGCCCCCTTCCTCTGAAGGTTCAGCTGAGAGGACTGGAAAATGAAGTCATATTAATCATCCCTGCAGATGGCTGCGGGAGCGAGTATGTCGCTGCTACACGGCTTCTAACAGCAGAAGATGAGACACAACCTAAGGTTTCAATGACGGAGCATCTCAATCAAAGATGGTCCATTTCACACTGAAACCGGGTCCTGATGGCATCCCTGGCGGAGTGGCGGTCGGGCGCAGTCCGCACACCGTATTTCGCCATGTGTAGTGCACTTTTTTGCCCCAATTTGTGAGAAAAAAATAAAGATGCGTACTACACTTGGGTAGCACTAACTCTGCATCTGTATAACAGTTTTTAATTCTTTACGCTCATGAGTTAAAAGTGTTCATTCTAGAAACCAGTAACAATATCCACATGCAAAAGACTACTCTAGAATAGGATAATCTGTTTTGCTGAATTTACAAAGAACCTAAAAGCAATTTTGGCCAACAATTCAATGACACAAGCCACGTGTTGTTGTCCCCAGAGTAACTGACTGTGATTTGGTGAGACAGGTGACGTCAACTTCATGAACGCAGGGTGCACAGCACGACACTTCTCTCTACACACTTCAGGCGGGAACTAGAATCTAGCTGATATTTTTACAAAAAAAACAGACGCTGCAAGCTTTAAGCTAATGGCTGTTAAACTTGCTAAAGAGCACGGCCACAAGGTTGCAGAGACATACTCTAGACCTCCTCCCAGAGTGTCACAGATTGTGACGGCAACTGGGAGGAGAGCTTCTTGAACCTTCTATCTGTTCTGGTGTTTTGTAATGATGCTACATAAAACTTCTTGCACCATATTAAAAAAATAAATGCTAAATCTTCTCTAAAATACAAGGAACAAGTACGCAAGTATAAACAAAATTTTGAATTCAAAAATTTAAATGATGGATTTTTCTCTTGAAAGTCTGCGCCCAAAACGTGAGTGTGCATGATACATGGGAGCACACTCTACACAGCAAATACAGTACTTCTCAAGGTCCCCAGTTTAAGTCCTGGGACCAGCAGGAACAACCAAGATGAACAACGAAATAAAATTTAAAAAGTGCTTCCTCCTCTTCCCTCCTGCTTGTCTCTGCTCACCTTCATTCCTGCTGCACCTTTCCTTTTTTTTTTTAAAAAAAAAAAAAAAAAGCTAGACCCATTGATAGGAAGAGAGCAAGACGCAACACAGTACCTGACAGTTCACCACCTGCGTAGGGCAGGCAGGCAAACACACCTGTACCTGTGCATCCTGACGTCGTCTATGGGAAAGACACTCAGGAAGCAGTCATGACCCATGGGGAGCAGGGCGGCTGTGGGGCAGTGGAAGCAAGTACCAGTGTTTCTCTTCACTGAGCGCTTGCAACAATGTTCCACGTGCCTTTTTTACTAGAGAGGTACAGGCAGGAATGAAAACCAACAGGCAGGCAGGGGCATGCCATGGCCTAGCAGTCTTGTAACCTGGGAGCACTCACACACACATCTCGAGGTCCCATGTTCAAGACCCAGGCCAAGGGGAACAACCAATGTAAACAATTTAATAAAGATAAAGTGCTTTTTCCACTTCTCTTCCTGCCTGCCTGTCTACTTGCCTTCATTCCTGCCTAAAGCTTTCCTTAAAAACAAACAAACAAACAAACAAACAAAAAGAACAGGCAGGCAGAGAGAGAAGGAAAAAGCATCTTGGTTGATTTTTATTTACTTGTTCACACTGGTGGTTTCCTACTGGACCCGGGACTTGAACCCAGGGGTACATGGCTTGGGCTCCTTTGGAGGCGACTGACCTAACCGCTACTCCCTCAGGGCACATCATGCCCTTTTTTTAAAAAAAAAAAAAAGAAGCCACCAGATCACTCCGGGCATGTCTGGCAGAATGAGTCAGCCATCGCTCCTCAGCTCAGCAGCCTGCGGACAGGGCACCAGCCTCGGCGCAGGGAGCACCAGAACACAGTGCCCAGCGCTGAAGGCTGTGGGGCTGGCGGTTGGGCCAGTCAGAGTGGGTGTGGGGAGCCAGTTCACTGATTTTCACTCAACAGTTTGTCCCTCAAATGCCAGCGCTATTCCAGGCACTGAGGACACGAACCAAGTTCAGCTGATGACCCAGCTCTTTAGCGCAACTGCCCCTCGCCCGTCACCCCTCCCCTCACCTCCTACCTCTGGCTGGATGGTTCCCACTTAGCGAGGACGCCTCGGGGGAAACTTTCGAAAGCAGAAACCTACCCCCAGTGCCCTGCAACTTTAAAGCCTTCTATGGCTGCCTTCTCTAGTCCGGCTCAACCCCACTTTGCTGAGACTATGGGTGGCCCTGCTGAGCTTCCTTACAGCCTCCAAAGACCGCTCCTTTGGGCGCTCTTCTTTCCCTCCAGGCTTCCTCCACACTGTTCACGCTGCACGGATCGCCCTTCTGATGCTTCACCTACCTCCTCACCTGGAAGCTGCTCTCTCCTCCAGGCAGCTTTTCCTAACCTCCAGACAGGGTCCGGCACCCCTCTGCCCCATCTAACACCAAGTCCTGACCACTCCAGGTAGCGAGGGAAGGGCCTGGGTCAGGCCTGGGTCCTTCTCAGCCCAGTGCCCCAGTGCCACCCAGCAAGGGCCCCGCAGCAGGATACATGTGCCTGGTCGATCATGCACTTGCACAGCGTGAAGTCGGTGTGGGGCAGGTTGGTGAGGGCCTTCAGCAGGATCTGCGCGGTGACGGTGGTCTGAAAGAAGGCGGGGTTGAACTGGTACCTAAGCAGGGAAAGAGACACGGCAGCTAGCATCTCCAGCTCTGCGGGCCTCCCCAAATGCCAGCTTTGCCCCAGAGTTTGGGCACTACCCATGGCTGGGCTCCCATCCCAACCACAACACTCTGGCTGTGCGACCGTCACCCCCTTAAGTCTCCATTCTTGCTCTGCAGATGGGGACAGCTGGGAGAATTCATCCTCACGACAACCCAGTGAGGTAGACGCTGTTACCTGAGTCACAACCAAATGAGCACAGAAGCAGCAGTCTGGAGCAGTGGTTCAAGTTCTAGAGCCAGACTGCCCAGATTTCAACATCCCTGTGAGTGACCCTGACCTACTTATCTTACACAGAGGCCAACACGCAGAGGGCATTCCCTATACCGCTGATAGCTTGTCGGTGAAGAACCAAAGGGGAAGACCCCAAACGTCCACCAGGGTAGTAAGGACACAGCCAAGCTGCGGAACCTTATGCTGCAATGACCACTCACATACAAACAGTGGCTAGCTACCCCAAACCTGGGGCTGAGTAGAAGATGCCAGAAGCAGAAGAGCTAGGGATGTGACGATACCTGGGTCAACTTCAAAGCAGGCGAGAATAAATTACTCCAGGATGCAGGCATGTGTGGTCAACTCACACGAAGCCAGGACACAAAAGCATGAGAGTGGTTACCAGGGTGGGGTGGTTGGCATACGGGCGGTGGGCCTGGGTGCTCACACTGGGTGCAGTACAGCTGGCGGTCACACATAATCGCTTGCTAAGCTATACGTTTATGTGCTAAGCTGTACGTGTTTTTTGCAGCTAATTTAAAACACCGACCCCTTCCTATCCCATCCTCTTTGGCTTCCTAGTCTTGCAGAACAAAAGCCACATCCTCAGGCTACCAACCTCTCCCACACCCAGTGCTGGCCGGGCACCCGGCTGGCTGTTGGCTTGGGCGTAGGGATGAGACACTCACAGCTTCAAGACAGCCAGGTTGGCTTCCAAGTCATAGGCATTCTCCTTGGCTTGCGTCTCCACATAGCGCTCCAGGGTGGCCAGGTTCTCTGGATTGTACCTGGGGGAGCAACAAGAGGACACAGGAGCTGAGAGTCACTTTATATTAGGGCCAGGGGGCCTCTGTAACCTGTACCTCCCTCCCTGTGTCATTCTCAGCCTGGCACTGGCCACTTGCTCTACTAAAGATAAGAATCAGCACTATAACTTTTTCTAAAGGAAGGTGCAGGCAGGAATGAAGGTGAGTAGGCAGGCAGGCAGAAGGAGAAAGCAGGAAGAAGCACTTTATTTTCATTTAGTTGTTCATCTTGGTTGCTCTTCCCAGCCCAGGATACAAACCTGGGTCCTTAGAATGTATATGGACTGCACTTAAGCTGGAGACAGTTGACCAAACCACTACTCCACCAGGGCATGCCAGATCTATAACTTCTAATAACAATTATCCACGTCCTGGACCTAAGTCTAAGCTCTAAACCCCACCAGAGCACTGGGTCTGTTTTGGAGGCCTCCTCAGCCTCTCAATGGGTGGATTACTTTTGCCTGTCTACCTACCTTCTTAGCCACCCAGCCCTTCCTCCTGCCCCCAGAACCCCATCGTGGTCTAGCCCCTTCCTCTCCTGCCTAGCTTCTCCCCATTCCAGTCCTGACTCCATACTGGGAAGTCCATGAAAGCAAGGCCTGCGACAGTCTCGGTGATCTCCCGCCCCCAGCAGTTTTCATTCAGTGAATAAGTGTTGAATGAATGACATGAAAGGAAAAGGAGGGAGGGACTCAGAGACAGAGGAGGCAGGCAGGCTGGGAGAAGAGGAAACTTAGGAACGTAGTGCGGAGAAGCTGGGCAGCGGGAAGCCTTAAGGAATTAAAAGAGGGGAGATCAGATCGCCGTTAAGGATATGTCTGGCCTCCAGGCTTTTACAGTGCGGTTCTTGAGCAGCTCCTCCAGCGGGAGCCAGGGAAATGCGCCCCCCTGGGAAACTCTGTCCGACCATCCCGGGCTGGCTCCAGGAAAACCCTACCCCCGCCCCTCTTGACCACAGCGCTCCTTCCGACGGGGCTCAGACCTGTCGATACCCTTGAGCAACTTGCCCACGTTCGCTCTCATCTGCTCAAACATCGCCATGACTGCTGTCGCCTCCGACACCGAGGAAAAGACCAAACCGGCGCGGCGCTCTCGAGGACCGGAAGAGGAAGAGACGACGGAAACGGAAAGACGTCACTATTTTCACTCCAGCCCGGAGGGTCGTGAAGCGGGAGGTTTTTGCGACCGCCGCCACGCTTCCCGGCTGTCATGTGACTTCTTCCCCGCGGGCTCAGTTGGCGCGTGCGCGTACGCTCCACCCGAGCAGGCCTAACGGCGTGAGAAAAAGTTCAGTCCAGCCCAGTGCGCAGGCACCTTCTCAGTGCGAGGAGGCGGGACTCTTCCCCCTCGGACCCCCGCCGGCCTCCGCCTCGCGCACCTAGTGCCGGTTCCCGGCTGCGTGCACGAGCTCCCTGGGGAGGAGAGCATCCGTCGCGTGGCGCGCGATCGCGAACCCGCACAACTATGCTGGACTGCACGTAGGAGCTCTCCCTTTGGGACGCCGCCAAGTCCCAAGGGAGTGCTCTTTAAGGCCCCCTTTTGCCCCAGGCCTGGGCTCCTGGCGGGATTCTGGTCCCCCCAAATCTTGAACCTGGCCCCCATGCTCAACCTCACCTCCAGGGGCAGGGGCCCCCAAAACTGTTGTGCTCGGCGGGGCAGAGGCTGGGTCGACCCCGTCGGATCCCACCCCAGTGCTCAATGGGCTCTAACCTTGTGGGTGAAGACGAGTGCCCCATGTGTGCAGTTACGAGTTATATGTGTACGGATTCTGTGAACGCACAGGCCTGTGTCGTGTGTGTGGAGGTGTGTGCTCAGGTACATCCACGCGTGTACACGGGTCCAGGCCTGTGTGTGCCAGCTGGTCTGCAGCAGAACAGGCGGATGGACACCTGTGCACTGTGGAGGCATGTGCCCAAGGGCACGGACGTGCACACTGCCTGGCCATCCCATGCAGACCTGTCATCTCGGTGTTGTGCTCAAACTCTCAAGCCCTCAGCAAAGGTTGAACTGTGGTTTTAACTGCCACCCAGGACAGAGGAGGGGTGGCCAAGGCACCCTCCCCCCACCCCATGATTAAGATAGTTTGCATCTCATTGACATTCAGCCCCTGGAGATGAAGGGGGTCCCCTGGGTCTCAAAACAAACTGCCCCTCACGGGCTCTCAGGGCCCAGGGGACAGGGGGTGGAGCCGACTACGCAGCCCAGAGCTAGGGCAGGAAGCGAGAGTGGGGAGCTGGGAGGCCACAGCCGGTGGAGGCAAGGCGGGTGCAGGGCTTGTGGGGAGGGAGGGAGGGAGGTGCCAGCACTCCAGCCCTGAGGCCTTGCTGGCCCCTGGGCGCAGGCCCAGCTCCAGCCCCCAGGGATGGACTTTGTGGACCCCGACATCTTTAACAGGGACCCTCGGGACCACTATGACCTGCTGCAGAGGCTGGGTGGCGGCACCTACGGGGAAGTCTTCAAGGTGAGGACCCCCTTCCTTCTCCAGCACCCTCCAACCCCCATGATCTTTGGGGTGAGACCCAAGAAGGGAAGGAAGAGATGCAAGAGGGTCCTAGATCTTGGTGGAACTCAAGGATGCTGAGGAGGAACTCGGGAGAATGGAGCCTGCTGACTGTTAACTTCCCTTTTCAAGGCTCGAGACAAGGTGACCGGGGACCTGGTGGCGTTAAAGATGGTGAAGATGGAGCCTGGTGAGGAGAAAGCCCAGGACCCCCTTCCCCACAGCCCTACCTCCTGTCTGGGACACTGGGATCCCCTTCCCCATAGCCACTCCCTCCAGCAGCCTTTTCTCTCCTACCCCTCCTCACAGATGATGATGTTTCCACTCTTCAGAAGGAAATCCTCATCTTGAAAACTTGCCGGCACGCCAACATCGTGGCCTACCACGGGAGTTATCTCTGGTGATAGCTTCAGACCAGCCCCGCGGCCCAGCGCAACCCCCAGTCCAAAACCCCCATCCCTGACCAGAGTACCCCTTAGGCCCAGGACCTCTGTTTTTATCTGGGGCGTCCCTAACTTGATCTGCAGTCCAAGGTCCCACTTTTCTGACCAGAGCACCCTCAAATGTAACCCCTCTTCCAGGAATCTAGTTTCTGAACGCGGTTCCCCAAATTGATCCCTTCGTTGATCCCAGCCAAGTCCCTGAAAATTAATTTTTATCACCTAGCCTTTCGGGTAGCCCATATCCACTCTCCTTTAATATAAACCCCTGAATTCTTTGATCTCCAAATTAGTTCCCTAGGTACACCAATAACGACCTCTGTCCCCTAGACCTGGCACCCTGGGCCCCTCAGTCTCCTCCAAACCTCCACAACCTGTGAGGTGTCTGCCCTGTCTCCCAGGCTAGCCTGGGACCACAGAGGGTGCCTGGCTTAGAAGCTCAAAGACCTGAGTTTGAGTCCATGTTCTGAGCCTCCACTTCCCCATCTTCAAAATGGAAGTGGGACGAGCTCACTCTGGTGGGCAAGGGGAGAGAGAGAGTTGACAGCTGTTATATTAAAATTCTAGAACAAGATGTGAGTCAGGGGCTTTCTCATAAATAACCATTTGTTCTTGCTGCTATTGTTATGATTTTCGGACTGTCGAAGGCTGCAGAAGCTCTGGATCTGTATGGAATTCTGTGGGGCTGGCTCTCTCCAGGACCTCTACCAAGGTGAGAGGAAGGGCAGGGGGATCCAGCACCCCCGCCCCCAGGCATCTTTCGGGTCCCTATTTCATGCAGGGAGCGCCTACCCCCGGGGGGCCTGGATGATGCTGCGGATACTGTGGTGATGGCCCTCCAGGACCCGACTGTCTGGCCCTCATCCTTCTGCCAGCAGCCCCCTCCCCATTTTCCTCTACATTTTCACACCAAGGTCTATTCTTATGTCTGAGCATTTCTGCATTTCTGACTCTTGGTGGATACCTGCCTGTCGGTTGGATGGAGGAATGAATTTCTGATTCATAAAATTTGACAGTGGGGTTGGGTGGGCCTCTGGTCACCTCTCAATTTCTGATGCCTTTCTTGTCTCCCACCATCTCCCTGTCTCCCTCCAACCCAAGACCTGGAGTGTCAGAAAGGGAAGGAGGCTCTATTAAGAAGTCCTCAGGGGGAAACTGAGGCAAGGAAGTAGCTCACACAGCCCATGTGTCAGACATGTGTTATTCCCCCTCCTCCCCTCCACCTCTGTCTGTCTGTCTTTCTGTGTGTGTGTGTGTGTGTGTGTGTGTGCGTGTGTGTGCGTGTGCCTGTCTCTCTCAGTACAGTTGTCTTCCCATGTCTTAGTCTCTGATCATTTCTTTTTCTCTCTCAGTTTGGGTTTCTCCCCACTTCTCTCTCTCCCCACTCTGTGTCCCTCTGCCTCTCCTCACTATACAGCCACAGCACCCCTGCTTGTTGCCCTCCATGACCCCCATTTCCCTGCAGAGAGAAGCCCAAGCTCACTGAGTCCCCCACTGACTCACCTCCCAACCCTCTCCCACATTGCTACATTGTTGCTTTCCAAACCGCCAGGCACCACCCAGCTGCCCTCCTACCTCAGGGCCTTTGCACTTGTTCTCATCCCCCTTCCATGTGGGATTCACTCGTCATCCTATCACCTTCTCAGAGCAGCCTTCCTGACCACCCTGGTGTTCGGAACATCACTCCCTTCACACATCCATTTCCAGGGGGCATTTTATGCTTTATTTCACGTCTTACTATTTATTAGCATATTGGCATCTCACGAACTGTGTATTTTTACTTCTCCCTCTTGCATACCGCCCATCTCCCCGACTGGAATGTTCTCGCAGGAAGACAGGGCCCTCTTGCCCACCGCTGTCTCCCCTGGACCCGGCACACAGTAGACACACACAACTGTCTCCTCGTGGCCTCTGCTTCTCAGCCTCGCTGCCTCTCTGCCCCTAACCCCGCCAGCGCGCCCTCCCACATTTCCCCTGCCCATGTGGTGCCCTCTCAGCTGCTGTGGGTGGGAATCAGGGCCTTCCAGGTCTCCTGGTCCCCACCCAACACTGCGGGGGTGACCTTTGCAGTGACAGGCCCCCTGTCAGAGCTCCAGATTGGCTATGTCTGCCGGGAAGTGCTCCAGGTGAGGCGCGGCCGGGGGCCGGGGGCCGGGGTGGGGCAGGGCTCAACTCTAGCCCTGGGTGCTCACTGCCCCCGTCGCCCTCCTCCCCAGGGGCTGGCCTATCTGCATTCCCAGAAGAAGATACACAGGGACATCAAGGTGGTGTGGGGCAGAAAGGTGGTCTTGGGAGGTGGGAGGCCCAGGATGGGGGGTGGTGTCTGGAGGTCTCAGGGTGGTGTGGAGCCAAGGGTCAGTGGGCCAGGGAGTGCAGGCAGTGCCTGGCTGGCGCTGAGGTGTTCTCCCATAGCCTCTGATCCCCTCTCTTGTCCCCAGGGAGCCAACATCCTCATCAATGATGCTGGGGAAGTCAGACTAGGTGAGTGTGGCTGTAGGGTGTGGAGGAGCGGATGGGGCCCAAGGGGACAGGGGACCCCAGGTCACTATGTCTCTCCATCCACCTCCAGCTGACTTTGGCATCTCGGCCCAGATCGGGGCAACGCTGGCCCGGCGCCTCTCTTTCATTGGGACACCCTACTGGTGAGGGGGCCTGGGGGCGCCACGGCTTTTGTGGGGGAATCTCTTTGTGACTTCTTCCCTGCCTCTGCTCTTCTCTAGAGCTGTCTGTCTTCGCTCCGGCTCTCTGGACATTCCCATTTGCCTGGGTCTCTCTGTGCCCCTCTCTGCATCTTCTCTGTGCGGGTGTTATTTCCATCCGGGTCTCTGGTTCTCTGAATCTGTTTTTGTCCTTTCCCCGCAGTCTGGGTCTGTGGCTTTCAACCTGACTGTCCGTCTGTCTTTACATCTCTGTGTCTGGATTTCTCTCTCTCCCTCCTTATGTTTCTCCCTTTGCCCCCTTCTCTCCTCTCCTCTCCTCTCCTCTCCTCCCCTCCCCTCCCCTCCCCTCCCCTCTCTCCTCTCCTCTGTCTCTCTGTCTCCATCTCTGTCTCTCTGTCTCTCTCTCCCCTCCCCTCCTTGTGTCGCCCCTGCCTCTCTGAGGGTCTCTGCCCCCAGGATGGCTCCAGAAGTGGCAGCCGTGGCCCTGAAGGGTGGCTACAATGAGCTGTGTGACATCTGGTCCCTGGGCATCACAGCTATCGAACTGGCCGAGCTGCAGCCACCACTCTTTGATGTGCACCCTCTCAGGTACAGAGTGTCCCTTGGGCTTCTCGGCCACCCACCAACCCCAACCCTGACCCTGAACACCACCCAGCCTGCTTCCCACATCAAGACCTCCTTCCAGCAGATTCCCTTCTCTGAACCCATTCTGAGACCCCTCTCCCCCAAGGATTGCCTCAACCCAGAAAGCCTTTTCTTTAGCCCTCCCTACCAGGAAACCCCTTGCAGGGATCCCCATCTGGGATCTCCCTCCACGAGTGAGCGGCCCCGCCCCCCCGGAAGTGCATCCCCATCCACCGGAAAACCTAGACTTCATTCTCAAATCCTGTCCTCCCTTTGCTCTCTGCTGACCTCGGTGCTCTTGAGGATCCCTCAGGCCCTGAGTTCTGACCCACACTGTACCTGACCCCTGTATGCTCTCTTTATCCTTCTAGAGTTCTCTTCCTCATGACCAAGAGTGGCTACCAGCCTCCCCGGCTAAAGGAAAAGGGCAAATGGTAGGAGAGGCTAATCTGAGAGAGGGAAGAGCTGGGGTAGGATGGTCTGATGGGAAGGTCTCAGGTCCACTTACCCCAGAACCTGGCTTCTTCCTCCCAAGGTCAGCTGCCTTCCACAACTTCGTCAAAGTCACCCTCACTAAAAGCCCCAAGAAACGACCAGGCGCCACCAAGATGCTCAGTGTAAACCTCCCCTTCCCAAGAAGCCCTCCTTAGATGCTCAGCCCGGCATTCCCCGGGCCTCCAGATCCCTGGAACAGTGACCAGTTCCTTCCACCGAGCCCCGTGGCCCTTTCAAAGTTCCAGTCCCTTAGAATTTCCTAGAACTTCTTCCCCCCATGACCCTCCAAATTGTATCCCTAAGGTCCTCTAGTTGTTAAAACTCAGAGTCCTGAGGACTTCAACATCCACTCCTGGGTGTAAGCTGGAATCCAGGGGAACCCTAGGTCCCTCCAAGACACCTGCAACTCTTTTAGCCTCCCCACTCAGATCCTAAATTCATCAGATCCCCCAAGGCTCAGGCCCCCGTCCCAACCTCTCCACACCAGCCCTCTGTCTGCTGACATCCTCCTCCCTCCCCAGCATCAGCTGGTGTCCCAGCCTGGGTTAAGTAGAGGCCTGATTCTGGACCTTCTTGACAAACTGAGGAATCCTGGGAAGGGGGCCCCCATCAGTGAGATTGAAGATGAGGAGTCTGAGGTGAGTCCACGCCTTGCCTGCAGAACGCTTTAGAAGCTCCCCAACTTCACTAGTGCTGTTCCACCTGCCTGGAACGCCCTCCTGCTGCTTCTCTGAGAAAGAAGAGATGGAGGGAGAGTGGGGGCTCATGGAGCATGCCAGGCGGGGTCCACAGGGTGCTGGGGGAGCTGGACGCCACATCCCGACACAGCTGTCCTCTCTCCAGCTACCCCCTGCCATTCCCCGGCGAATCCGATCCACCCACCGCTCCAGCTCTCTGGGCGTTCCGGACGCAGACTGCTATCGTGAGTAGAGAAGTCTTTAAGCTTGAGGACAGTGACCCCAACAGATGCTGAGACCCCTCCCATCAGTCTACCAGGGACCCTTGTCACCATCTGACCCCACGAGAGGCCCCAGAGACCCTCATCATTCCAAACAGATCCTCCAAGAACCCCCCACATCAGACCTACAAAACGAATACAGAGACCCCTATCTCTCTGACCTGCAAACAGACCCCACCAGGCTTCACCACGCTGACCCCCTAAAGAGACCCTGGAAATCTCTTCCAGAACCCTGAAATCTAGAGGGCCCTGGAAGCAAGCGCTCTAACTGCTCCAAGCACTCACCTCCCTGAATCCAAACCCCGACCCCCAAATAAGGCTCCTGTCACCTAAGGGACAGCTCTAGCCCTAAGATCCTGACACCCGCCCCCCCCGACCCCCACTGCCCCAAAATCTACTCTTTCTGTTCCCAGCTGTTTCCCCAGCTCACTGAGTGCTTCCCCCACCCCAGGTCGGCGCATGGAATTCAGGAAGCTCCGTGGGATGGAGTCCAGACCCCATGCCAGCACCGTGAGAGGCCTCCCCTGCTTGCCCCAGATGCCCGCCTTCCCCGTGACCCCTGCTGACCCTTTCTGTCCCACAGGCTCGCCTCCAGCCCCCTGAAGATGGCAGGAGCAGCAGTCCCAGGTCAGGGAGGCTCCTGGTGGGGGAGAGGGCCTGGGGTAGGTGCGGGATTGCCTGATGTTCATGCCTGTCACCCCTCAGGAGCCACCTGTCCGAGTCGGATGATGACTATGACGATGTGGACATGTAAGGGAGACCTGCCCCCTTCCCACAGCCCCCCACCTTGACCCCCTCTTCCCTTCCCCGCTGGCCCCGCCTAAGCCCAAACTTTCCTTCCACCGCTCATCTCTCAACCTGTCTGAACCCTTAGTGTGCCCCCCATTTTCCATCATCCAGATGTCTAACCCCAACCTTATCCCCATCTCAGCCCCCGCTTTCCTTCCTCATCAACTCGTGCCCCACCCCGAGCCCTTCACCTTTCTTCACCTCTGACTCCTGATTCTCCTCCAACTCCTGATCCTCCTCCAACTTCTAGCCCCACCTTCCTTCACACCCCACTCTGACGGGGCCCCAGCCTCAGCCCTGACCTTCCACCTTCCAAAACACCTTTGACCTGCCTCCCATCTTCAGCCCCTACCTGCACTCAGCCCTAGTTCCTTCCAGAATGTCTTTCTGCGCCAGCTTGAGAGCTCTCCCTGCCTCTCCTCTGCACCTGCGCCACATCTGAGCCCCCAGCTCCTCCCAGATGCTGCCTCTAAACTCAGCTGCAGCCTCAACCCTCGATCCCAGGCCTGCATCTTTCTTCGTCTTCTCGCCTAACCTCACACTGAACCTCGGCCTCGGGGAATTTCCCCCATTGCCAGGCCCCACCCCACACCCTAACCTCAGCCCCAACAATCAGCCTGGGACCCCATGTTCCCACACACCAGATCCAGTGTCAGCTCAGGCCTGTCTCCGATTAGTTCTTTGTCATTTTCTGTCTTTTTTTAAAGAAAGGTATAGGCAGGAATGAAGATGAGGAGGAAGAAACATTTATTATTTAGTTGTTCATGTTGGTTGTTCCTCCAGGACGTGAATCCAGGTCCTTAGGATGTATGTGGACTGTACTCAGACAGAGGCTGTGGATTTAACCACTAAGCCACCAGGCACACCCCATTGTATCTTGCTTACAATGGGCTCACATACAGTGCCAGGGCCACCAAATGAGAACTTGACCCCCAGGAGCTCACGTGCTCTGTGTTACTAGGTGGCTGTGAAGACTCAGAGACTTGATGTGTTACCAGCCTTGAGATCCAAGAGCTGCGGGAGCATCCAAGCGCCCTGGTGGTTGAGTCCACCGCACACAGCCCGCATGCACCCCAGGCCCTGGGTTTGTGTCCTGGGGCAGTGGGTGAAGGGCTGGAGGACCAACCAAGATGAACAGCTCAAAATAAATTTCAAAATGCTTCTTCCTCTTCTCTTCCTGCCTGCTCATCTGCTTACCTTCATTCCTGCCTGCATCTTTCCTTTAACAACAAAAAGTTGCTGTCACTCTTATCATGATGGTTGTCAGGGCTTTGGTCCTCTGCTCCAGCCCAGACAGGGTCACCCCCTGACCCTCCTTACCTCAGACCTCCAGCCTGAGCCACCTTATCATCCCCCAGTCCTTGTTCCCCGCCTCCCACCTGCTTACCCCACCTTTGTGTTTCAGCCCCACCCCTGCAGAGGACACACCTCCTCCACTGCCCCCCAAGGTAAGGCCCTGGCCAGATCTTGGGGCCCAGGGTCAGGAGGCCAGGGTCCTTAGAAGGTGGGATGCAGGACCCTTGACGTCTGGGAGGCCGGGATCATGGCACAGAGGGGTCTGGAGGGTGAAGAGATGAGTGGTGGAAGGAGAGCTGGGGCTCAGGCTGGCACCAGGGTGGAAGGGAGATGGGGGTCAGGGTAGGGGGCTGTGGGAAATGGGGGCAGAGTAAGGGCCTGCAGAGCTGGGGGCTGTCTGAGAACCCAGGGGCGGGATTCAAAATCCTGGCCTGATGGACTCTGGCCAGTGCTGGTCCTAGACTCCCCTTGGGGGGGCCCATCCAGCATTGATCTTCTCATTGCCCAGGTGTATAGGTGTGGTGGGAGGGGGTTAGAGGGTCCACGTGGGAGGCCAAATGTCGGTTCTGTTGGCGGTGGGCTGGGGTTGCAGGGTGCCCCCCTCCGAGTCATCAGACGCATTTCCCATGCTCCTTCCCTGTCTCCAAAGCCCAAGTTACGTTCTCCGTCAGACGATGGTCCTGGGGGGACTGGAGATGAGGGGCAGCTGAGCCCAGGAGTGCTGGTCCGGTGTGCCAGTGGGCCTCCCCCCAGGACCCCGCATCGTGGGCCTCCCCCCGCCACCCGAAACCCCCACCTAACTGCTCATTCAGGTAACAGGGCAGACTAGGGTGGGAGTGGGCAGGGTGGGGAGTGGGCCAAGTGCGGGGCTTGGTGGGCTGATTTTCCCCCACCTCCCATCTCAGAACCCTCACTCTGGAACCCAGACCCCCGGGAGCCTGACCAACCTCCATCATTGCCCCCCAAGAAGGAAAAAATGAAGAGAAAGGTGAGGAGCAGCTATGCGGAGAATCACATCTTTTCATGGGACTAGGGATGCCTGTGGTGAGGTTGGAAAGTCTCATCATGATAATAGGTGACACTTGTCACACACTGATCCGGTCCTTCTGTGGAGTAAACCTTCACAGATCGAGGTAGATGTTCCCAGAGAGATATTATCCTCTCTTCTCAGAGGGGGATACTGAGGCACAAAGGCTAAGTGACTTGCCGCAGCCCTAAACTTTTGAGGAGGCAGAGGTGGGATTTGAACCCCTGCTCCAGTGTCTTCCCCACTGTGCCTTCCTGTCCCCTCCTCCATTTTCTGGATCTGCCTCCTCAGGGCTGTGCCCTCCTGGTGAAGTTGTTCAATGGCTGCCCACTCCGAATCCACAGCACGGCTGCCTGGACTCACCCGTCCACCAAAGGTGGGCACTCGGGAGGGTCACAGGGCAGGGGGGAGGGGCATTACTGGGAGGTACAATGGCAGGGATGGGGGAGGTTTTGTTTTTTTTTTTCTAAAGAGGGAAGGCAGACAGGAATGACAGGAGGCAAGCAGGGAAGGAAGGGAGAGGAGGAAAAGGCATTTTTCATTTATTTGTTTCATTTTTATTTTTTTCCCCCTGGCCCTGGCTCACAAATGCAAGTCATTGAGCTTTACATAGTCCACACCCCAGTGGCCATCTCAGCGACCTGAGCCACCGGGGTGTGCCTGGGAGAGCGTTTTCATGAGTGGTGAGCGGCAGAACCGAGCAGAGGCATGGCCTGAAGTTACCGTTTGGGGGTCAAAGATGGGAAGAGTGAAGATGAGCTTGAGAGTGAGAAGTAGGAAAATAGAGTTTGGGGGGCCAGGAGTGTCATAACAGGAAGATCAGGGTTTGGGGTACAAGATGAAGGACACTCGGACCCCATTAACCCCAGTTGGAGAGACTGAGGTAGAGAGACTGGGGTCAGTGTTTGGGAAGCCGGAGTTTTAGGGATTAGAATGCAGCAGAAGGTGCACCTTGGTGGCTCAGGTGCTAAGCCGGCACCTGGGATGTAGACCAAGGAAAGCACAAGGACCCAGGTTTGAGGCCTGGGGCTGGGGCAACAACCAAATAAATAATCAAAAGAAATAAAAGTGCTTCCTCCTCTCCTTCTTTCCAATGCTTCTTTAAAAAGATAGAGAAAAAACACAGCAGTCAAGGACATAGTCTGGCCATCAAAGAGATAGAGCCAAGAACAATGAGGGATAAATAATAAAGAAATGGCATTAGTTTGGGGGGTCACACTGGACAGAAAAAGACATACTGAGGGCTTCTGAGATTGAAGATCTCCGTGGAGACAGGGCTCGCATTTGGGGATCAGAGCTGGGGAGAAAGCAGGACAGAACTTGGCAGCACACCTCATATCGGGGTCAGAATTAAGGAGACAGGGTTAGGTCTTGCAGAGATGGAAGAACTCTTACGTTTGAAGTCACAGGAAGGTGAGAATGAGAACAGCTCGAGCGACTGGGTGGGGACTTGTGGGAAACTGAGGCAGGGAGTGTCAGTGTGAGGGAGAGATTTCAGGGTCAGAGTGCCAGTGTTTGCGATCAGACTGGTGGGGGTCTGGGAGGTGTCCCAGGAAGAGGCAGCTTCCAGCATCCTCATGTCTGTCCACCACCCAGACCAGCACCTGCTCCTGGCGGCAGAAGAAGGCATTTTCATCTTGAACCGGAATGACCAGGAGGCCACGCTGGAGATGGTGAGGGACAGCACCTGGGGGAGGGGGCTGGCGTGGCGGTGGCTGGGGTCTTACAGGAGCCCTCTCCCCCATCTGTGCAGCTCTTTCCTAGCCGGACAACCTGGGTGTACTCCATCAACAACGTCCTCATGTCTCTCTCAGGTCTGGCCGCTGGTTGAATAGGAGGGGTGGGGCCGGGAGCAGGAGTGGGAGTCAGGAGGCTGGGAGATGGATGAGCAGAACTGAAACACACACCCACCCCGACCCCTTTCAGGTGCCAGCCGCTTTCCCGCTGTAGGAATTGGGGCTGGCAACTTCTGCTCCTTGAGCCTCAATTTCCCCATTTGTAAAAGGGGGTTCACAAGAGTCCCTACCTCTCAAGTCAGTAATTTCTACAATGAATTAGTCTTTCTGTTTCCTCGGTGTTCAGATGACAACTAGAACTTACCCACACTTCACTAGATTAAAATTTTGTGTCACCGTTTTGTATAACAAATGTCTAATGTGTGGGGAAAGACCGAGCCCAACAGAATTCATGAACTAGTTAATATTATGACTGTGATGACAAACTTTAGAAGAGTTTGTAGATGTTTCTTTTTCAACTCTGTAATATGTAACCTCATGTGATGAGTGAAGTGTCTGTACTTTCTCATGAGGCTACAGACCACAGAGGATATTTATTTTACTCACCACTGTTCAGGAGTCACATACATGCCTGACCTACGTCAGGCATTTCAAATAATCTGTATTGAGTGGAAAAATGAATAAATGGAATGTGCTAGAGACGTGTAGACTTGAGGGCTTCTGATAAGGAATGGGGCCGAGGGAAGGGATGGGGGGAAAGGCGGGAGTATCCAGGGTCCTATAACTGCCTGCTTCCCCCTACGTACACACACGCTGCAGGAAAGACCCCCCACCTGTATTCTCATAGCATCCTGGGCCTGCTGGAAAGGAAAGAGACCAGAGCAGGAAGCCCCATTGCTCACATTAGCCCCCACCGACTGCTAGCAAGGTAACAGCCCGCCGCGGCCCCACCTCCCTGAAATCCCCTTCCCGTAGTCCCGCCCCCACCACGCCTGCCTTCTGCAGGAAGAACATGGTCTCCACCAAGATCCAGGACACCAAAGGCTGCCGTGCGTGCTGTGTGGGTGAGAGAGAGCCCTATGGGTGTGCAGAGAGGCGGTGGGCTGGGCCTGCAGAGCCGCGGGGGCAAGAGGCTATTCAGGGGCTGGGGAAGAGGAGACTGACACCAACTAACCTTTCCTTGCCCGCCATCACAGCAGAGGGAGTGAGGTCCGGCGGCCCCTTCCTCTGCGGGGCATTGGAGACGTCGGTGGTCCTGCTTCAGTGGTATCAGCCCATGAACAAGTTCCTGCTGGTCCGGGTAGGGATCTGTGGCGCCTGGGGACTCTGAGGTTGGGGGGCTCTTGAGAACTTCAAGGAGGCCCCACCCACCTGCGGCGGTAGATGCTGGAGGCGCCCCCTTCTGAGGCTTCCTGAACCCTAAGTTGCGCCTCAACCCCGGCCTAATTGTACCCCAGGCCCTGTGCCCTGGCCCTAAGAAGACCCCATTCGAACCCTCTGCATCTTGAAAGCCTTCTTCGCGGCCTTTGCGGCCACGCCCTCCGTCTCCCAGGCAGCTCCCCCTCCAATGAGGCCACGCCCCCTCCAAGACACACCTGTCGATTTCCAGGGGAGCACCACCTAGGCCCTTTTGAGGCCTCCCTCCCTGGGCTCGACCCCTCCAGCGCCCCCGCCCGCCCCAGCACACCCCGAGCCGCCTCTGAGCCCGCCCTTCCCTGGCGGCCCGCAGCAGGTGCTGTTCCCGCTGCCGACGCCTCTGCCGGTTTTCGCGCTGCTGAGCGGACCAGGCTCGGAGCTGCCCTCCGTGTGCATCGGCGTGAGTCCGGGGCGGCCGGCGAAGTCGGTGCTCTTCCACACCGTTCGCTTTGGCGCGCTGTCCTGCTGGCTGGGCGAGATGAGCACGGGTGAGTGGGGCGGGGCTCCCTGGGCGCCGGGCTGGGAGGGGCGGGGCTTACACGTAGGCGGGGTGGTCCGGGCGACTGGGCGGGGCTTAATCGGAGGCGTCCTTGGGAAACGGCTTGAACTGGGAGGCATGGGGGAGCCAGAGACAGGCGGTAGATGCTACGATTGGTGAGCTCCGGGACCTGGCGGGGCCGCTGCACGGGCTGGGACTTAGCCTGCTTGCTAGGAAGCGAGAGTACCTAGCGGAGGAAGGTGGACTGAAGCAGAGTTGGTCTTTGAACCCCCTTCGCTCAGAGCACAAGGGACCAGTGCAGGTGACCCAGATAGAGGAGGACAAGGTGATGGTGTTGATGGACGGTAAGGACCCCCCTCCCTCGCTTTCCCCCACCGCTCCTGGACCTCTTCAGACCCTCTGCTTCTCAGAACGCTGAGCCTCTCCAGGCCTTCCCCCACCCCACCCCAACCCGCTTTGCTTCCCACACACGCTGGTTTCATTGTCTGGTCACCTCGGTAAACTTACAAGTCCCATTCACTGCTCATAAAACCTCCTCTCTACTTTTAGGGTCTCTGAAGCTGGTGACCCCAGAGGGGACCCCAGTCCCTGGGCTTCGAACTCCAGAGATCCCCATGACAGAAGCAGTGGAGGCCGTGGGTATGTGTGGGGTAGGAGGGCCGGGGGTCCTGAGCGGAGGCTCCAGTGATAGCCCAGGGTAACACGCCCGCTTTCCTCCCAGCTCTGGTCGGTGGCCGTCTCCAGGCCTTCTGGAAGCACGGAGTTCAAGTGTGGGCTCTAGGCTCGGACCAGGTGAGCGCCTCCACCCCAGTGCCCACAGCTGCAATAGTCCCACCTGTCACTTCATCATCACAGTTGGGAGAACTGAGTCGTGGACAGGCCCCCCCAGCTCTATTCCAGGGTCATTTGTGTCCAGAGCTCATCCCGGCCACCATGTAACCTTTGCTTCTCTTCCAAATTCAGTTTCCCAGCTATAAAATGGGGGGGGGGGGTCACTGTAGAGGTGTGTGAGTGGTTAAAGGCATGACTGCCTGGGTTGGAATCCAGTTGAGTGGCCTTAAATGACGTACACTTCCTCTGCGGCACTTTTCTCATCTGGAAAGTGGAGTGGAAAATGAGGCTTAGCTCCCAGAACGCTGTGACAGACTTTGCCCTTACGTGTTTGTATTTACTCTTTATGATCGCCTATCAGGTAGGTACTATGCTTCCATCGGTTAGTAATTTGTGGCACCAGGAGGTTAAGTAACTTTCCTGAGGTCACACAGCTGGTGAGTAGTGTTAGAAAGAATGATTATTTCTGAGCCTAAGGCTAGAAGTTCGGAGACCTTCCCCTGCTGTCTTTAAAGGAGAAGGAATAGTCTTCTAGCCTTTGACACGTGCTCCTTGTCCCCCAGCTGCTGCAGGAGCTGAGAGACCCCACCCTCACCTTCCGTCTGCTTGGTTCCCCCAGGTATGGTCTTGGGAAAGGAGACGGAGTGCCTGGGAGGGGGCTTCTGATGTGATGAGGGCATCCTGCCTTGACCTGATCACCTGGACAGCCTCACCTGATCTCCATGCTTCCGCTTCTGCCCCCTATAGTCCATTTTTTCACATAGCAGCCAAAGGGGATATTTTCCTTTTTGGTTTAACTTTTTGATATAATTTTAGATTCAGAGTTTTGCAGAAAATATTTTCTCTTCACCCACATTTCCCAGATGTTAACTTTTTTTTTTTTTTTTTTTTTACATTTTTTCATATATGTGATTTTTTTCTATTTGGGAGTAAATTGCAGATGTCCATTTGTCACTAAATACTTTCAGTGTATGATTCCTAAGTCAAAGCAAAGATGCTCTTAGGAACCAGTGTATCTGTCAAAATCAAGAAAATACTGAGGCAGCACTGCCTTCCAATCCATGCACCCGTTCAAGTTTCAGTGGTTGTCCCAAGGAGACTCTATAAATCATCATCCTTTTTTATCTTGATCCAGGATGCAATCCAGGGTCATGGGTTGCATGTAGGAGTCATGTTTCTTTCACCTCTGCCCTGGAAAAATTCTTCAGACTTTGGTTGTCATTACCTTGACACTTGAAATCTATAGGAAAGTCAGTTTGACAGAATGTCCCTCAAGTGAGTTTGAAACCAGGTTAAACATTTTGGTCTGGAATACTGCAGACTTGATGGTCAGTGTATCATGTCAGGAGACACATGTCAGTTTGTCCCTTTACTGGTGATTTTTTTTTGGTTAAGGCAGTCAGCCAGGTTTCTGCACTAATCCAGCTCCTCTTTTTTCCTTTGTGTTTATATCTTTTGGAGCAATCTGTTGAGATTGGAAATATGCTTTTCCTCATAAGAATTTTACCCATCAGTTTTAGCATCAATGGATGATATTTGCCTGAGTTATTAATGGAATAATTAACTAGATGGTGATTTTCTGTTTCTATCATTCCTTCTACATATATTAGTCAGCATTCTACTAATGCTGATACTAAGTCTACTAATACTAAGGGAAGAGTCGTCCCTTCTCCACCATATATGTACGTATATGTATTTTAGCATAGTCATGTGGATTTGTTTTACTCTGTGGGTTATAATCTATTGCTACCATTATTTTTGAAGTACAAAAACTCTCCATTTTAGCAAGTGAGAGCCCCCTCAAAGACATCCCATATCCTTTGGACACATTAGAAGAGTCTTTTAAAATCCAGATCTGATCTCTCCCTCTTTAAAACCTCTCAGTGGCCTCAAGATAAATACCCAACCCTGGCCACTGCCCAAGAGACCAGCATTCTGCAGCCAAGCCGCAGGCTCACCCCCACCTCAAGGCCTTTGTCTCTCTGCTTTTCCCCAAGGTCCCTCCTGAGCCTTTTTCAGGTACCACATCCATTCTTTGTGGGCCACTGTGGCTGACCTCGCTGGCTAGGTTTCCCTACTCTGCATCTCGTGTGTCTTGCCTTCATGTAATTCACTGGCTGACATTAATCTCCACTCTGGATTGAATTCCCCATGGGCAGGGACCGGTCTGCTCATTCACTGCTGTAGGTCGGCCTTGTGCTGCCACAATGTCTTTTAACTACTTTGTGAACGAATGAATGACCGAAGGAACTGACTTCTCTCTTCCTTCTGCAGGCCTGTGGTGGTGGAGACACGCCCAGCAGATGATCCCGCTGCCCCCAGCAATCTCTACATTCAGGAATGAGTCCTGGGGGGCGGTGGGGGGACGAGGTGAAAAACCAGCCCTCATGCCCCTCCCCAAGAGACACACTCTAGTGTTCACAATATGCTCTTGTCTCCCAATAAACATGACTTTAGCCTCCACTGTCATCTTGTCTCTCTGGGGTGGGGGGGGAGTAGAGTTTCTGTAAGCCCACCCCACCCCCCCCATCAGCAGTCCAACAGTGATGCCAGGGGTGATGCGCAGGCTTTTATTTCTTTCATACAGGATGACTTCTCCCCCAGCGGCCTGAGGGGAGAGGTTTGAGGGTTTAAGGGGCTTGCAGTGAGAATAAGGCACTTGAGGTGGGCGTGGAGGGCCAGCTGGGGATGTCTCAGCTAAGTTGGTCCTCATACTGCTTGCGGAAACAATCACCAGCGGGGAAGAAATCCCAACATCTCTCTTGATACATCTTCCAGACGTAAGACTCCTAAGTTTGGGAATGGGAAAAGTCGGTTGGTCACATCTTCAAACACTTGATGACATGAGCTTTTCATTGCCACCTGCTGATTAACCTTATATTAAAACTTTCCCATCCCTGCCCTCGGTCTCCTCATTAGCACCTCCTCACCTGGCCCGTGTGTTCTGTCTCATCCTTGTTTATCAGGTACATCAGGAAAAACCTGGGGGAAGGGAGGGCAGCAGAGACGCGATCGGGACCCACTCTTACCTTCACCTGATTGGCCGGCCGGGAATCTACAGACACCACACCCCCTTCCCTAATTGGCTAATGCCCTCCCGTGGTTATCGAAGGCCACACCCCATCTTCCTGATTGGCCAGCTGGCCCATGCTCACATGTAATTGGCCAGGTTGTGTTCCTCCAGCGTGTGGGTCTCGAACCCATGCGGTGTTGTATCAAAGTAGTCACTGCCGATGCCGCAGATGAAGCACTTGGTCTGTGGGTGGGAAGACATCAGAGTTGAGGGCCATCTGACCTGACTACCATGATCCCATATAATCCCTCTGGACAGCCCCCAGGCATAACCTACCTCCATATCTTCCTTCACTTGCTCTTGTTGGTCTCGGAGCTCACCAAAAGCGTCAATGATCAGACCTGGAGAGGAAGTGCGCAAGTCAGCAGCGCCCAACCTCTGATCCGGTTCAGACTCCCTCTTCTGGGAGAGATAGGCCCTACCTCTGGACCTTCTTTTTGATTCCCCCATCTCCCTAACCTCATCCTGCTTCTTAAAAATAAGTATTCCAAGCATTTGTTTAGCACAGACACTTAACCCCTTTGAATTGACTTAATTCTAACAACCCGATGAGATTGGTACCATTAACATTCCCATTTTACAGATGGAGAAACTGAGAGATGACTTGCTGAAAGTCTCACAGTAGGGAGAGGCAGAGCCAGGATATGAATCCAGGCAGAGTGGATCCTAGGTCTAGACTCTTAGCCAGGGCACTATTCTGCCTTCAGCACTGAGCCCCCACTTCCACAGCCCTGGTTAGCACTGACCTTGAATGATGGCCAGCAGGATGACGATGACAAAGAAGAAGAAGGTGATGTCGAAGACCACCCGGTACAGTTCATATTCATCACCCGCTGGGTCCTCAATCTCGTCCCCGATGCCCCCACCAGCTCGGACACCCACGTACATATGGAACAGGTAACACTGGGCAGGGAGAGTGAGAAGCGCATTGGTCATTTATTCAATCCATTTCACATGCCATGGTCCTGGGCTGGAGGGGAAAGTGAGGGAAATAAGAGACACAGGAGTGACTGAGGTAGCTCTGGGCTCCCCTGTCCCGCCCCCAGCAGGGACGACTCACAAACACGGTATCAGATCTTAATAGCCCAGACACAGTCAGAGCTGTGATAGGGAGATCAGAGGCAGAGGGGTCAGGGCCAGGATCGGGGCACAGAGTGATTAGGGGGAGATGGGGGAGGCACAGGGAGCTTTGAAAGTCTGTCCCAGCCTGACTGATGAGGCAAAGCTGCCTCAAAAGAGGGGACTTGTGTGAGCCAGAGCTTGAAGGTGTTAGGTGGGAGCAAGAGTTCCAGGCAGAGGAAACCACATGAACTATGTCACCACTAGGGGAGAGAGAATATATTTTGCTCCTATGAGGAACTGAAAGAGGTTTTGTGAGACTAGGAAATAGAGCTTCTGGAGCAAGAGCAGGGAAAGAGATGAAGCAGGGCCTCTTGCAGGACTCCGCAGGCTGGGGCTCAGTGGATGGTCAGGGCGGGCTTCCTGTAGGAGACAGCATTTCAGTTGAAAAGCGAGTTGTCCAGCGAGGGGTTGATGTGTGTAGGGTGGGGCAGAGAGAATGTCAGATGCAAAGGGTTTGGGTTAGGAGGAAACACATGGTCTTAGAGGAACTGAAAGAGAACCAGGCCAGAGAAAAAAAAGTAAGGACTGTGGTTAGACTCGGAAGAGGCTAGCTCTTTATAAGCCATGGTGAGGGGATTCAGTGTATACACCCGGCATTAGGGAGTCACAGAAGGTTCTAAGTGGGGATGGGGGGAGGGGGTGGACACCTGGTCTGCCTGACACTTAGGAAAGACTTCACACTTGTTTTTTCTGTGTTCCTCAGAAGTGAGAGAACTCTATCTTGGATACAAGCTAAGGTCAGGGACTGATGGCATCAAACATATGGGTGGCAAGACCAGGTCTGGTGGGGCTTCAGCTGTCACACGGAGGATCTGGATTGTGTCCCGAGATCACGGTGCCAGCTAACAGGCCAACCTGAGCTAAAGCCCTGAAACACGTCTGGCGGCTGTGGCGCGTACCTCGAAGAGGTTAGACTCAATCTGGGCTGGGACCGCCATGACTAGACTAGAAGAGAAAGTCCAAATATGCGTGGCGTGCTGGTGCTCAGCTGAAACTTTCAATTACAGATAACGACGACGGTAGCTAGCATCTGCGTATCCCTTAATACACAGCAGGTATTTTTCTAAGGCTTCTGTTTATTTTATTTTTTAAAGGAAAGGTAGAGGTAGGGATAAAGGTGAGCAGAGACAGGAAAGCAGGAAGAGAGAAAAGGAAGAAGTTTTTACTTGTTTTACTGAGCTGTTCCTCTTGGTTGCTGGCCCCGGCCTGGGCTGCAAACCAGGGTCCTTGGGAGGCACACGGACTGCAACCGGTGGATGTAACTGCTAAACCACCAGGCTGCACCTGTTCTGAGACTTTGAAATCTTAGAAGGTCGGGGAGCAGCCTTTGGTTCTGAAAGCAGCTCTAGGAAGTAGGCACTGTTATTACACATCTAGTTTATGAGGCCGCCAGAGCACAGGGAAGCAGCTTGTCCCAAATCACATGGCTCAGAAGCAACTTTGCCATAGCGCCTGTCCTCAATAATGGCTTTAGGGCGCACTGGTGGCTCAGGTGCTCAGCCTATTACTGAGACACAGATCATGTAAGACCCAAGGACCCAAGTTTGTGACCTGGGGCTGGGGGACAGGGACAACCCAAAGAAATAAACGAATAACTAAAAGGTGCTTCCTTGTCCCTGCTCCCTCCTTCCCTCACTTCCTCCTAAATGCCTCCTCTCCTCTCCCTTCCTTCTTCTCTTTAAGACAAACAAACCAACCCCCCAACTAATAGCTGTAAAAGTTCCAACAATAGCACAGCAGAGGGTCACCTTTACTGAGGAGTACAGATGACACACGCCTGGCGCTGTTCAAATGCCTGACAAGTACCCACTCACTGAACCCTCAGAGAGCCCATCAAGTGGGTGGGAAACTCGGGGTCGGGGACAGTTAGCAACTTGCCCAAGAGCATCAGAGCGGGGCTCACCGTCATCATGTCGTCGCACTTCATGTCGGGCTCATCCTCGTCCTCGCTCTTGTTGTAGAACTTGCGGAAGAAGTTGAAGGCCACCACGGTGTAGAGATAGACCACCACAGCCAGGAGGCCCACCGTCATCACCAGCTGGGGTGTGAGGGCCGCGGTCAACTCAGCGCCAGGCTTCCAGTCCTGGCCCTGCCGTCACCCCGCGGCCCCCCCACCGGGGCGCCTCCCTGCCCCCACCCCTCCACCCCTGCTCCGTGTCAGGCTCGCACCCCTCCTCAGACCCTCTGCACACCTGCTTCCCGTTGTGGGTGACGGAGGACAGGATGGTGCGCAGGGTCTTGACCCCCATGGCGATGTCCAGCAGGTGAGCAGCAAAGAAGAAATTGTTGTAGTGGCCCAGGAGGGACATCACCATGTACCAGCCCAGGTACAGGAAAGACTGCGGGCACACGGCGTCAGGTGTCAGGGAGCATGCAGGGACTTGTGGAGAGTTCTCTGGGGTCAGGGAACATTCAAGAGGGCTGGCAGTGCCCTGGGGATCGGGGTGCCACCTCTGACGGGAGTACTTAAGAGCGTCGGGAATACTCCAGGTGAGAAGCCATCCTGAGGGGGAGTAGGGGAACCCTTTGCAGAAGGATGTAGCCTGTGAATTCAAGAGCACTCTGGGGGGACCAAAGACTATTCTGGGGCACGAGGAGTCTTATGGGGGTGGGTCAGAGGGTATCCTGGGATTAGAGGTACAGGGAGATGTGGGATGGAGCCCCAACCCTCTTAGCACCCTTTCCTGCAGGTTTCCCCTCCCCCATAACTACAGACCCCTCCTCACATTGTCTGTGAAGATGACTCCGAACTTCCAGATCTGGTACTTGACATCGATGGACATGAGCCTGTGTGGGGTGGAGGCAAAGGAGATGGCCAGATGCTCAAAGGTCAGACCAGCCACTTCCCTGGCCTGTCCCCGCCTGCGCAGGGCTGCGGCCGGCTCACCAGGTGAGCAGCCCAGGTGGAGGTTCAGGCTTCCGCTCGTTGTGGGCTGTGATCTCCAGTGAGGCCAGATCCATGCCCAGGAGCTCGGCGATCCGCTCCCGCCCATAGATGTCGCCGTGCTTGTCCAGGACCTGTACAGGAGAGCATGGGGCCTGGCTGACATGACTGGGGTGGCCATAGAGCATGGCCTGCAAGGAGGTTCTGGGACACTCTGAAGTGTATGTGAGAAACTGAGGGTACAATATCTTTTATTTCTGGGGAGAAGGCCAGAGTTTTCTTCAGATCCTCAAGGGAGGGTCCAAAAGTGATGAAGCTTCATCTGATGAATTAGCCAAATGGGGGTACTTTAAGACTAGGCGGTAGGCAAGGAATTCTACATAACTGGGTCTTCTGTCGTCTATAAACCTATCTCCCCCACACACACTCAGGTGCTCTGCTCCAGGCACACCACCCTCGTCACATTTCCTCAAATGCCCCAAACACGTTCCTACCCCAGGGCCTTTGCATCGACTGCCCCCCTAGGCCGAGGTCATTCTCCCCTCACGTTTCCACCTGGCTCACTCCCTCACCTCCTTATTAATTAATATGTGCTCTCCTGACCAGCCCACACGAAAGAGCAACCTCTACTGGTCAACATACACACTCCCCTCCACACCCCACCCGCCAGTTGCTGCTTTATTTTTTTATACAGCATTTGCCACCACTTGAAGCCTCTAAATGTGGTCATCCTCTGTCTCTCCAACTCGAATGTCATCGAATGTCAGAATCACTGTTTTGTTTGCTGCTGCCTTCCAGGTCCCTAAAGTGGTTCCTGGCACATAGTAGGTGCTCAATAAATATTTGATAAGTGAATGACTGATGATAATAGCCAACGCTTATTTAGTGTTTTCCTGTGTGCAAGATACTACTCATGCCATAGCTCATCTAATTCTTCTAACAACGCCTGTGGATTTGTCACATTATCACAGTTGACCCTTGAATAACTCAGAAGTTAGAAGTAACAACCACTCCCACAGTCACATATCCAGCTGTAACTTTTTTCTTTTTGACTAGAGATGAACATCTCAGGATGTTTTAAGTGGACACTAAGCAACACTTGAGCTTACCACATAGCAAAAGGAATGGCTATGAAATGATTCCAGCAGTACGGTATGCACTGAGTTTTATGCATTTATAAGCTAATACTTCATCTTTCCATGTATTTATATTTCTCTAGCTGACACATGGTGACATGGAAAGTCTGTGTAAATTTTTATTTTTAATAATAGATTTGATAAAATCTAAGTTTTAATAATAGATTGTGAGAATATATATGTGTATAGATAGATAGATATTGATATAGTTGTTTGTTTACCACTGGCGCCAGGTCTTGAACCTGGGACCATGAGCTTCACATGGCCTGCACTTTAGCTGCCTGAGCCACAGGGATGCACCAGATGCGTGTATATTTTAAGGCAGTAAGTAAAAGTAGATTTTATGCAGTCATGACATACTTACGTTTTCGTATTTCTACATAGCTTTCAAGTTTTTTCAAATTGTCACAAATCTCCAAAAAGTTTTCCAATGCACTTATTGGAAAAATATCCACCTGCAGATGGATCTGTGCTGTTCAAATCTGAGTTGTTCAACTGTCCTTCTCTTTGAATAGGTGGGAAACTCAACTACCAAGAACGCAAGCGCTGCCAAGAGCGGAAAAACCATGAATTCAGCCCCAGAGTCTGTGTGTCTAAAGCCGGGCACCTCACTTCCCCATCATGCATTCACTGAGCACTTCCTCTGCACCTGGCACTGGTGACATATGTCATCTCATTGAGAGAGGGGGTTGTGTCATGTCCATTTCAGGTGGGCAAACTGGGGTGCCCAAGGTCAAGCACAAAGCACGTGACTGACAGGGCTGGATGACCGGGTGTCAGCAAGGGACCCATCCCCCAGAGTCCTTCCACCTCCCCATCCTCATCCTCTCACCTTCCGCTTGACAAACTTGTCCCAATAATTGCTTGGGAAAGACCTGCCAGGAGAGACAGCGAGATATTAAAGCAAGTGGGAATAGTGACCACCAGTCAGGCCAGGGTAGTTTGAAATCCCATGTTTTCTACGGGGACCCCGCAGGGCTGATCTCACTTGGGATCAGACTCTAAAGACCCCATGCAGGCATACCCTGGTAGAGTAGTGGTTGGGTCTGCTGCCTTTGACCAGTGCAGTCCACATACATGTGAGGGTCCCTGGTTCAAGACCTGGGACTAGGGTAAACCACACCAAGATGAACAGCTAAATAAGAATAAGTTAAAAAGAGCTTCTTCCTCTTCTCTCTTCCTGCCTGCCGGCCCACTTGCCTTCATTCCTGCTTGCACTTTTCCTTGAAATCAAATGAAGACCCCGTGTCTAGTGAAATTCACCCAAGATCAACCGTTACCCACACCCCATCTTCGGGGGAGCCCAGGCGAGGCAGGAGGCTGGCTTCCCAGTCAGAATGCCCAGTCAGAACTGCACGTAGGTGGGAGGCCCTTGTGCAGAGAAGGGCGTGGGAGGAGTCTGAGCCAGCAGCACCTGCTCTGGTTCCAGGGGAACAGAGTGCTTTCTCATACTGTGACATTTTATTTGAGTTGATGAGCTGGTCCTTTATTTATCAGCTTTCTAAATGACAGGTAAATGCCCTAGCATCTTGCAAAGGAAACAGTGATTTGGGGGTTTATTTGCAGGGGAGGGGAGTGGAGATTCATCAGGATCCATTTAGACCCATTTCATGTGTTTCAGTGCATTGCATTTCCACTCCTTATTTGATACTCAGCTGGTCCCTGACTTGTCCAGCAAGAGTCCCTTCTAGCTGACGGCTGGGTCCTCTCGGCATGTCACCCATCGTGACTGGGCACATCCTTGTTTTCTGACACAAGACAGCCAGGCTCGTCTTGCACTTCCCCTCCCCGCCCTGACACTTGCCACTTCTCCAAGGAGCCTGGTCCCTTTCCAGGGGAAGTGGTGTTTAGAAGCCCAGGTCTCGGTAGACACTGTTTTAAACAGGTGTTTCTCTTTTCTGAGGCACAGGGACCTGAGTGTGTGTGAGGTAAACATGCCTCTGACGGTGAATCAGCATGGGGATTGCTTGATGTGGCTTCCTCCCTCCTCTTCACACTGTCTCCACTAGGCAGGAGCCCGTAAGAAAGGAAGCTCCACCCTTATCACAGGGTTTCTGTGCCCCAGGAACTACATGATTTCATTTAACATTCATGAGATCCTGGTAAGATCAGTGATTATTTGTCCTCACTTTACAGATAAGGACACTGAAGCACAGAAAGACTGTGACTTGACCAAGAATTTGCCACTAGTGTGAGGCCAGCCCAGGGCTGAACTCTGACCTGGGGTTCTTCTTCTAAAGGTGCCTCCCTCACACAACAACCCTGCAGGATGACACGTGCACTTGAGCCGAGGAAATGGAGTAAGCCGGGAGCACGCTTGGGGTCCAGAGTCCCACCACCTGGATACATTCATTCCCTCTCTTTTCCTCAGCTCAAAAACCCAAAGATTTCATACTTCCCACCCATGGCACTGGGTGAGAATCACTGCAGGGCAGGCAGGGTTTACAGGGACCCCACACAACAGGGCTGAATCTCTCTTGGGATCAGGCTCCGAAGACCCCATGCAGGTGCGCCCTGTTGGAGTAGCAGTTGGGTCTGCCGCCTCTGACCAGTGCAGTCTGCATCCATTCAGGTTCCCGGGCTCCACCCCACACTCACAGAGCCAGAATCTCCAGGGCTGGGGCCCAGGAATCTCCCCGTGTCACCAGCACCCCATCAGGTACTTCAACATTCAGGAATCTGTCCATGTTACAGGGGAAAGGCTAAGGCTTGGGGAGAATGAGTCAGTGCCTGGAACTCCGCTCTTCTGAGGCCCCGCTGCCCCCACCCCACCCTGAGGTGGGACTGGGCCCTTACGGGGTGTTGAGCACCAGGCGGTCCCACTGCCCCTTCACATCATCATCCTCAGGCTGCTCCGTGATGTAGAGGCCGTCAAACTCCAGTTTCCGGGCCAGCTCCTTCTCACGCTTAAAGATCACCAGGGGTACCTGCGCAGGTGAGGTAAAGGGGCAGGTTAGGGGCCTCAGAAGGAGCCAGGAGACCTTGGGGAGGGGCACTGCTTGAAACCCCCCATCACCCACTTTCCGGGTGATCAGGATCACAGTGGGTCAGGGCTGGACTGAGGGAGCCCACAGTGCTGGCTGACACAGCCTAGGGCTTCCGGAGCATAAATCAAACGGAGGCAGGTGAAAGGCAGAGAAAGTGGGGCAAAGCAGAAAGTTCTACAGTGCACCCTGGGGGCCTAGCAGGTAAGGCCACCAGACATAGTCCACATACATCCCAAGGACCCAGGTTCAAGACTTGGGTTAGAGAGAACCACCAATATGAACGGCTAAATAAAATAAATAAATGCTTCTTCCTTCTCTCTCTTCCTGCCTGCCTACTCACCTTCATTCCTACCTTTTCTTTTAGCAAAAAAGTTCTAAGCCAGGAGAACTCTGTTCACCCAGTATTAGAATTTACTAAAACAGGCCTCAAGGAACCCAAATTGAAGCTCTCTTAATGCCTTATGGGGTATCACAGCCACATTTGATGTCAGGACCTGTATTCCCCCATTTTAGCACTCACGTTATGTCTGATGCCCCAACAGATCTTAACTCACCAACTGACCAACACTCGGAAAATAATATTCCCAATGACAAATGCTGCCCCTTGATCCAGAAATCAACAGCGTCAGCTCCAAGTTGGACTATCATCCTGGCTGAAGACCCCAATCCCGTACCTGCCCCCCGCAGCCTGCGTCCCAAGTGCTGTGTGAGAACCGCCGGCCCCTGCCCCGGTGCCTCCCAGCTGGTGCCCCAGCACCCAGCGCACCAGCCCCTGGCCGGAACCAAGTCGCCACCCACCTTGAGACAGTTGTAGCCGATGATGCAGAGAAAGGCCACCAGCGTGTGCAGCAGGCTCAGGCAGCGCAAGGCAGGCTCCATGTAGCCCGTGCTCTCCTCCAGGAAGTAATACACCATGTTATCATCCTCGTCATCCTCCGCTTCTTCGCCGGCCCCCGAGCCCCAGCCAGAGCCGCCACCAGACCCTGAGTCGGAGAAGTCCCCAGCTGCGGAGCCCTCCATGTCATCTTCCCCTGGTGGAGAATCTGAGACCTGCAGGGCCAGAGAGGTCAGTCAGGCTGGGGACCCTGGTGTCGTGGCCCCTAGTCTGCCACACCCAGAACCCACCAAGAGGAGCAGCCTCCATTCCTGAGTTCGGACGGGGGTTCCCTGTCAGTCTGGCTGGACTGTCAATCAAGGTCAAGGGGCGGGCCCATGACCAGAGTTAGCCAATCAGACTCCGTCCTAAGAATGTGAGGCTTGAACAAAGTGACAGAAGGGCTGAGAACAGAATTGATTCATCTTGATAGTGGAGCCCTAAAGTATTACTGGGCTACTGACCACTAACAATGTGTCTTCTACAATTCGTAGCTAACATTTATACAGCATGTTCCATATGTCATGTACGGTTTGAAGTTTTTTCTGCAAAGCAGTCCTCTTTTTAATCCCCACTGCTCTAAGAGGTAGGTACTGTTACTCTCCCACTTCACAGACAAGAAACTCGAGGCACAGCAGCATCACGCAGCAACGAGTGTTGGAGGTGCACTCAACCCCACAGAAGCCATGACCGCTCTGCTCACCTGCCTCTGTCCTCTATCCAGGACCCTGCCAAGGCCCTAGGGGTCCTTTTGTCCTTCGAGAGGCCTGGTTCTTAGCCATTTCACTTCACTGCACCAGCTGCCCCTTTCCTCCTCCCCTGCTTTTTAGCGTATGTGAAAGCAAAGGTGCTTAAAGGGTCAGTGGGGATACTGACCTGCACCCAGGGACACAGGGCTGGCAGCTGGCAGCGCTGAGTGTGGAACCCAGATCTGAATCCCTGCTCCCCCTCTCACAGACACACGGGGATCTGTCCCACATGGACCCAGACACCCATACTCTCCCCCAGAGGCATCCCAAGACACAGATTTCCAACACAAACTCCTCAGGGAGCCACAAGCCCAACACCCTGTCCCCTCACTGCAGGGGCTGGGAACCCATGTGGGGCAGAGGCTCCCACCCCACAGCCCAGATCTCCTGGCCTCGCCTGACCAGCACCTTGTAAAACAGCAAGATGAAGTTGATGGCAAAAGCCAAGAAGAGGGCAAGGAATCGCAGGGTGTAAAAGTTCCGGGAGAGGTAGTTCTGAGATGAGAGAGAGAAAGAGAGTGAGCTCATAATCCACCCACTTCCCTGGAAAATGAATCCCATCCCCCAATCCAAGCACCTGAGTCCTCACAGCTGTACCCATTTATTAAGCACTTGCTGTATACCAAGACGCGGATAAGAGCTTCACATGAACTTGTTCCCTTCTCGTCATGCCCTAGGAAGAGGCGGATATGCCCTCTTTACAGATGAGGAAGCAGAGGTTGAGGGAGGTAACATATCTTGCTCAAGGACAACAAGAAGTGGCGGACCTGGGGTCTGAAGCCGGGCAGTCACACTTCAGGGCCCAGGCTCCCAGTCACTTGGCTCTGCTGTTCCACATGAGGTGACCCTGTCTGTTTTACCCGGGAGGAGGGCAGTCACTTCCATCTCTCCCTTCTTTTTCTCTCCACCTTTATTCTTCATTCTTCCCACAAATCCTACTGAGCCACCTTTTGTACATGTTTCCCTTGGCCCCTCATGTCAGTCTGGGCCATGTTCTCCCTTCTTCCTGGCCTGGAGGACGAGCTGAGTTCTGCCCCAGGAACCAGGAGAATGCAACCCTTCCTGGGAGGCTGGTGTGGGGGCTCAGATCCAAAGGCTGAGAGCCCAGAAACAGGTCAGGGAGGAACAGAGTGGTGGCCTCAGTTAGATCAGCTCTGAAGAGAGGACAGGGTGGGAAGCCTAGGCAGGTGACCCCTGGTGAGCAAAGGTATGAGATCAGGGAGCAGGGGCTGCTGAGGAGCTAAGTGGGGGTCTCCTGAGAATGCTGTCCTGTGCCCAGCTCCTAGCTCTGCCTGGGAACATCTGTGTCCTCTCCCCTATGTGGCTTCCTCCCAGAGATGACCCTGGCACAGGTGAGCTCCAAGACAAGTGGTCGGAGAGGGGATGGGAGTGCAGGGGTCACCTGGGAAAGGGCATTTCAGCTGCAGGGTCCTCACCAAGAACTTCACCCTCTGTACTTCCAGTTCTCCCCAGAATTCCATGCCTGCACCTCCAGATTCCTCCTTCTTTGGAGAGGCAGGAGGAGGCTCTGTCTTCTTAGGGGGCTCTGGAGGGGGCTCTGGAACTTCTTCTTTCTCCCCATTCTCAGCACTGAAGGGCAGGTCAGAGAGAGTGAGGCGGTGCTCAGTAATGCCTTCATACATTCATTCATTCATTTGCTCAGAACCATGCACCAAGGGCCTGACATGCCTGGCCCAGGTCTGGATGACCTGGAGACAGAGGGATGAGACCCAGACCCTGTCCAATGAGGTAGACAGACTCAACAATGGTGGCCCACATGTTGAGGCCTGGATGGCAGGAGGGGGGACAGGACTCAGAGGATTGTGGGAGCCCAGTGTATGCGTGTGTGTTTTTCTGGAGAAGGAGAATCTAATGAAAGGGTGAGATAAAGGGGAGGAGAAAGACTTGGAGAGATGTGTTCATGTCTCTGTTTGATTTCTTCAGAGTTCTCCTCTGGGCTGCGGCATGCTGAGGACACAGGGTGACCAGACATTCTCAGGCCTGCCCTTGGGAAGTTCCCTGTCCAGGAGAGAGGCAGTGACAGGAGCTGGGCCTGTTGAGCCCCAAGGTCACTCACTCAGCTTTCTCAGGCTCCAGCTCAGTCTCCGGCTCCGGTTCGGGCTCCAGGTCGGAAGGCTGCTCCTCTTCCTCTCCAAGCATTTGCTGAAGGGACAAGCATCAGAACTCAGCACCACCGCACGTGCCTTGCAGTGCTGATCTACCCGTTCCTCTCCGTGTCCCTCTCTGGTCATTTCCCTTGGACAATCCAGTTTCACTCGCCCTCGCTAGAAGGAAGAGGGACTATGATTCCCATTTACAGAGGGGCTTGGTGGTGGGGCGCCTCCCCCAAAGCACATGCCCAGGGCCAGCCTCCAAATGGAGCACCCCTCGCCATCACCTTGACCACCACACCCTGGCCCTCAGAGGAGCAAGGCTGAGCACGCTGCAGGGGCCTTGATCAGGGGGCTACTGAATTCCCAGTCGTCTGAGTCCCCGACCCTGTCTCAAAATTTTTCGTTCTCGGCAGGATTTCCCCTTTTATTTGGTGTGAGTCTCTTGCTCTGACTCCAGACCACCACCCTTTCCACCGTTCTCCAGGCCTCCATTCCTGAGTTCATGTCTCTCTGCGTGTCTCTGTCTCTGCGCCTCTCTCAGGCTCCCCTCCTCTTTCTCTCCCTCCGGGTGATCTCCACCCCTGTCTCTCTGAGTCTCTGTTCCCCATCTCCTCCTCCCGCCTACCCAGCATCTCTTCACAGCCCTGGATCCCCCATCAGCAGCTCACCGCCAGTTTCCTCTTGAGGATGGGGGAACCCTCAGGCGTGGGCGGCTCCACCGGCGTTGTGTCACCCATGTCGCCGAGGCCGCCAGCCCCTTCAGGCCGGAAGGGGCCCCCATCGGTCGCGGCCACAGCTCCATCCGCGCCTCCCGCTCCGGCCTCACGCGCTGCCGCGTCCTCGCCGCCCGCGCCCTCCGCGGCGTCGCCGGCGCCCTCGCCCTGGTCTGCCCCGTCCGCGTCGCCACCTTGCCCCGCCGGCTGCTCGCCGTGCACCTCATCGCCCGTGGGGTCGGGCATGCCGGCCAGGAGCTCGGTCACGGTCACCTTCTTGGCACCCTCCACGAGGCCGCCGCCGAAGAGCGAGCCCCAGAGCAGGCGCAGGGCTCCCGCCGCTGCCCCCGCGCCCGCGGACGCCGCGCGCGTCAGCACCGCCCAGAGCAGCACGGCCAACGCCGTCGCCGCCTCGCGCGCCGTCAGCCGCCGCAGCCGTCGTACCCGCCGCCGCAGGCTGCGGTAGCTGAGGCCCCGCAGGGCCCAGGCCGCCGCCGCCGCCAGGCTCGCCGT
Organism: Solenodon paradoxus; assembly: GCA_004363575.1. NCBI lineage: Eukaryota > Metazoa > Chordata > Mammalia > Eulipotyphla > Solenodontidae > Solenodon > Solenodon paradoxus. Next base: position 165,717 of record RJWH01002653.1, read on the forward strand.
CACGCCCGCCGCAGCCCCCGCCGCGCCCTCTGGCCCCGCCACGCCCTCGTCGGCGCCCTCCGGGCCGGCCTCGGCCGCGCCCTCATCCTCGTCCTCTGGCGGCTCGCCCTCGGGCTCCAGGATCTGCGCGGCGATCTGCATCTCGAAGATGGTGTCCTCGCAGAAGCTCACGAAGAGCTCCATCTTCTCCGACTCGCCGCCCTCGTTGACCACGTCGAAGATGAACTGGCGTTTGGACTCCTTCACCTGTAGCGCGGGGCGCGGGTGTGAACTGGGTCCCAAAGCAGCCGCCGCTCTGAAGGCCCTGGCGGTTCTCAGGGGCGGCCACCCTGCCTAGAGCCTTCTGAGTCACTCCTGTAGGACCATAGTGAGCGGCATGGGGATCGCACAAGTGAGATCTCATTGAGCCTCACCCACCATCGTGGAGGTGGGAGTACATCCCATTTTACAGAGGGCACAAGCCCAGAAAGGCACATGCTGGGACGACATCGCTGAGATGTAGGATTCAAACCCCCTAAGAGTGGGATCCCCAAAGGATGTTTTTAAAAGACGGAGCATAGTGGTGGAGGGCAAAGGTTCTATTGCCAACCTGCCGGGGTTCAAACCCTGATTCCCTGCATGCCCTGGTGGAGCAGCAGTTACGCCAATTTCCTCCCAAGGAGCACAGGCCACATACCCCTGGGTACCAGTCCCCGGTTTGGGAGGAAGCCACGTGGGAAGCAACCAGTGTGAACAACTAAATAAAAAAGTAAAAAGGGTGCACCCTGGTGGCCAATAGTTTAGTACACCTGGGAGCAGTCCCATATACATTCCAAGGTCCCAGGTTCCAGACCCAGGGCCTGGGGAACAACAACCAGAGTGAACAACTAAATCAAAATGAAGTGCTTCTTCCTCCTCTCTCTTCCTGCCTGAGGGCCTAGGTGCCTTCATTCCTGCTGCACCTTTTCTTAATAATAAAGATGCTTCTTCCAGTTCTCCCTGCCTGCAGCTTAAAAAAAAAAATCCTGAGTCTACCACTGAATGGGGGGGGGGGGTGACTTAGAAAACATAAACCATTAGCCTCTACTTCTTCCCTCATAAATTGGGGGGGATAGTAGTCAGACCTGGGTTGGAGGCTTGGTGTGGGAATTATAGGGCTCTGGGTGTTTGGAACAGGGCCTGGCAGGGAATGAAAGTCATGTAGTGTTCGCTTCTCTTATCCCACTGCAGGTGCGCACTGGTCCACTGCAGGGGCAAGCATGGACGCTCCACCGTACGGGAAATGACTGCTTGAAAAGCGTGTGCACAGGGAGAATGGGAGGGGCAGCAGGGGGCCAGAGTGCAAGGCGGTGGTAGATGGACTTCCTGCTGAGGCAGGGATGTGCAGACATCCTGGGTGCGAGGATGATGCCGCCACTCCGCCTGATTCGGGGAGGAGCAAGTATGCAAGGGCGCCCCAAAGCACACAGGTAGTGGTGCAAAATCTTGCGGTTTCTGTAGATTATGTGAGGGCTGATGTGCACGAGCCTGGTGAGAGGGTGCCAGGGCCTATGAAATCAGATTGAGGAGGGCTATGTAGACAGGGGCACACGGGCAGGTGTGCAAGGGCCCTAAAGTGTGTGTGGGGGGGGGGGGTTGTGCATGTGGGAGGGATCTACAGTTTTTATGGTCTGCGCATGTGAGGCAGACACGGGTGTACAAGATGGCCCAGAACAAGTGAGGTGGGCATCACGCGCTAGGACCCCTGGAGTCACATTCTGTGACTGGTGAGGGCTGCTCTAGCACACCAGGGCACCCAAAGTGAAAGCGCATACGAGTGGGCCTGGGCAGGCCTGGTCCAAGAAAGCACACAGGGCTGCTGGGAAGGTGAGCAAAAGGTGCATCACCACCGGGGTTTGAGCATGTGAGAGTGTGGGAGCGGCTGTATCAGCTCCCAGGCTGTCTTGCAAGTGTGGGAGCAGTCAGTGAGGACACAGTGACGACTGCTGCCCGTGCGTGTGCTTGTGTATGTGACCATGCGTGGCCAGGTCTGCAAGCGGGGTCCATGGGAGAACTGAGGTTGGGCAAGGGCACAGCAGAGCACACAAAACGTGTGCAAAAGAGTGGACCTGGGCTTGCACGAGTGGAACACGGGCCTACAGCGCCCACCGGGACATGCAGAACAGATGTGCACAGCAGGACCGCGCCACGTGGGGCCCAAGCACCGGGGCAGTGAGCAGGCGCGCACGTGGCCCACCTGGGGCATCTCCCACTGCGCGCGGTTGGTCTCTGAGATCTCGAAGTAGATCCGCTCGATGCGGCGCGAGGCGCCCATGATCTCGATGCGGCCCAGGTAGGGCCGGAAGTACTCCAGGATGCTCTCCGCCAGCTCCAGGAAGTTGCGCAGGCGCGCGTCGTGCGGCACGTGCTCTGACAGGTTGGTCAGCAGCACCGCCACGTTGAAGCCGATGTCGCGGGCCGGCCCCTCGAAGCGGTTGGCGAACTCCTCACAGTTGATCATCTCGTTCTCATCGGCTTCGGAGCAGGAAATCAGGAACTGGATTTCCGGACCAGTGAACTGCTTCTGGCTGTCCATGGCCTGGGGGTGCGCACGGATGGGGTGGGGGGGCCGTCAGGAGACGCCAGAGGAGCCTGAATGCTTTTTCTTAAAACAACTCTGGGGCACGCCCTGGCGGCTCAGGCGGCCGAGGTGGCTAAGGTGCAGAGCATGGAAAGCCCACGGGTTCGAGACCCAAGGCCGGGGGTGAAAAACTGCTATGAATTTTACATAAAGACAGAAAAGTTCCAAATCATATAATCACCTCCCAAAGCTGACAACCAGCAGGTTGGCACTGGTATGCCTAGCCCAGACATGACAATTCTGGAATGCTTGGAAATTACCCTTGTGGCTCAGGCAGCGGAGATGCTGCCGTGTGGACCACGTAAAGCCTAAGGACCTGTGTTTGGGCACTGGGCCCAGGTGAGAAAAACAACCAAATAAATATTCTTCTTCCTCTTCCTTCAATGATTCTTCCTCCTCTTCCCCTCCTTTTCTTAAAAAAAAAAAAAGAAAAAAGAAAATTGTTGTTGCACCCTGGTGGAGTAGCAGTTAGGTCCGCCACCTCCAAAGAACTGCAGTCCACATACATCCCAAGAACCTGGGGATATTTTTATCCTGGATTGTGGGGAACAACCAAGATGAATAACTAAATACAATAAAATGAAATGCTTCCTCCTCTCAATTCCTGCCTGCCTACTCTGCATTCCTACCTGTGCCTTTCCTTACGGAAAAAAAAAAAAAAAAAAAAAAAAAATGCTGCATTTCCATAAATCTCTCCAGGTAACACCCTGGTGTTCAGCCCCAGACCTGATTTCTACCCTTTCTCCCGCTGATTGACAGCACCCATGTTTGCACTTGACCCTCTGGCTGCAGGTGTGATCTGACCAGTTGGGATCAAAGAACCTGGAGAAGTTGTGGTATTGCTCTCCCTGCTCCCAGTTTCCCTTCTTTCTCCAGGTTAGGTAACTACTCCTTCCTCCAGACAGCCCCTTCAAGGCTAACTCACACATGCCACCACTTCTGCCTTTTGCCACCCCTCCTATATTTCTAGCAATGAAATAATTGACACCAGACACAGTGGAGACCTCTAAATTTCAATTGGGAACAAAATCAGATGCCCATTACCCCCATTAAAACATGTTCATGGTAATGCATTTTTTAAGTACTATATTTTTTTAAGAGCATGACAGACTTGACTGGAGCCCTCTGTGCCCCCTTCTCTTGCTCTAAGGTAACCACTATCCTGGAATTGATACATCCTTCCAAACATGTCAACACTTCTACTATCTATAGCCCGTCACTGTCTTACTAGACAAATACAGTATCCTGTGCCCTTTCTCTTAAAGGATTATTACTATATGTGTGCCCTGGTGGAGCAGTGGTTAGTCAATTGCCTCCGAAGGAATGCATGCCACACACCCTGGGCTCCAGTCCCAGGTCCAGAAGGAAACAACCAGTATGAATAACTAAATAAAAATAAAGTGCCTCTTCCTCCTCTCTTTTTCCGCCTGGCTGTCTACATGCTTTCATTCCTGTCTGACCTTTCCTTTAAAAAAACAACAACCAATGAATGGCTATTCTAATCATTTCATTTGAAACTTGCTTTTTTTCTCAACTGTATCCAAAAATAGATCAAATGGATCATTTCTACTGCTGTGTAGTATTCCTGTTTTATAAAATCAACACTTTTTCTATTTTCTGGCAGGTGGATATTTAGATTGTCATTTTTACAGACACTTTCATTGTCTAATGTCTTCTGCTGATCTCCTATGTACATTTGCAAGAGGTTCTTTAGGACGATTTTTCACATGTTTTGACTGCACCTTTAGTAAGAATGCATACCCACTGTAACTCAGAAAAAAAGCATTTCCTGACACACCTGCCTTTTGCTATGTAGCACACTCTACAACATTCTATTTTAGTTTTACGAATGCTGTTTATGACAATTTCATGGGTTGCAGTGTTTGAGGGATGCTACTTCTAAGGTATGAACAGAAGCAACATTTTCTGGCCTTACAAAGTGCTTTGTAGCCAAGATCTTTGCAAGATGCTTTCTAAATGAGTGTCATGCTTTGCAAGTCATGAAGGGTTCTAGAAACCACAGACCATAGAGACAAAATCACACAGGAACTCCTCACCTTCTACCCTCTCTCCGTCAGCCTGCCTCCTCCCAATACGATGCAGTGAGACACTGCCCCCACTTAAAAGGCTCTGCAGCAGGGGCCTAGGGCTCCAGCCAATCCATGCAATCCTGGACTCTGCTGTTGTGATTTTCAGCTCTTTTTGTCACCTTCGAGCCCTGACTACTCCCCGGAACCCAAACACTTTGAGCAGAAGTCCTACTTGACATCACTTTGTGGATCTCTGCCCCCAGTTGGAAATGGCCCCAAACTGAACTCTTCATTTCAAAGTCTCTCCTCCCACAGTCCTACCCAGCTTAGGAATAAAATCACCACCCACCCAGGTGCTGAAACTAAAATCTTTGAGTCATCTAATTCTTCTCTTTTATTTCACCACCCACACCTCATCCATTAGCCAATCTGTGAGCTCTGTTTCCAACAGATCTAGGACTCACTCACTTCTGCCCCCTCTACAGCATCCACCCTGGTGCTGTCCCTCACTGTCTCCCATTGGGCCATCACAGCAGCCTCCTCCGTGGTCTCCTTGCTCCCTGACTGTCTCCAATCTTTTCCCCACACACAGCCTCCCTGCAAACACTACGTCAGGTCACATCCCTCCTTTGCTTAAAATTCTCCCTTGGCTTATGTCACTCAGGTTAAAAGTCAAAGTCCTCCCTAAAGCCAACCAGGCCTGTGTCTGTCTCCCTCACTTCCTGGATGTTATGTCTTCCTTTCCCTCCCTTCCTTTCCTACCGTGATGTCTCCTTCCCTCTTGCTCCCTCCTCTCAGCTTGACACCACCTCCTCAATTTTCACATGGTAGCTTTCAGTTCTCAGCCTTCCTGTCCTCCACTAAAGGCTTCTCTGACCACCCAGCTAACAGGGTTCACTCCACCCATGCCCCCTCACACTCCACCTCACTCACTTCCTCTAGACCAGAGATGATAACTTCACATTGTTTTATTTATGGATTTTCATTTGCCCCGGCACTGGGCTGTCAGCTCCACTTTGCCTCCTGCTTTACTCAAGAGGTGGATGAAGCAGCTTGAAAACTGAGAAGGGTTTTTAATTTTGTTAAAATTTTTGAAATGAAAAAGGCCTTTGAACATCCTGAACTTGCCTTTTAAACCATAAAGAAACTGAGACTCCATTTGTAAAACGCAAAGATTTGCTAAAAGTTAGGGAAATTCGATGTTGCTTTGTGTTTGGGAAATCATGATGGTTGGTAATAAATTAGTTAAACATTCAGAAACGACAGCATTGCCATTTTGCAATGTTTAAGGGACCAGCGCATCTAGGAATTCAAATTCGGTGTTGCTGACATTACAGAAGGACAGATGGCAGGCAGACAGGATGGATGCTCAACTTATTCTTGCCTGTACCTTTCCTTACAAAACAACTGTGGGTGTGCCCTGGTGGAGCAGCAGTTTGGCCGAGAACTCAGGCCACATCCATCCCAAGGACCCAGATTCACATCCCATGACCGGGGTAAACAACTAAGATGAAAAGCTAAATAAAATAAGTAAAATTGCTTCCTCCTGTGGATAAGGCCACACACATCCCAAGGACCCGTATTCGAGATCCAGGAACAACCAAGATGAACAACCAAGTGAAATAAATAAATGCTTCTTCCTCTTCTCTCTTCCTGCCTGCCTACCTACTCACCTTTATTCCTGTCTGCACCTTTCTTATAAAAAATTGTATGTGATATTTGTGCGATTTGGAAATTTAAAAACTGACTGGATAGCTGATGACAAAGAATTGTGGATTTTTTTGTTCTGCGTCTCTTTTTTCTTTTTTCTTTTTTAAGGAAAGGTGCAGGCAGGAATGAAGGTGAGCAGAGGCAGGCAGGCAGACAGGAAGAGCGAGGAGAAAGATTTTATTTCATTTCATTTCATTGCATTTTCTTTTTTGTTGTTCATCTTGGATGTTTGCCCCGGGCCCAGGTCTTGAATTGGGGACCTTGATATACTTGTGGACTGCATCACGGTGAACTAAACCACCAGGCCACCAGGGCATGCCAGGATGTCTTCCTAAGGGTATCTAGAATGTTCCAAAATTCAACTGTCGTGATGGTTGCACAATTCTGTAACTATACCTCAAACCACTGAATTGTACACTTTAAATGGATGATGTTTGTGGCATGTGAATTATAGCTCAATAAACACATTCTAAAAGGATGTCATCTAATTTAGAGATACATACAAAAATATTTGCAGATTGAAAAGCAAAGAAAAATCTCAAAACAGTACCAACCAAGAGTAAATTAATGGACCTAAATGTGTTTTCAACCATCAGAGAGCGTTTTCCAAATGGCAGTAGATAGTTGGGAATCTACAAAATTCTCATCAATGGCGACACATTTGCCGACTGTTAAGAGCCCTGTCATGTCAACCATGAAAAACTTGGGAAACCATACCATGTTGTAATATTTTAATGAAGGTCCTCACATGAGCAGAAATGTAAAAAAACAAGCAGCTGGAGCAGTGCAGACCAAGCAGATAACAAAGGCAGATTTCGGGGAGGTGATTGAGACCAGGATTCGGGGTGGGGGCCAAAGGCGACCGCCACCATAGCTGCAAATCCTGAATTTCTTTATAAGAGAAATTATATTCCTCCATTACCTATCTAGGTAAAAGTTAATAAAATATTTCAAATAATTTCCCACATAAAAATCAACTATTCTACATGACCCAAAACAAAACAAAACAACCAAAAACAACAACAACAATAACAACCCACTGTAAGCAAAATCAAAGGACAAGCTGAGAAAAACAGATGCAACTCTCACCACCAAGAAAGTTATGATCAGGCTAATAAATCAATTAAAAAATATCAATTTCCCAATAGAAAAACAGGTCAAGGACACGGTCAGCTCACAGAAGGAATACAAAAGAAATAACATGAAGGGATGCTTAATGACACTCAACGACAGGAGAAATGTGAATTCAACTGTATTGCAATAACATGTTTTTACTTATCAGATTGGCAAAACCCCAAATATTTGACAATGTGGTCTGGTGGCAAGGCTGTGGGGAAACAGACACTCTCACATAGCGCTAATGAGAGAAAAGTAGAGGGTGAAATCTGTCCAGATGACATGCATTTGCCCTTTAACACAACGGCCTTACTTCAGGAAGTTTATCCTTAGATATAACCACATATCCAGAATGATGTATATACAGGGTAATCATTGTAGTCATCATTCCAGTAGCCCATATAGAGCCTTCTCAGCATGCATACTTCCATCTACTGGAAATCTACAGTACAGATTTATAATATCTGTGCTATGCATTGTATCCTTGAACAGTGCACAACTTGTGTAACTGTTCATGGCTTCCCTGGCTATAGCATGGGTTGTGGAATAGCAAAAGATCAGGAACAAAGCAATTTTCTATCAACAGGGAATAACCAAATAAACCACAATATATTCAAAAAGGAGACTACTGGGCATCTGCTAAAAATTTTTTTTAAAGAGCGAGGACACTCCCTGTAGCTCAGAATAGAGATATTTCAAAGTGATAGAGACTCATGTGCGTAGTTCACTATCTATTATGTAAGTTAAGAAAGAGGGAAATAACAATGTCCCCCAAAATGATGGAAGGATAAGAAAGAAATGAATGTTTACAGCAGTGGGGGTAGAAGAAGAGTCAGTTGAGAAAGGAGTAGGAGGGAGACTTCTCACTTCAAACTTTGTTATATTTTGCTTTTTAAGTGGAAATGTATTATTTATTGAAAATGCAAAACTAATGTATTTTTAAAGCTATAGATCATTTGTGAAACAGAGCTACTGAACTACAAAATACTGCATACATGGCATCAAATCCTGTGAATTGTGAAGCCCTGAACAACTGAGAAGGAGGGATCTTTACCCATTTTGTAAACTTAACCTTATAACTGAAAATTTCCACCCTTTTACCAACTTCTTCTGATTTCTTTCACCCTCCCTACCCCTGGCAACCACTCACCTTTCTACTCTGACTTGTTATTTTTTTTCCATTAGGATACCAGAAAGTACAGTATTGTCTGTCTGTCTTGATTGGTTTATTTCACTTACCAGAATACCCTCCAGGTTCATCCACTTTGTTGCTAGTGATAGGATTTCCTTTTTAAAAAGACTGGCTAACATTCCATTAAATCTGAATCTGTGTATCTCACATCTCCTTTACCCTTCACCCACCAGCAGACACCTAAGTGGCTCCCAGACTTGGGTTACTGTGAATAATGCTGCCATGAACATGGGAGGAGAGAAAGTTCTTTGAGATAATGGCTTCATTTCCATTGAATAAATCCCCAGACGTGGAATTGCTATGATAATTCTATTTTTAATGTATTGAGGAAACACCATACTGTTTTCCATGGTGGCTGAACCAGTTTATATTCCCACCAACACGCAAGGCCTCGCCAACATTTATTATCTCTTGGATTTTGGTTTACGTTTTTTGAGAAGAGCCATCCTAGCAGGGGTGGTTTGGGTTTGCATTTCCCTGGTGATGAGTGGCGTCAAGCACCTCTTCATGGGCCTGTTGGCCTCTTCAGTTTGGGAAAATGCCTCTTCAGTTCCTTGGCTCATCTTAAAATTAGTTTTGCTTTTGCTTTTGCGTTTAGGGTTTTCCTTGTCTATTTTGGATATTCACTCCTCATCAGACACATTTCGTGAAGATTTTCTCCCATCTTACAGGTTACTTTTCCAGTGTGCTAAGGCTCCTCTATGCTGAGCAGAACTGTTTTAAAATGTGTGAGTTATGTGCAGCTGGTCCCTGAATGGTGCTCTTTTAGTTCTCTTGCTGCCTCACGGAGATTCTCTCCCTAGACCTGCCAACCTTGGAAGGAGGGCCAAGACTCTCAGGCAGGGCCTGGAACCCAGGAGATGCTCCCTTACCCTTCATCGGGCATGATTATTGGTTAGATCTACAGGCAGTGCACTCCGGAGCCAGACTGTTCAAGTTCTGCTCCCATCTCTGCCATCTGCTAGCTGCGTGGCCTTGAGCACATCACTTCCTCTCCTTGTACCTTAGTTTTGACCTATTTTAAAATGGCTATGTAGGAATGCCCTGGTGGAGCAGTAGTTAGGTCAATCACTCCCAAAGGAACTCAAGACCACATACCCCTGGGTTCAAGTCCCAGACCCTGGGCAGGAAGTAACCAGTGTGAACAACTAAATAAAATATAAAATAAAATGCTTCTTCATCCTCTCTCTTTCTGCCTGCCAACTTGCCTTCCTTCCTGCCCATACCTTTCCTTTAAAAACCTGGAAACCTATACATAGGAAATGATTTTAATGTGTAGAATAACTACGATAATAAAAAAAAAATTACAAAAAAAACCCCAAAACCAGGAATGCACAAGAGTCCTTATCACATAAGGCTGCTGCAGGGATGAACCGACCTGATTCACTTACACACAGGGCCTGGCACAAGTGAGAACATGACAAGTATTAACTCTTCTTCCGGAAGATAGCGGGCTCAGGGACTGGGGCACGTAAGAGGCTGCAGCGGGTGGGCAGGGAAGGTGGGGGGCTCTTGAGTGCATGGCACAGATCCCCAGGGATGTAGGTGTTGCTGCAGAGAGGAAGTGGCTACCCATGACAAATGCTGCTGAGATGACAAGTCGAGGAGAGATTGTGAAGAAGTTACTGAGGCTCTTCGTGTAGTTTCAGGAGAGTGACAGACTGAAGTCAGCAAACCCTGAATCAGGGGAAGAGTGGGAGGTGAGGAGGGAGGGAGTGAGGGTAGAAAGTTCTTGAGAGGTGTGGCTGAGAAGGGGGAGATGAAGGGAGGCGCTCAGCGGACAACTGGGAGGTGCAGGCCATTTTATTTTTAAGTCAGGAGACCCTGAGCTTATTTAAATGCTGATGAACAGCGGTGAGAGCCAGTCCACGAATAAAATAATGAGTCATGAGTTCATACCGATATAATAAATAGGTGGAAAAATGAGTAAATAAATGGAATCTATTCCTTACAGCAAAATGGATTTTAATAAAGAAAAGGGATAAGGCAAAATGAGAAACCAACATTTGTCAATTACCAGAGTAACAATGGTTCTGGCAAGAATCATCAGTAGATGGGAACCTTATGGGGTGAGCAGGGTATTTACATTGACTCCACGTACTTCCTCACATGATACTGAAGGGACTGATAGTGCCTTGACAGCAGAAATCCTGGTAAACCCACCTTAACCAGTGAGTCAAGTTAACATCAACAGCACAGAAGAACCAGTGTCTCGTGCCTCCTGACACCGTGCACTGAAAAGGACACATCCTTCTGTGATATTCCTGCCCAAGACCTACAACCTGAATGGAATCGTGAGGAAGAGTCAGGCAAGCCCTCACTGAGGGACATTCTAGCAAAGAGCAGTCCTTTATTCTCCAAAAATGCCAAGATCAAGAAAGATAAAGACAGACCAAGAAATGGCTCCAGACTGAAGGAAGCTAAAGAGACAGAATATCTAAATTCCATCTCTAATCCTGGATTGGATCCTTGGCAGGGAAGAATGTCTTCAGTGAATGAAAATTAAACATAAGGTCTGCATAAGGCAGCAGCATGGTATCAATGCTAATTGTCTGATTTGCATAATTGTTCTGTGAGTTTGTAAGAGAATGAACTCATTCTCAGGAGATACACACTAAGGTGTTTAGAGTTAAAGGGGAATCATGACAGAGCAAATGTGTGAAAAAGTTCACGCTTGGGCACTCTGGGTGAAGGGTGTTCAGAAATTCTATGTTCTATTCTTCCAACTTCTCTACAAGCCTGACATTACTTCGAAAGAAAAAGTTAACAAAATAGTGATGGAAACGATCTGGCAGACATAATGGAAATGACAGTGGCTAAGATCTCTGGCACCGGCCACACGTTGTCCATTCTCTCAGCAATCCCATGAGACAGTTAATATATTCTCTTAGTCCCATTCTACAGAGGAGGAGCCTGGGGTTTAGGGCAGACGAGTGACAGCTAGGGAGGAAGCAGATGAGTAGGCTGCTGGATAAAGCTGGTTCCTGTACTTCCCTCCTCATAGCCTCACTCTGCAGACCTGCAGAGGTTACTAGTGTCTGCCTCCCTCATTAGACTCTAAGTCCCTGGAGGCAGAGCTATGCCTGTCGGCATCATCACTGTGCTCATGGACCCACACAAGACCCAGCACACAGAATAACCCCAGTAGGTGCTTATGGATCGAAAAACTTAGCTCTAACACGGCATGATGATGATAATATTAGAACTACTAATAATCATAACAGGAATTAAGTTTCTCGTTTGTGTGAATGCATTTCCTCCTGAAAACAACCGCAGGGCCGTTTTCAGGAAGCCGAGGCTGTCAGAGAAAGCTCTGGCAGTCAGGACTGACATGACTGGCACTTGCACCTTACCCATCCGCCTTCCAGCACCCACCTTCTGGAAATCCTTCTTTGAGATGAGGCCCCGGGGGTCAGTGACATAGTCCTGGAAGGCGTCCGAGCCCACGATGTCCTTGAGTTTCAGGAACATGTCGAAGAACTTGAGAATCATCTCCACATTGGACGAGGATTCCACAAGCATGTCCACCATCTGCCGGGCGATCATGCCATTCACCACGTTCCCTGTGGGCAGCCCTGGGTCAGCGCCTTCTTTCAGGACCCCTACTGGGCTGGCCGCCCTCCCCAGTAGAAGCTTCCCTGGTTATCTCCCGAGCCTCCCTGCCATGGGCCCGTGTTTCTTCCTGATCAGCATCATGGCTGGTCCTGCCTATGTCCACCTCCCCGAAGGCTGGGCTAGTCAGCCATAAAGATGAGGATGGCATCAGCCAATAGCTGGTACCAGATGTCATGTCAAATATTGTGGTGACACGATCTCATCTTCATAAGGGAGGAGTGCTAATATGCATGGGTAAACTGAGACTCATGGTCACACACTCAAAGTTACATAGGCAACAAGTGGGTGGGGAGGACTGGAACTCAGAGCTGTATGACCTTAGGTCTCAAACACCTAAGCCTTCCACTAGTCCACAGAAATCAGACAGGTCCACAGATGAGCAAGGCAGGCCAAAGGGAAGACTGTATGGAGTGCTGGAGTCTGTGGCAAACTAGGAAACATGCCCCCTCTAAAGGGGAACAGCAAGCTTGGTTCTAGCTTCTTTCCTTAGCTTTTAATTTTAATAGAATTCTAAATTTGCATAAAAGTTGCAAGAATAGCACAAGGAATTCTCATAGATTCCAGATTCACCAATTGTTTAGTTTTCCACACCTGCTTTATATATCCTAAAAAACAAGAACATTCTCTTATATAACCATACTACAGTCATCAAAATCAGGAGAGTTAACAAGGATAGAATTCCGCTATTTAATCCAGCCTAGTTGATTTTTGTCATGGGAGAATGTGGTTTGGGGGTCACTAAATCTTTCAATTTCTCAAGAAAAGCTGGAAATCTAATGTGTAAAGAGAATTGTCTGATTTTTAAAAACAAATGACTAGCTACCGAAAACGTGAAACACTGCAAGAGGATTATTCACTGCAATATTGCAATAATATAGCAATATATGTGTGTATGTGTACATACATATATTTACATAAAAACTTCAACAAAGATATGGGTGTGGTTAAATGGATCACTGCATATTCATATAATGAGCATGTAAAAGAATGAGGTCACTCTCTAGGAACCTCTGAAGAAAAAAGTTTTTGTCTACTAGTCAAGTTGTTGTACTAATTAGTAATAAAATATGGTTGGTAGTTGCTTTAAGTCACTGTGCTTTGGGGATATCTGTTAGGCAGCAAAACCTGACTGATATATTTAACAAATAGCTAAATAGTATTTAGTATATAAATTAACTGAAATGTCCAAGTCATCACCTTACAAAGATTTCTTTGGGGAGCCAATAAATAAATGTCCAGTCAGAGCCTGGACACAATAAATGCTCAGTAAGTGTTTGCTGAGTTTTTTATTGAGACTTCTTCATCAAGCAATTGCCTCTGGCATAATGTTAAGTAGGGCTGAAGGTTAAGGTCTCTGGGGCTTGAGGAAGTAAATCCTCCCTCCATCCCACAGCTGGGCACTCACCTTCTAGCAGTGACAGCAACATCACCACCATGTCCTTCTGCAGGTCCAGCAGCTCCTTCAGCAGCTCAATCTGGCTCGAGTCCTGGAGACCCCACATCCCAGCTCTGTTGGGGCTAGTCTCTGCAGAGATGCCTTCCCACCTCCAGCTGCTGCTGCCCCTCCTTACCCGCCCAGCAGAGCCTTTTTGCTCCCTTCTTACCTCCGAGGGGACCCGAGTCCAGACAAGTTCCTCGGAAGCAGGGGAAGGGGCAGAAAGACAAGATTGTGGGGGTGGAGTCGGCACTTTGGGGGGAGCAGGACCAATAGGTGATGTGTGGGGCAAAGACTGGCAGACAAGGAGGACTGGGAGGAGTATGGGGCTTGGAGAGCAGACTCTTGGGGCAGAGAGACAGACAAACAGGTAAATACGGGGGCTAGAGACATAGATCTGGGAAGGGACAAGATCTCAGCACGGTGACTGGCCTATGGTGGGTGCTTGACATGCATGTTGATGAATGTGTGATGGAAGAAGTGGGGCTCTGGTTTGGGAAGAAAGCTGTAGGAGACAGTCATGTGCTTTCAGGTAAGCATATTGTTTTTGGCCCAGTGCCTCAGGTAGGGCCCATAGATGCTTCCAATGTGGTCAAATCCTGCCTCATGATCCCTGCTTGTATCAGGATGGGTTATGTAAAATTGCCGATATTCGACCACTTTGACCCACAAAGTGATAATTTTATATGGTTCTACCTAATAAAATGAAGACAGGGAAAGTATAGCAGATAAATAGGATGTAAGGCTCCTTCTACCTGGGGCTAGTTCTACAGTTGTTGAGTTCTAGAATGCCTAACACATTCCATAGATCCAAAGCTCTGTCTTCTAAGATTCCAACATTCCAGGGTCTCATGAGCTAAGATAAGAGGATGCCTGCCCATGATCCAGGTTACATGGGGCCAACCCCATCTTCTTGGTTCAAGGATGTGTATTTGACCAAGTCTAGCCAATCCGAGCTTTCTTTCCCTTGGTCAGGGGAATTGGTTCAGAGACCGGCATGTGACTCAAGAGTCCAGCAGAGACAATTGCAGGCCTTTTTCTTAAATTCCGATAAAGGAGGAATTCTCTTCCCACTAGAGCTGTTAAGGGGGTGAAGGATGGAAGTTTGGGATACCATCTTTCCAGTTCATGGGGAGAGCCTGCCTGAGAATGAAGTCAGAGGGAAGCCAAATATGTCTGCTGATCTCTCTCTAGGCCTTGGATCTGCAATGTGATAAATTCTCTCTCTCTCTCTTAAAGCCAATTTGCATTGGATTTTCAGTCTCACATCAAGGCTGATGAATTAAGAAGATTTAGAACGTTCCTGTATGATACCAACATTTTCTAGAATTCTAAGATTATACAAGAGCCCTCCTTGCACTGCACTAACACAGAACTGCACTCTAAGTTCAACTCCTTTCAAAAAGTCAGGTGACACCGGGCAAGGTTTCTGCCGGCAGCCATGGCACCACTGAGTAAATTAGGTAAAGGGTTCTCTTCCTCAAGACCCGTCCTGCTGGGAAATTATACTACACAGGAGACTTTACTGCCATCTGCTGGAAGCCTGTTGTAATAAACAGCACAAGTATATCTAAGGATGTCTAAGCGGGTGAGCCCTGGTGCAGAGCCTGTGACAGCCTTGAATATGTTCACCAGACAGAAGCAGAGAAAATGGACAAGGTGTTGTGAGCTGCTGACAAGGCTGCAAAAGGGCAGGGGTGGTGGGGAAAGAGGAACACAAGGATTCTAAAGATAGGAGATGGGTTCGACAGGGACCTTACATCATGGGTGTCCGGGATGGGTGTCATCTGCCGCAGGCAGAATAAAGAAGCAAAACACTCTTGCAGACCAAACTTTGATCTAAAAGCCAGCTCCCATCCTATCCCCAAAGCGCCGTCCGAATCTGAGACCATCATTATAGAGAAAGACCAACCAATCATAGAGGCGCTCCCAGCCAGATGGGGCAGGGCCCGAAAGTCAGACCAATGGAAGTGTGAATGGCAAATTGGTGGCGATTGGTGGTGGCCAAAGAGGTGGGGCCAGGCAGTCAATTGGAAGGAAGATGGACTTGGCCACCCAGAGGGTTGAACCTGTCTGGAACCCGGAGTTCTGGAGTGAGAAACCAACTGATGGGTGGGGCTAGTTGGGGGCTGTTGAGAAGCAACAGCTGGTTGAAGAATCTAGGGGCCCGAACCTGAGCGAGCTTCATCATCAAGTGGGCAAACACGTGCAGGAACCCCACCACGGCGTCCCAGAGGCGACTGTGCGCCAGGCTCTGCTGGTTCCCGGTGCAGGGTCCCTGCGGGCACAGAGGGCTGCTTGAGCACCAGGCAGGGCGAAGGTCGCTGCCTTGACTTGCCCCACCCCAGCAGGCTAAACCTACCTGGATGTACTCGGTGAGGCTATTGAACACCTGTTTAGCCACGGACATGGCCTTGGAGAAGTTCCTCTTGCCCTGCTCCTCAATGACATCCTTGCCGGAGTAGTACCAGTAGAAGTCGCTGATGGACTCCTGGGGGGTGGGAAGGGGCAACAGAGCTGAGGGGATGCTGGGGCCAGCCATGCTCCATGGTCCCACAGCCCTCGACCCAGATCACACCGGGACACCCTCAAATCCTTACCTGCAACCGCAGGAGGTAGTCCACTGTGCAGATGATGATGTTAATAGTGGTCGTGTTCCCTGTCTGTGTTCGCAGGTAGTTTTGGAAATCTAGGAAGAGATGCAGTCATTCACTGAGCCTCCACCTTGTGCTGGGGGTGGGGGACAATGGGTCGTTTACGCAATATTTATTGTGTGCCTATTGTATCTCAGGAGGCATATAATCACTAATAATAATTTAATACCTATCAAGTGCCTACTGCGTTAGAAGATGGAGGATCATCGTGCAATATTCATCGTGCAATAAACATTCATATTATGAGCCCTCTGTAAATGTGGAGGGTCACTTATTCATTCATTTTTTTCCCCAAAAAGCATTTCTTGAGTATCTACAATAGCCGGGGGTGGGAAGAGAGATTCAGTCTATTTGTTTACAAAAATGTATTGAATGCCAAATAGATGCTGGGGAGATGGAAGATGGGTTCTTTATTCATTCATTTATCCCACAAGGACGTATTAGTCACCTGCCAAAAGCCAGAAGAGCTAAGCACTGGTGTCTTAATGACCACCATCAATATGTACAGTATTTACTGAGTGTATACTATACGCCAACAGGAGATGGAGATCAGTCACTTATTCTTTGGTACAACAAATTTATTGGGCATTTACTATGTGCCAGACACCACTATTCTAAGCCCTGGGGAAACTAGTTTAAAAAAAAAAAAAAAAAGGTTCGTGGCGCCCCCTGGTGGAGCAGTGATTAGGTCACTCGCCTCCAAAGGAGCAAGCGACATACTCCTGGGTTCAAGTCCCAGACCCTGGGCGGGAAGCCAGCAGTGTGAACAACTAAAGAAAAATGAAATAAAGATACTTCTTCCTCCTCTATCTTCCTGACTGCCTACTCGCCTTCGTTCCTGCCTGCACCTCTCCTTAAAAAACAGCAACAAAAGAACAGTTCCTGCCCTTGTGAAATGTGTATTCTCCTGCAACGCTTTCTCCATTTTTTCTAACTGCAAACTCCAGTGGGACAACCCATTTTACAATGAGATCCAGTACATGTATTTAATCTGAAATTATATCCACACATCGCAGAAACAAGTTTCATATATTCTTTTCATGTGCCATGCATTCTGGTTAATTTTTTGTCCTGTACTAGTCGAGTTAACTGCCAAAGAATTGCCCACTAAACTCGTAGTTCTCAACTGTCAGCCTTGGCTGCACACTAGAACCACTGTGAGGTTTTTAAATATCCCAGTGCTCAGAGCTCACTCCAGATCAATTACCTTAGACCCCAGGAAACGGAGCTTTAGTGTTTTTGAAGCTGCCCACGTATACCAACACATTATTAGGATAAGAACCCCTGTGACAGACTTTCTCATAACCCTCTGGTATGCTGGTTCCCCCTATTTGAAAAACATTCTGCGACAGAAAGCTGTTCATCATTACAGCTGTGTACCTGGGGGCTGGTTTGTTAGGCCGAGCATATATCAAAATGGGACGAAACGGGACGTGGCTTTTTGGCCCCCTCAGCAGACTGGGCCTGGGGCATGTCAACTGCCCTGTCACCCTGTGCTATAGGCATCCTAGCTTATTGAAAATGGGACAAAATTGACAGTCGGGTAAATATGAAAACAAACGGAAGCAGTGTGAACAACTAAATAAATAAAGTGCTGCTTCCTCCTCTATCTTGCGGCTCTCCTGCCTGCACCGTTCCCTTTAAAAAAGAAAGAAAGAGGGTGCACCCTGGTGGCCTAGCAGTCTAATACAACTCAGAGCAGTCCCACATACATCCCGAGGTCCAGGGTTCAAGACCTGGGGCAGGGCGAACGACAGATGCGAACAACTAAATGAACAAAATAAATAAAGCTCTTCCTTTCTCCCTCTTTGTCTACTCACCTTCATTCCTACTTGTATCATTCCTTTAAAACAAAACAAAGCAAAGAAATAGAAATTCCTGGACCCCACCCCAGAAGCACTGAATCAGAAAATCTGAGGAGGGGCTCAGAAGTCAGTATTTCAATCAGGCTTCTTGAGCAGGCTGAAGTCTGACAACCACCTTTGCAGGTTCGTTTGCTAAACGATCGATTCGGCAAACTTTCCAGGTAATAAAAATGGGTTTCAGGCATGCCTGGCGGCCTAGTGGTTTAGTCCACGGGGCTTAGTTCACATATTTCCCAAGCTCCCAGTTCAAGGCCCAGGGCCTGGAGAAATAACCAAGATGAACAAATGAAATTAAATAAAAATGCTTCTTCCTCCTCTCTTCCTGCCTGCCTGCCTACTTCCTTCATTCAGGCCTGTATCTTTCCTTTAAAAAATGAGTTTCAGTTAAGTTGTTTTAATGCTGATAGCAACACCCTGTTGCATACGATGGCTTCAACAGCACAGGGCTTCCCTACCGCCACATCATACCCCATGTATCAACCAGATGAAGAGTACATTCAGATAGTCATGATGTCATGAGTGAAGGTACAAGCTTTCCCATCAGCCCTGTTTTCTAACTCCTTCATATTCATTTAAGTGAGATCAGGCTCTAGTGGCTCAGGTGCTAAGCTAGTGGCTGGGGCAGAGGCCATGTAAAGCCCAGGGACCAGGGTTTGTGACCCAGGGCTGGGGGAACAACCAAAAATAAATAAATAAAAAGAAGTGCTTCCTCCCTCTTCTTCCTCTTCTTTCCTTAAAAATTATTCTTCCACTCTCTTCCTTCTGCTCCTTTATTTTTATTAAAAAAAAATCAAAACTATATGCCTCAGTAGTTAAATACATAGCTCCCCTTCCTGTAAATAATTCTGTCAGCTGAGAACACTGTCAGACACATGCAAATAAACAAGAAAATTCTTTTGTCCACCTTGAACGGCACTGGAGATTAAGGACATACAAGGCATCTGACATTTGAACTATATTTCAAGTGTTTATTTTATCAGGCTGGTTAATGATCCATGAAATTAGGCAGAGGACTGGACTGCAAATTTGGTGGGCAAGAGGAATCCCCCCCATAAGAACCACCTCCTTTCCAAAGATTCATAGACCCAGGGAATAAAATTAATTTAAACCCTAAAGACTGGTTCCACCTTAGTTAAAACTAAAGAAAGAAGACCTTAGTTATGTAGCACCAAAGTATTTAATAAATCTCAATCAAAAACTAGTTGTGGACACAGAGCTTTTGATCATGCACAGCATTGGTTCATGCTTTATCCTTTGTTGAAAAGAAATGGGTGAAGAGTAAGGATATTTTCCAATCAGCTGCCTTAAAGAACACCCGCCAAGTGGGGCGTGGGCTCTATGAAAGTGAGCATCATCATTACTCTGATACTCGTAATAAATGCTACTTTCTGGGCAGCCTGTGATGCCTGCTAAATGTTAAAACTACATGCTTGAGATTGTACAAGTACAGGAAATAGCAGTGGGCAGAACATCTGTGGTACAGAACGCTGATTGTCCCTTTCATGTTAAAAGCTCTGTTTGCCCTATGAGGTTTTATTTTCTCACAAAGAAGTGTTTAATTTGCTATGTCATCCTGGACCTGGTTAAACTGCCTGAACCCAAACAAAAGCTGTGAAAACTCTTGTTTAATTTAGGAAGGCATCTGTAGGCCTTCCTGCTGGCAAAGTATTTCATAAGCAAAATTAACAAGTGATTCTAATAGGTTCCGTTTCAAACGTCATGCATTTTCCCCTCTGCAGATCCAAAGTACAGGAGCCCCCTGGTGGCTCAGGTGTTAAGTCCGAGGCTCTAGCTGGTATAGTCATAGTAAAGCCCAAGGACCTGGGTGTGAGACCCAGGGCCGGGAGAACCACCAAAAAGTGAACAACTACATAAATAAAATAAATAATTCTTCCTCCTCTCTCTTCCTGCCTGCCTGCTTCCTTCCTCTTAAAGAAAAAAAAAATCAAAAAAGAAAGAAATCGACCACATTTACCGCATTTGGCAACTGCAGCAAAATGCTTGTAGGAAAATGGCCTGTTTCTAATTGCCCATGAGGGAAACCTGATTTTGGAAGAGGATTTCTGAGGAATTTAACTGGCTAGAGGGGGTTGCTGTGCAGTGAAGTGGCTAGATTACAGACATTCAAGAGTGATTTAGGAAGGAAGGTGGACAGGGCTTGACACTGGCTGAAAGTAAAGGATGAAAGACTACAGGTGGACAAGACTTGGATGGCGGCGAGGCCCTCGCTGATAAGGAGAGAAAGGGATTGGGGATTAACTCAAGCAACCCTTCCAGACCAACCCCAGACCTCAACCTCCTCTCCACTAAGCCCACCCTTCCTCCTCACCATTATTGTGCCCCTCACACAGCAATTGCAGGAATCGGAATAGGTCCTGCGTGAATTCATCATCTGCCATGACTTTCTCTCCTGGGTGGAAGATGGGGGCACGGCCAGAAAGGGTCAGTGGCACCAGGACACACACACATGCACATGGCCCATGCACACTCACTGCACATGTGTGCTCAAAGCAAGGGGACACAGGGAGGCGCAGCCACCACTTCAAAGACACTGTGAGAGTCATGGGCATCATGACACCAGGGGTCCTGACCTCCAAGTCCATGACACCAGCAGATGGAGACATGCGGGGCCCTGAGTCATGAAGCTAGGGCCTCAAGTGTCTTTACAACAATGTCCCTCTGATGTCACCGCTTGTGTGACATCCGAGAGTATCTGCAGACCCAGCAGAGGATCATGCAGCTGGTCTCCCTCAGCCCAGCAAAAGGGCCGCTGGGGTTAATGGATTACGGACGTTGGGGTCCCTTTCAAGCAAAAGCTCAGAGCAGGTGGATAGGGCTGGGGATGGGATTGAAAGCCAGTCAATTGGTTCAAAAGCAGCCAATCCAGGAGAAGCATAGGGAGGCGTGTAAACAAGGGCCAATCAGAATGGGCATCTGAAAGAAGCCAATCACAGTGGGCTGGAGGGGAGGGAAGAGAGCGGGGAGGACAGTGAATGGGCCAATCAGAGCAGGCACAGAGGAAGCACGCACACCAATCAGAGTGGATGCTGGCTGCAACCAATCGGGTTGGTGGTGGGAACCACAGACCGGAATAATCTGGGCTCCTGGTGTGATGCTGGGTAGGTGGGAGTGGGCATCACCCCACCTGGAGACTTAGAATCTGGGTCTGGATGTCCAAGAACACCCAACTGGAAAGGGATCTTTGCCATCTTCTTTAGATTCTATTTTACACACGAGGAAACAGGCTTAAAAGGAGGTTTACAGAAAGAGTCTTGCTTTTAGTCCCATGTGTTACTAGTAGCTAATCTGGGACCCTTGATCTCAAGATTTTCTGCAGGCATGGTGCACCCACTGAAAGGTTCCTTCCTCATCTGGGTGTCCCAGATCCTCGGCCCCCAGGTGGAGGGGGTGGCTGGGGTTAGAAGGAAGGGGTAGCAGTAGCACAGCAAGGGGGACACGGGCTGGGCGAATTACCGTTCTGGCGATTGATGACTGGGGCAGCCAACAGGATGGGAGGAGGAAGCAGGAGAAGAGAGGGAAAAAGAGACAGCAGGAGACCAAGAGACAGATACAGGAAGACACAGTGACACAGTCAGGGACAAACACGTAGACACAGAGACACAGAGGGAAAGACAGAGTAATGAGACAGGAGGAAACAAGGAAGAGAGGAGGAAATGAAGATGAACGTGGAGGGAGACAAAGAAGAAGGGAGAGGGGGTGGACAGGAAAGGTAGAGAGGCCAGAGGCGAGGATGAGGGCAGAAAAGTTAGACACATCACAACACGGCAAAGAGGAGATTCGATTAACCCGGATTAGGCACATTAATGAGAGAACAGCAACCAGGGTGGGAGACTTGGGGCATGTGGAGGGTTGGGGCCATGCGATGGTGGGTGAGAGGACATGGGAACACCCAGGAGTAGGGACCACCAGGAGGGAGATGACGGGGGAACGGAGGGCAGGAGTGGGGACCGCGGCAGGGGAAGGAAGTCCGTGATGTTCCTGAGAAGGGGTGTCTTGGAGGAAGGGCAATCTCGGCAATGTTGGGGGGGTGGGTATCCTGCAGGGAGAGGAGGCCCCAGGGAGAGGGAAGCCCGAGAAAGGGCTCACCAGTTCCATCCTCATTCACCATGCCCAACCCTTCTGCCTTGTTCTGTCTCTCGAAGGCGTTGAGATCCAGGACGCTGTAGGGATAAAAGACGAGAACGCTGAGATGAGGCCTCCGCCCTCCTCTCTTCAGAGCCCAGCACCCCCCACAGCGGCAGGCAGACAGCCGCAGGAAACCTCGCATGGGCTGAAATCAAGAGGCAGCAGGGACATCCATGTCCACTACGCGATAACAATGAAATAAGGCAGGGCCGGGAGGAAGTATGTACAAAATCAGGAGGAAACAGAAACCGTCAATCAGCCAGCGCTTCGGAAGAGAAGAAAACGCCAGCTGACAGCAGGGGAGCAAAGGCGGATAGTAGCGTCAGGTTAACAGGGGTCATCTAAGAGAGCCCAGCGTCCCTGCTGTCCCGGGGATTCTCAACAGCCTTCTGGTTCTGTGGAGCCATGAATACTCATCCTTAAAGCCCATAGCATTTTGCCTCCCTAGGGTTTCACATGAATTCTTTATTTAAGAGAGGAAAGAAGGGAGGGAGGGAGGCGAGGGAAAAACATTGGAAAGAATGGAGAAGCATCTGTATTTATTTTTTGGTTTTTCACCCCAGCCCCAGGTCTCGAACCCAGATCCTTGAACTCTATATGCTTGATGTGCATGCCAGCTTCTCAGCTACCTAAACCGCGAAGGTGCACAAGGCCTGCACATGAATTCTTAAAATAAACTCCTAAAGATGCACACGGGAGCCCACCTGCATGTCTGCATCAGCGCCTGGATACTCTGGAAGAAGCCAACTTCCTTCTTGTCCTTCAGATAATCCAGCATTTTCTGCAGAGGAAGCAGGAAGGGAGGGGAAACTTGGAGTCCCACAGGAACCTCCTGCTTTGCTTAGCCCTCCCGCTAGGCCCCTTCGCCTGTTACCTGCTGCACGTCCGCATTGCCTCCATTTAGGATGGAGATGCCCAGCTTCAGGGTGGAAGACACCATGGCGCCCGTCTCTCCTGGAGCGGGCCGGGAGCAGAGGGTCCATTCAGACTGGGATCGGTGTCCTCCACCCATCAGAAAACCGCCACCCCAGGGGACGTGAGTGAGAGGGGTGGAGTGTGCATTTGGGGTGATCCTAAGTGAGGGAGGAGTGAGAAACAGCAAGGCCCATGGGCCAGGTGACCATGCATGGGCTGGACTGTGAGTGCAGACAGAGCTGGGGCATGTGTCATCTGGGTCCCCGGGGAGTCGGGGGGCTGGGCAGGGGGCTGAATGCGCTCAAGGCACCTTTGCAGGCGCTGATCATCTGAAGCACCATCTCCGCGGCCCCCCGGTTGTGTAGCCGCGCCTGCTGGTACAGGAGTCTCTGCTTCTCCATCTCCTTCTCCTGGGGCAGAGCCAGGCACATGGGGCCGAGTAAGCCCCTCAGCAGCCAGGCCTTTCTCCCTCCCAGCCTCACTGCTGCCCTCCCTGCTCCAGCTACATCCATTGGTTCAGTCCTCCAATTGTGAGTTGCTCCCTGGGACTGAAGTCCTCCATTTGTGTCAGTTTGTCTCTGGTACCTGCTGCAGGCCTGAGCATGTAACAATCTTAACCTGGGCCCAATGGACAAAATCCGGATGGTCTGTGAACTTGAATGGAGCAGAGATGTGGTGGGGGGTGGTGGTGGTGAGATTTTTCTGTTTCCTATCCTCTAACTGAAGTTCCTTCTTTCCTTCCTCTATGGACAAGGTCAGAAGTCACAGCAGTATTAGCAGAACTTCCAACTATCACCACCAGGAATCCCTGTGATGTTCCCACATCACATTATTTTTGGAGACATCTCAAAACATCACTTATGTCCATCACTCCTCATCACTTACAGTAGCTCTCAGACCCAGTGTGAGATCTTGTCATTTGGTCCTTTGAAAAAAGAAATACAGGTGCACGCAGGCGGCCCTGGCAGCTGAGCCTGGCGGCGCAGATCAGACCATGCAAAGGCCAAGGACCCAGGCTGGGGGCCCAGGGCCAGGGTAGGGGCAGGGGAACCAAAATTATAAATAAAAATCAGTTAAAAAAAAGTACAGATATTATTCTATGCAAACTTTAAAGACAATATTTTGATACCCATTGCACGATGCGGTGTCCTTGGCTATGAACTCATTTTATACAGTCAAAAGCAGGATTCTGAGAAAGGCTTCACTGATGCCAAAAGGAGTTCTGGCACAAAAAAAAGGTTAGGAAACTCAAGGAAGATGCTCGCTGAGGGAATGGGTGGGCTTATTACGTGTTTGTGGCTCCTTCTCAATGTTTGGCTTCACATACATTGTTCCTCTTACTGGAACTGAAACCCCATCTTCTTTTCCTTTACTGACACATTCCTTTGACTCTTCTGCTCAGACATCCCTCCTCTGAGAGGCCCTCCCTGACACCTGCCAAGCGGGGCAGGGGCCGCACAGGGGCTTCTGTAGGCCCTGAGTCTCCGCCCATGTCTCCCTCACCTGACCCTGACCGCCTGGCCTGAACGTCCCTCATCACCCTCATGGCCTCTGTGCTGTTACTGTCTGGTTGATGTGTCTGTGACCCCCACATCACCTAGCGCAAGGCAGGGCCCAGAGCAGTGCTCTGTGAGAACAGGCTGAACGCATGGGGGTGACAGAGTCAGGGTCCTCCGCTGCTTTCCTCCAGGACCTCCCAATCCACCTACCTCAAAGGAAACCTCCACCTCCTCTTCTTCAGCTTCACCTCCTTCCCCTCCTTCCTCCAGGTGGCAGCTCTGCAGTTGGGGGCATCAGTTAGGGATGAGGTTGAACCGAGAAGACATCCTGATCTGCCCCCACTCTTTCAGGGGCCAGGCCCTGCACCTGGGGAGAAGGGAACCTGCCCTGGATGGAGGCAGGGTCTCACCTTTGCCATGATATCAGCATAGGCCATATACAGGTAATCCTCGTCCAGTTTGCTGAGGACATAAGGGGGGAGAAAGTCAGGACCCAGTGCTGAGGACCCGTCATATGACAGCTTCCACTTCTCTGGAGAGCCACTCCTCTGCGCTCAGACTGTGAGGTTCTGGTGGGGCAGACTGTCCACTGCCAGAGTGGACGTGTGATCAAGACTCAGCCACTCAGTCCTTTCTATCTGCTTAGCCACATAACAGATCAGAGATGGTCGAGGTCCAATGGAACTCCTTCTTGGAGCCTTGCCGGAGCTACTGATAAAGGTGCTGCCTTTCCATGGGGGTTACATGGTGGGATGGAAGCCTAGACTTTCAGGGCCTGCTGGTCACCTGCTGGTTTACTTGCTAACGATGACCAACCACCGCTTCTCTATCACAACAAAACTAATGATAGTAGTAGAAGTAATGACCAACATTTGTTGAGTGTTTATCCTACATGGGTCACTGTGCTAAGTGTGCACTCTGTGTGCGTGTATGTGTGTATATACACATATATATGTATTTATATATAAATTCTCAGAGTAATCTTTTACTAGCCCCACTTCACAGAGGAGGAAACAGAGGCACAAAGATCCCTCTTGGCCAATGTCACATTGCTTGTACTGGGATTCAAACCTAAATAGCCTGGTGCATCCTGGTGGCTCAGGTGTGAAGTCTGTGGCTCTGACATAGTCCACATAGAGCCCAAGGACCCAGGTTTAAGACACAGGGTTGAGGGTGGGTGTCAACAACCAGAATAAACAATTAACTAAAGAAATGCTTTTTCCTCCTTTCTCTTCCTTCCTTTCTGCCTGCCTATTTGCCTTCATTCCTACCTGCTTCCTTCCTCTTTAAAAACAAACAAAACAGCAACAAAAATTAATCTAACCCCAGAGCTTTGGCTTTCCCGGGGGTGGAAAACAAGACACTCGACTTTCCAGCATCACTTGTAGCTAGTGGTGGCCTGATGTCAGAATGCTGTGCAGAAACCCACCAGGGAGAGCTTCCATCTTGGATTAAAAAAGAAAAAAATCTTGGTTTTGCTTAGAAGGAAGCTTTTCTCCTCTTTGCCTGCCATGTGGTCATGTCTGGAAGTCCCGCATCCCTTCTGTGACCACAAGACAAAAGCTCGGAATGGCAGGGCAGAGTGCTTGAAGAAGCCAGGGTCCCTGTTAGTGCCAATGTCGCTGCTCGGCCCCGGCCTTTTTACCTCCTGATTTCATGTTATATGAGAAGAGGAAATCCAGTGCCACCATGTCCTCCTCCACCAAGAGGCATTGA
The DNA here is from genome assembly GCA_004363575.1 of Solenodon paradoxus. NCBI lineage: Eukaryota > Metazoa > Chordata > Mammalia > Eulipotyphla > Solenodontidae > Solenodon > Solenodon paradoxus. Next base: position 192,209 of record RJWH01002653.1, read on the forward strand.
TGATAGTGTCTGTCTCCCCATGTGACGAGTAAGTGACAGAATGTGGTGCCTGACACACAGTAAGGACCTGGGAGATGCTGCCTATGATCATCAGCGGCTACAGCGCCCTGGTTACTGTGATTGTGTCCCAGGGCCATTAGTTCATAGGAAGCCTTTGGTGAATCAGGAACATGTCCCCCTTCTTCGCTTCCGTCGGTTGGAAATTTGTCACAATATACTCATTTTCCCCCATAATATACTCATGTTGTTTGAACAAGACCTTTTCTTCTAGAAAGAGGAAATCAGTATTACCCACGATGTGACCCTTCAGAAGACAGGGGTCCTGGTGAAATGCATGGTAACCCTGCTGTCCTGGTAAAGTGACACCAGCCATGGGGCCCCCCAGGACATAGGGAGTTTCTCTTGAAGAACAGGGAAGTTGCTGAGGGGGAGTAGGACCCAGGGAGGGGCCTCACCTCTTCTCAGTCAGGGCAGTGCGGCTGAAGTGCAGGACCAGCTGGTGCAGGGGGTCTGGCTTCTTCTCCTCCACCTCTTCCTCCTCCTCCTCCTGCTCCCCAGCTTTCTGGGGGGAGAGGTGGGGTGTTGGGGAAGGTTTTGTAGATTCCCCTCCTGTCTCCCTGCCCTCCAGCCCTAACGGGCTGAGCTTTTACCTCTTCTCCCACATCCAGCACTGGCCTCTGGTTCTGCCCAAGAGCAGGCACAACTTCCACACCCCTCAATGAGCAGGGCGATGCCAAGAGGTGTGCAGTGGGCAGCTCCTCCCCAGCCCTACCCAGCCCTGTGCCCGCCTCCCCTCCCACCCCAAACCCTGCACTCCTCGCCAGCCCCAGCTCACTGAAAGGTCATCTATCATGCGATCCTCAAAGCTGTGGTCTTCAGTCAGGATCCAGGAAGCCTTGTAGCTCTCCAAGAACATGTTACATGCCCGGTGCCTGCAGGGAAAAGGAAGGGGTGTCACTGAGACCTTTCTCCCCTTCCTGCCTGCTCTGACCTCCCACGCATCTGTCTCCCCACCTTCTGCTCTAGACGCCACCCAGATAGCATTCCAGTCTCCCGCTCCCTCGGCGGCCCTTTTCCCCGGGTCCCTCAAGCGCCTCGCCTCCCAGTGGGTCTTACGTGGGCAGGTTGTACAGCGGAGTCATGCGGAAGCAGGCGACCACTGCCCTCCGGCGCTGCTTGGACAAGAGCTTGTGCCACACGGCTTTCTTGGACTTGTAAGGGTGCTCAGTCTGCAGGCAGGGCATTATGTCATATCCCTAGACTCTGCTCCTAGCCTGAATCCCATTCCCAGCCCCGGGTGACACTGTTCATCTGTGCCCAGGTGCAAATCAGACCCGTCTCCCAGGTCCGAAAAACACCTCGCTCCTCCATCGGAGTCAAGGTTCTGCCTTGGGCTTTGCTTCCAGAAGGAAGGGCTCTCCTAGGCCGGGTCCAATCCCGAGGTCCGCCCCAAATCCCGCCCACAGAGTAAAGGGGTTTTCGCCAAGCTCCACTTCCAGACCCAAAGTTCTGCCCTGGCTTCGCCCCCGGGCCCAAGAAGAAGCACCAGATCCCGCCCTCATATCGACTCCAAACCGAGATTCAAACGCCAGGCTCCAGCAGCTCCGCCCACAGACCCAAGGCCCACTCCTAGCCCCGCCCAGATAGCCAAGGACCACTCGTAGACTCCGCCCAGAGCAAGGCCCGCCCCCTATCCCCGCCCCCAGCCCCATCGGCCCCACCCACCTGCTCCAGATGGTACAGCACCGCCGACACTTCCTGGACTCTGCGCACGATTTTCTCGGGGTCGTCAGCGTCCTCCTCGCGGCCGGGGACGCCCCGGTACAGGGCCATCTGCCAGCGCAGAGAAGGGGAGCCTTCGACCTGAAGGAGAAAGGACGGCCCGCCCGCGTGAGGGCACCGCCCCTGCCTGCGCCCGGCTCGCTCAGCTGAGCTTCTAGGGCCCCTCGGCTGCCCCGCTCCCCTTTCAAAGCCCCGAAGATCCTCTGGGTGAGTGGAAACCACTTCAGATTCGCTTTGGGCGCCTGGTCTGCAGTAAGCACTCCCAGGCTGGCTCTTTTTGTTGCGGTGGGCCCGACGGGTCCCTTTCAGTTGCAAATTAAGCAGCCATACCTTTCCCTGAAGGTGAAGGTTGCTTTGCAGGTATTCCCGGACCTCCTCATCTGTGTCTTTCTGGGGAGACAAGGCCGGGCTGGGTCACCTGGGAGGGCCCAGACTCCTCCTTGACCCGCAGCCTTTTCCCTTCTAGACCTGTCACCCCCAACAGCCCGTGGGAGGCTTGGGTGGGGGGGAATCTGAGAGCAACAGAAAGTGCCTGCTCACAGGGGTCAGAGGGGAGGCCTGGCGGTCAGAGTTCTAGAGTCAGAGGCACCTTGCAGAGACGGTTAAGGACTAGAGGGGCCTCGTGGGGGCATGAGAAGAAGTAGGTGACTCAGGATATCCCCAGAGGTCAAATAAGGGCAGCGCGACTATCCAAGTCAGAGGGGGCTGGGAATAAGCGGGAAATGGGCAGCGAGTTTTGGAGATTTGAGGTGATGGGATTATGAGGGAGAAAAGGTCAGCAGAGGTCATGGGAGATCCGGTAGATCCACCAAGTCAGGAGTGGGGTTTACAGAGGCCAAAGGAGGGGTCAGCAGATTGGGGGGTTCCTTAGGGTCTCAGTTGAGGGGGGCCCTCAAGGTCCAAGTTGAGGAGTCAGAGATGCTCGGAAGGATTTCTTTGGGGTCTTGGCAGGACTCAGCAAGTCCTAGGGTAACATCAGCTCCTGAGGGCAGGAGCCTGCCAGGCTCTGGGACAGAGGATCATTATGACACCAAAGGTCAGTGGTCTTCAGGGCCCCAGGGGTTAGCAGGGTGTCAGAGTGCTCAGCGGGTTCTTAAGGAAAGGATCTGGGGGTGTAGGGGCAGGATTCTGGGAGGGCTCCAGAGGGCATCTGAGGATGAAAAGGGAAGGTCGCTGTCCCGAACAAAGGGGAGTGGGATCTTGGGAGACCTACATGGGGCTCCAGAGGTCTTCAGAGGGTTCAGAACAGGATCTGTTGACCCCCAGGGTCCTTGAGACCGCAGAGGTCTGGGTGTCACTCTGAGGAAGGGACCATCAGGATCCTGGGCTGCTAGAGTCACACAGGGTGCTCACAGGGAGAATCTTTGGGGCTCAGCTGGGTGTAACAGATTCCAGGGAGGGTCAGCAGGGTCCCCAGGGAAAGGGGGTGACAGCAGTGCTCAGTGGGAAACTGGAGGTTCAGAGGAGGCCCAGCGGGATCATGAGGGGCTCACTGAGTCCCCACGGATTGGGGAAGTTCTGGCGGAGGGCTCAGAGGAGTGTCAGGGGGGCTCATGGTGTCCTGAGTGGTGTCCTCAGGGTCCTGGCAGGTTTGTCATGGTCTGGAGGGAGGTGGTATTCAGTAGGGTCCCTGAGGGTCAGTATAGCCCTTAGGTCTCAGGGGTCTCATTGACATTTCTGGGTTTGGGGACCATTAGGGTCCCAGTACTGTCCTGAGTGGAGTGACCTCAGCATTCTGGGGGAAAGCTCAGAGCATCTTAGGGGTCTATGGAGCCCTCAGGTCCTGCAGAGAACTCAGTAGGGGCCTAGGAGAGGGCTCCCAGTGGGATGGTGGGGGCTCTGGGGGTGCTGATCAGCAGGTTCCAAGAGTGGGGCTGGGCAGGCACCAGAGCGTAGCGGGTCTTGGCCAGCATGATGAGCTCCTGGTCAGTGGGCGCACACATGTTCAGGCCGATGGGCAGCATCTTCTTGAGTGTGGCCACAATCAGCGACGTCTGCACAGAGTACCGGTCTCCCCGGCGCTTCTTCTTGGTGCGTTCCTGGTCCGAGCCACCTGACTGTGGGGACACAGGGCTCAGCATCCACCCAAGTCCCAACCAGGCCCCAGACCTAACCTGCAGCTGGAGCCTGCACGCTGACCCCCACCGAGAGCTGGCACCCCCTCCCCTTCTTAGAGCCTGCCTCAGTTTCCACCCCAGAACTTGCTGAGTTTTCACTTTTCAGACCCCCCCCCCTCCCTCAGCCTGGACCCTAGACCCTCCCAGACCCAAGCTCCCATCCCAAATCCCAACTTCTACCCCAAACCCGTCCCAGTTTCCCCACATTCCAGGCCTTTCTCCAGCTCTGGCCATCTCCCCTGCCCCTCTTAGAGTTCCCTCCTTCCCCACACGACATGCACAACCCCACACTGCGTGTCCCAAGACTGAGTTTCTAAGAGAGAAATGAAGAGGCAGAACCATAAAGAGTCCCAAGAGACAAAGAAGTTGGAAGAAAAAGAGACACTGAGAGACTGAGGAGGAGTCTGGAAGACAGAAGATGCAAGAAAGATCCAGAAAGACCCGGAAGCAGAAACACGGGGCTCAGGGTCCCACAGCCATGTTCTGGAGCCGTGGGCATAGACACGTGGCCAGGGCCACCCCACTCATGCCACTGAGTCGTCCTGGCGACAAGCTTCGGCCAGAGCCACACCCACACCAGCTCACAGTCGGGCATGACCCGTGTGCCAGGCGCTGCTGAGGTCACACATGCAGCATCGGGCGGGGGGCTTTGGCCCGGGGCCCTCCGAGGCT